>CM054057.1:155702045-156107983 GCA_028641055.1 Alopecurus myosuroides | reverse complement strand
GGAAGCAACCTGGGAGCGTGAAGATTATATCAGGAAGGAGTTCCCTGGTTTCCTTAAAAACTAGACCCGCGAATCTCGGGGCGAGATTCTTTTAAGGGGGAGATCTGTCACACCCCAGATTTGGGACACTTGTAACACATGAGGGAAGCCAATTTTGTGAGCCAACAACAACTTTTTAATGCCCTTGTGTAATCCAACATTAATGAACCATGGTTACCTATGCAATGCAAGAAAACTTTGATTCAAAAATCATTCACTTTGTTTCCTGATGTTTTCTATTTATTTCTGTGATGTTTTCCACATGGTGTTTCCATTATTGTTCATCAAAATTCTTGTGGCAATGTTGTTCTCAGCTTATTAATAATATTGAGTTTTCTTATAACCAAGAATTTTTTTTGGCAAAAGATTAATCCAATGTTTTCCTTCGGGTTTTCTATAGAAACTCATTTCTGAAAAATAAGCCAATTAGGTGTTTTTCACTCTTGTTATCTATATGATTCTTGGCATGGATGTGATCTCTAATATATGGAGTACAAAATGCTGAACTTGGTTTGAAAATTTGAATTACAGAAACAATCAACGGCTTGATGTTTTTTTGTTAAGAAAATAAGACAGAATTTGTGTTTTCTGAAAAACAGAGAAAAACAACTAGCTGTTTTTCCACCTTGTTTTCAGTGCTCATTTGAATTTCAAATTTATTTTATTTTGTTGTTTCTGAAAGTACAAATGTTGCTTAACACAACCACACCTTGAAAACGAACTTTGAAGTTGGTTTGGTTCATAAAAACAAGATCAACTTAGGCTAATCCACTCTGTCCCCAACACTTAGGAATTTTTCCTTAGTCATTAACTAAAACTGAAAATTACTGAAAACAGTAAATCGCATGATTTTCGAATGCTTATAACTTTCATTTGGATCGTCCATTTGCTGCACCACTTGGACCATCTAGAAGCCCATCCAGCACACTACAATTATATGCCTTTGCAACCAAGTTTCGTTGACTAGAGAGGAGGAGAGCATGTGGTCTTCAAAGGTGAAAACGACAGACAGCGGCATGGGCATCTCTGTCAGAGTGAGCACTGTCGCGTTCCACTGTGGCCACCTCGCGTTTTTCTTCCTCTCCCTTGCCGTGGCGACCTTGAAGAGGGTGAAATGGAAATTTGGTCAGCAATGACCATACGGAAACAACATACACCTAAAAAGGTAACTTAACGCTCAATTTCAGACGGACTTCCCGATTCCGGCAGCCGCGGAGCAGATCAGGGCCTCCTAAAGCACAATGGCGTTCTCCTGCCAAGAGAAAAGCGGCACATGGACAACCTGCTCCGGCTGGCGGCGCTGTACGTCGCGTCTAGTAGCTGACCGCCAGAAGCGTTCGTGCGGCGCACATGGGAAGGAGCCAGCGCGGGTGGGAGGCAGACAATATCTCGTATCGTATACTCCCAATGTATCTCTAGAACACCCCTGCTACGAATACAATTTTTTCTGAAGAACACCTCTGAAGGTGCTTTTGTGTACGCCCTTGAAGAGGAACACTCTCAATTCCATGCAACCACCTGCATAGACCACGTGTCCCGTACGCGTCCTCGCTGCCAACCAATCAGGACATATCCGTTGCTGACGAGCACACATATCAGCTGCAACAAGCAAGCGAGGACAAAACTTGGGGTTTGGGCCCCCGGAACATCTCTCGCAAGGAAATTTGGAGGACGCTCATCTGTCGAAGCCCACTATTTTTCAAGACACTCCTCGACGCGTCTGTACTGGCAGTTCATAAATCCATGGTGGGTGGCCCTGTACAGCCGGGCAGCAAGGCTTGCCCGCGCAGCAGTGGAGGTGAACAGACATGCCGTGGGGGTTCAGGGAAACAAGTGATGGCAACGGCTCCATCGGCCGGAGACTAATCTGAGGGGATTGGTATGCGAGAGGAGAAAGAAATAGATCAAACGGCTATAATGATAAATTAGTTGTAGTATGTTATTTGGTGGGAGGGCAAAACTATAAAATACCAGGGCGGACCGGAAGAAGCCTTCCTCTCTTTATTATTAGGTAAAGATTAAATCTTGTAATGCAAATGCTTAGCTAGATTTTTATCCAAGTTGTTAGGGTGTTTTTATGTGGATCCAGTACCATTTTGGTACTGGTTAGCACTTGTTTTCACTTCTGTTTGTGTGCATGTTATTTCCTTAGAGATGCATGTGTAGCCTTAATGCTTATTACTCAGAGTGTTGTTTTCCACTAGAATATCTAGTTGTGTTTTTGCTAGATGGATGTTTTGTTTTCCACAAGTTGGACCAGAGGCTCAGTACCTCTTAAATGACATGGAAAACTAAGTGGAACACCCACTAGTTCCATCTCATTTTGTTGAGAAATGATACATATCAACCATAGTAGTAGTAGTAGTAATATTAATGAATATTATTGCTTTGGGTGTATGCTTGTGTAGTATTGTTTTGTGAACTAGTGTGTTATTTTTGTTTGTGCATTGCTTGTTGTATGGTGTAGTTGAGTAACATTGATTGATTAGTGTGGTTCTGATTGAGTGCCCTTATTTTTATTTTACGACGATAGAACCCGAAGAAGAAGTAGTTGGAGCCGGAGGCTACTACTACCACTCTTGTTGTTATCACGAGCAGGAACCTCAACTCCTCCAAGGCAAGCCATCCTTAAAGCTTGTTGTTATACTACTTATCATTATCTATCATGCATGTTCTACTTCTGAAGTTTTACAAAACACTTGATTATCAAAACTATTTTTATTGAGTGACTATCATTATTACTATTAATATTATATAGTTATATTATCACTTTGCCATTAGTCAACTTGGTGTTACGAAGCCTTTAGCCACTATAAGGTATATAAATACCGCCTAAGATAATAATATTGAGTCCCTAAGTGGACACCTTTAAAATGTGCTTTTGCAAAGAAAAGGAGTTATGAAAAGTCCACGGTGGAAAGGCGGGACCTTGTTCACCGGGGGGGAGCTAAAGAATTGTTTTTCAAATGGTTTACAAAACACACATAACCTAGTCTTTGCTGTACAACCAAGAAGTACTGCCACTCTACCCCAACATGGGTACGGGTCCTATATAGATGCTTGATCTTGTTAGTGTGTGTTCTATCCAAAAAGCTATAGAGAGGATGATACTCTGAACCGAAGTGTCGCCAGGAGGGATAAACGGGACATACACAGTGTGGGATTAATTTTCCTTCCGGATGCGGCAATTGGGTCCCCTGTTTGGCGATGTGTGACATGGTTCCAGGGGGAATAACCTAATTGAAGGGATAGCCATATACTAGCTTGTTTCAGAGTGGACAGTAGGATCATTCTTCTGATGCTTGCATATCGCTGTGACGATCCATGGGTGGTTCATGGCAGACGTTTGGATCTAGTGGAATGTGTACCCCTCTGTAGAGTAAAACTATTTAGAATAGTTGAGCCCTCGGTTATGGGCAGTTGAAAGGCCATGTAGCTAGCATTGTGTCAAGTTTTCAAAATGTGTTTGAACTAAGGATGGCAATTTTAACCGTGGGTATGGGTATTTGCGGGTATTCGACCCGTATAGGCAGGGTATGGGTATACTTTTATACCCATGGGTAGTACCCGTACCCTACCCATCAAGTCATGGGTAGGTCATGGGTATCAGGTTGTACCCGCGGGTATACCCATACCCTACCCATTTATACTGACATATGGGTCACTTTGGCCATATGTAGCCTAGCAGGAATCAACCCACAAGGCCATGACTCCAGGGTTAAGGCGATGAGGAGAAGGGTCGGTCAAAGCGTACTCGTAATCCCCTCGTCTCCCAAATATCCCCAAATTTCAATCACTTCTTAATCCTCTCATCTTCTAAATACTCAAACTAAGAAGATAAATTCCTAGCAATGAGGCATACAATTGATCAAATTGATATTTTTGTCAAATTTTCTATCAATGAATATAATAACTTGTGTACCCGTTGGGTATCCAATGGGTATGGGTATCCACGGGGTATTGGTATGGGTAGACTTTCATATCCATGGGTACGGGTATGGGTAGAGTTTTCTACCCGTTGACTATATGGGTATGGGTATGGTATTGCTCTACCCGCCCCATACCCTACCCATTGCCATCCTTAGTTTGAACCAAGAACTTGTACCGGGAGGGTACCGATAAAGGATCTGGAAATGTTGTTCCAAGAAGTTTTGCAAAGAGAATTTCCTTATATAAAACAAGTTTTATAAAACCTCGTGGATATGCAATATCTACAAGAGAAATAAAACTTATGTTATTTTCTTCTGAAGTATCTTCTTCAACAAAGATACAGATAAAATGATGCAACCATGATGTTATCTTAGATATACACCATGGGTAGTGAGCCCTATGTATAGCCTACCTATCCACCATATAATCATATTGCATTTTGTAAGTGTATAAAGGATGTCTTGTTGAGTACATTCCAATGTACTCATATTGGTTTCGCCCCTGGCTATTTACTTGGCCAGACTTTCAGGAGATACCACCGGAGGAGGAGTACGAGGAAGAGTACTACTCCGACGATTATGCGAACTAGGCCCGGCTCCCGGTCAGCAGCATATTGGTGAAGGCGTGGCACGAGCTACCTACGTGTGTTTTCTTTCCACTGTGTGTGTGATGTGAGACATTTGCCTGTCTTGCGTGACAGTTAATAAAGACTTGGTCATGTGACCATTGGTTTGTAAGACTATCTTATTCGTGTAATCTATACCTAATAATAAAGGCGTTAAGGCTTCCCTGGTTTGGTTTGGTAGGTCATTAAAACTGCCCCTAAAATTAGACATAAATTACCCACCCTGCCACCGCTATTCTAATCGACCTATAATATATACCTATACGTAGATCGATCAACAACCTGATCGATCAACAACCCAACTACAATACGGGCTCACATCAACCTACGGGAAAAATAGTAGCCATCTGATTGAGTCGACCGTACGTCTCGATGGAACACGGCCACGGTCTGATTGACTCCAGGAGACCGTACTTACGTCTCGATGGTTCACGGCCACGAGAAAAAGTAACCATATCTGATTGAGTCCAGGCGAACGGCGCGGTCGCCTCCGAGCGCGAGTTGTATTGTCTTCGATGATGAATCAGTGTTGAAGTCTGTATTGCGTTCGATGATGAGGAGTATAAAACAACGACATTGGTTCTTGCTCTGAAGCGTATCGGTCCCTCCACCAGCGCCTCCAAAGCTTCGACCGAGGCTGTGGTCGTCACGGAAAGCTCGCCATCCTCAGCGCCGTGGCTGCCAGCCGCCTCCGATCCCGATGGTTACGACAACCAGAAACTCGCCGACGTGTACCAGGGCTCAATCGGCATGACGCATGACCCCATCTAGGGCACGCCTCGCAGGGCTAGGTCTCCATTAGGCAGATTCGCCAATGCAGCCGGACAGGACGGCAACGCCACGGGCGTTCTGGCGGTAGGCGGGCGGTTGGAGCACAAGATGGCTAACGTGCGCGAGAGCCCAACCACACTACCTCATCGAGTCATCGGGCTGAAGTTGGGGCAGCGCGGTTCAGCGCCACATACATGTGCGCAGAGCGCAGTGCACGGCCAATGAGAACGGGGGCGAGTATACGTGCAAATCAACCACCAAGCCCAAGCTACTGTGCCATGAGGACAGGAGTCACAGGACTACAAGAGCGCCTGATGCGAGAGCACCCCAACGTCGTCCGCGTCCGCGTCTCCTCAACCAGGGAACTTCCTGTTTGCGGGCGACCTCCCAATCTCACATGGTTGTGGTGCCTATTGTTGAAGGTTAATTCGAGTTAGCAAACAATAAGCACAACCTGTTTAATTCTATGTGATGTGTGCAGCCCAAGTGCTAACATTTTCCCCGAAAAACTAATTTCTCTGAATTTTTTGTGTGCTGCCATGTTCTGTATACTCTGAACTTTTTGTGTGCCACCATGCTTTATAAGTTACATGTACCATGAAACGATCTTGTGGGTTACTTCTTCTTTGGTCCGCTAAATCTCATGCCGAAAAACTAATTTCTCTGAATTTTTGTGTGCTGCCATGTTCTGTATACTCTGAACTTTTTGTGTGCCACCAGGTTCTATAAATTTCATGTATCATGAAACGAACTTGTGGGTTACTTCTTCTTGGTCCGCTGAAGCTCATGCTGAAAAACTAATTTCTCTGAATTTTTGTGTGCTGCCATGTTCTGTATATACTCTGAACTTTTTGTGTGCCACCATGTTATATAAATTTCATGTACCATGAAACGAACTTGTGGGTTACTTCTTCTTGGTCCTCCAAATCTCTTGCTCTGTCTGCAATATGCATTGTATTAATTAAATAGGACATCCCACTAATACCTCCATGCGAGTTTTAGTATTCACCAATTCATAATGAGCAGCGACCATTCTAGCTACCATATACTTAAATATGATCATCATATCTGGCGCACTTCTCATGGTACATGTCACTGCAGACGTGCTAAGTATTCATCAAATTGTGACAACTTGGCGAGGTAGATTTGCTAATAAATTTGGTTCTGAATAAATGTGATAGGATCAGTCATTATGACGTTCTACACAAAGTATGTATATCTTCTTTCAGGACAAGAAAAATAAATATTTATTTGTCTACAATTTTCTGATTGTATGAACTGCATATACAAACTCGGTATTCAGATAAAGTGGGAGCCGAGATCGGGAGATTTGGTGTCGCATTAGATAATTTAGAGTTTGAAGAAAACTAGAGAATTGGTTTTTACTAGCAAACTGTAAAATTGTGGGGTTAACAAATTTTGACATATATACCATTCCTTTTCAAGTATGTGTTCTCATGTTGTTTACTATCTGATGAGATGTAGCTTCTCTCAAGAGTGCAACTTAGCTTGGTTTCACAAAGTGAAAATAACGTCTTCATGTATTTATTTTGACATGAAAGGATTGTGTTGAAAAATGCAGGAAGCTTCTAACATTTGATAGTTTAAACATAATGGTGGTATTCTTATTACAAAGATAAAACCTTTCATGTGTAACTTTGTAGTGACTGGACATGAAGGTCGTTTACTTGATGAGATTTACACATCAAAGGCCTTAAATAATTTTCAGGAATAAATTTATTATTTATTCACTTCTTCAATTGCACAAATACCCAGTATTTCAAAAAAAAAAAATTTATAGGACCATGTAAAACTCCGTACCACAAGTTTGTAACTACAAACTAGCAGAACAACTTACCACAAGAGTTGTGAAGGACACTATGATACTTAATATCAAAAACCATTCACGGGACCAATGACTCGCTGACTTTATGGTAATATCATTTTAGATGTAAATTAAAGTTTGCTTCAAAGATAAGATATTTCATTTCTTTTAGACCTGTTGCAACGCACGGGTATATGTGTGTCATGCAAAATATTGGTACAGATCCAATGAAGCCCTAAAGATAAATTTATCTATCCAGTTTGGATGCTTTGCTGATTGAAGCAGCGGCGGTGCGCCATTGACGCCGTTCGTTTGCGCTATCGAATTCTAGAGGGACTTCATTTTAATTTTCTTTTTTGCTCTGGTTCGTTCTGTAAGAATTGTGCTCTTTTAATATATCAGTTTTTTCCCGCAAAAAAATCTAACAAATGAGATAATTTCATATTGAATATTTATTTAAAATTATATAAGAATATGCGGTGAAAAATAGCATAGGGAGGAAATATAATGTACATCTTTAAATGAAGAGGGAAAGCTTGACAATAAATCAACATCCTTGGGAGTGTTTTTGGGAAAATTACGTCATGGTGTATCCTCCAGTAATTACATGAAATCAGTAAATACAATCTGATTAAATCGGAAGGGTGAGAATTGGAGAGTTCACCGGAATATTAGTGCAAATCGAAGATGCGCTTTTTTTTATAGACCTCTCTCCATTTTGACATACAGATAGTAAAATATGATGCTTAACATTTTGGTCATCGATTTTGGGTTTTTTTTTTTTTGCCACACCAGTATTATATATAAGATTTTTTTTCTCCGTTGCAACGCACGGGCATTTTTGCTAGTGGATAATGTATCTGTGTACCACTTCGTATGTTGTTCACGTCTGAATTCTTGGGATCGTGAATGTATGCATATGAGGGGTTCTGGACCATCCGGTTTGGGGCCTCTACACGATCCGACTTGACGGATGGAGGCGACCTCCTGCACCAGAGGGCCCTAGGGCCTCTCCGACTCTTTCATGAAGCTCCCTTGGTGAGGGATCTGCTGTCACCGGTACTCTTTCCATTTTGCCAAGTTCTCCCACCATTTATTCCTGACAGCAACATCAATAACTTTCCAAAGAGATTATCTCCCCGAGCCGATGGCGCTCAGGAGTTCGTACCTACCCAAGATCATATGCCAACACCGCACTTTCCTCCCAGAGGAGGCGTTAGGGTTCCATGTGATGCTCTTGCCCCGGTGGTGCACGGCCTGGTTGTTGACCCCCTGACCGTCGATCTTGTCGTATGGAGTCGTATCCTGGTGTCATAGAGGAATCACACCGGATGATAAACAAGTGGGTCGACTGATGACCCACAAGTATAGGGGTGTATAGTAGTTTTTTCGATAAATAAGAGTGTCGAACCCAACGAGGAGCAGAAGGTGTTGACAAGCAGGTTGGATAGAGGATTCACTGTAAACACTAGCAAACGGGTTTCTCGAGTTTTTTTTCTATAGCATATAAATAAAGTGCGAGTATATAAAGTGCAGTAAATAATATTGCAGCGAGTGTCCCAATCCTTTTGAGAGCAAAGGACAAGCCGGTAGTTCTACTTATGATTACCAAACGTTCTCGAGGACACATGGGAATTTCGTCAAGTGCTTTCGCTTTGTTACGGTCGATTAATATCCATTGGTTCGTGAAGTGTTGTGTGGGTGAACCTATGATAATGCACCTCCCAACTAGGACTAATACATACTTGTGATTATACCCCTCGTAAGCATCCGCAAATACAAGAAAGTAATTAAGATTAATCTAACCATAGCCTTAAAACTCCGGGATTCTACGCTCCCTCGTGCATTGGTTTCCTACCGGGAGTTTAGGTTTATGTCACTCCGCAACCCCACACTTAGTAGCCAAATACAAAATGCATCCTCCTAGGACCATAAAGGTGAAGTATCATGTACTCGACGTTCACATGACACCACTAGAAGAATAGCACCACAACTTAAATACCGAACCACGAGATATTACTTCAACATAACTTCACTACTAACATCAAGACTTCTCCCATGTCCTCAAGAACTAAAACGAACTACTCACAAGACATCATATGGATCATAATCAAAGGTGATATAATGGATAATAACAATCTGGTCATAAAGTGCTAACACTGATAAATCTCACAAGCATCAACTACTAACAAGTAATCCACACCGGGAGAGAGATCTAATGTAAAACAATGATAGAGGCCCCTAATTGTTACATAGGGATGATGAGGGTGATGGTGCTGGTGGTGATGATGATGACAATGACGATCTTGATGATACCCGGAGCAATGACGGTGACGATGGTGTTGATTTCCCCTCTCCGGAGAGGAATTTCCCCCGACAGATTTCTCCCTACGAGAGAGCTTTTCTCTCTCGGGTGTTTTCCGCCTCGAGGCGACGGCCGAATAATTCTTCAATCATAGTCTGGGGCTTAGGGTTCCCTTGGGGTCAAGTATGCGAAAGGGGTCGACCAGAGGTGGGCAAGGATGGCCACACCACCTCGCGGCGCGGCCAAGGGGGCGCGCCACCTTATGGTGTGGGCCCCCTCTGTCTCTCCTAGTGGCTGGCTCCCTCCTCTGTACTTCTAAGACATCTCCGGTGTCCCCCCCCCCCTCTTCTTCTGATCTTCTGAAATAGGGTATCTCGATGGTGCTTTTTCAATCAGATTTCTGGTCCCGGTGTTTATTCTCCAAAAATTATGAAACATACAAAATAAGATAAAATAACATAAGTAGTGAATCATAACATGAAATATATCGATGAATAACAGAAAATAACAATATAAACGGTGATGCATAATGGACGTATCAACTCCCCCAAGCTTAGATCACGCTTGTCCTTGAGCGAAACTGAACTCAGTAAACATGACCACAGGTTTATGGAGTGAAGTGTCGATAAATAAAATACGGACAAGAGGCATCACATCTAACAAAGAACAAGTAATTTTAGACAGCAACTTCCTCTGATATAATAAAACTTGAAACAAGCTGAGGAACAATAATGGTGCAAAAAGTGAATCAAAAGTATTATCCATAATGAAATAAAACAGTAGACAGAAACAAAAATAACACTCACAATAAAAGTTTCTCTTACCAATAGCGCTTCACTCCCTGACAACACCGCCAGAAAATAGTCTTGATGACCCACAAGTATAGGGGGTGTATCGTAGTACTTTCGATAAATAGGAGTGTCGAAAACAACGATGAGAAGAAGGTGTTGACATGCAGGTTGGATAGAGGATTCACTGTAAACATTAGCAAACGTTTTTTTTGGAGGTTTTTGATATAGCGGATAAATAAAGTGCGAGTAAATAATATTGCAGCGGGTGGCCCAATCCTTTTGAGAGTAGAGAACAAGCCGGTTGTTCTACTTATGATTACTAAACATTCTCCAGGACATATGGTAATTTCGTCAAGTGCTTTTGCTTCGTTACGGTCGATTAATATCCATTAGTTCGTAAAGTGTTGTGTGGGTGAATCTATGTTAATGCACCGCCCAACTAGGACTAATACATACTTGTGATTATACCCCTCGTAAGCATCCAAAAATACAAGAAAGTAATTAAGATATATCTAACCACAGCCTTAAAACTCCGGGATTCTATGCTCCCTCGTGCATTGGTTTCCTAACGGGGGTTTAGGCTTCTGTCACTCCGGCAACCCCACACTTAGTAGCCAAATACACAATGCATCCTCCTAGGCCTATAAAGGTGAAGTATCATGTAGTCTACGTTCACATGACACCACTAGAAGAATAGCACCACAACTTAAATACCAAACCATGAGATATTACTTCAACATAACTTCACTACTAACATCATGAATTCTCCCATGTCCTCGAGAACTAAACAAACTACTCACAAGACATCATATGGATCATAATCAGAGGTGATATAATGGATAAAAACAATATGGTCATAAAGTGCTAACACCGATAAATCTCACAAGCATCAACTACTAACAAGTAATCCACACCGGGAGAGAGATCTAATGTAAAACAACGATAGAGGCCCCTAATTGTTACAACGGGATGAAGGTGGATGAAGAGGGTGACGGTGCTGGTGGTCACGATGATGACGATGATGATCTTGATGATACCCGGAGCGATGACGGTGACGATGGCGATGATTTCCTCTCTCTGGAGAGGAATTTCCCCCGGCATATTTCTCCCTACGAGAGAGCTTTTCTCTCTCGGTTCTTTTCCACCCCGAGGCGGCAGCCGAATAATTCTTCGATGATAGTCTGGGGCTTAGGGTTCCCTCAGGGTCAAGTACGCGAAAGGGGTCGACCAGAGATGGGCCAGGGTGGCCACACCACCTGGCGGCGCGGCCAAGGGGGGGCGCCACCTCATCGTGTGGGCCCCTGGTGGCCCCCCTTTGGCTCTCCTCGTGGCTGGATCCCTCCTCTGGACTTCTAAGACATCTCAGGTGTCCCCTCTGTTCTTCTGATCTTCTGAAATAGGCTATGTCGACGGTGCTTTTTTCATCAGATTTCTAGTCCCGGTGTTTATTCACCAAAAATTATGAAACATGCAAAATAAGATAAAAACAACATAAGTAGTGCATCATAACATGAATTATATCGATGAATAATAGAAAATAACAATATAAAATAGTGATGCAAAATGGACGTATCATCGACCAGCAGCGGCGCACCGCCGATGTGATCTTGGCTGCACATGCGCATAACGAGGCCTCGGTGAGGTTGCTCGCTCAAGAACGTGCAAGCCTAGAGTCGGAGTGCCAGCTCCTTGCACATAACAAAGTGGAACTGGTGGCTCTGAGTGCCGACCTTCTCGAGCACGAGGAACTGTTTCTGTCCGGGAGAGCTGCCGCCAAAGAGGCCGCCGCCCGTGCCACCCAAGGGACCTTTCAGGGCATCCCGGTTACCGCCTTGGCAGCACTGCGCCAACAATCCCTGACCACTGCTCCCGAGGTGAGGGACCTCCAACGTAAGCTCACCTCTCTCCAAGAGGCGAGCCAGCGGGACCGCGACTAGTTTGACATAGATCGGGAAGCCTAGGCTAGTTCCGTGGAACAAGCCCGAGCCGCATTAGACGCCCGGATCAAAGAGTTTGAGGACAATGTGTCATCTCTGACCCAACGTTCCTCAGAACTTCAAAGATCCTTGTTGGATTGGGATCGCTAGAGGGAGGCCGCATACCAAGAAGTCCGGGAGCGCGAGGTCGCTGTCCAAGAACAACCTCAGGCTGCCGGATCCTGTCTGTAAGAGGTCCATCAGCAACTCTAGACCGCCCAAGAGGCTTCAGGGGAGCTGAACGCCGTCAGGGCACAAGTTCAGCAGCTAAAGGCCGAGACGCTTCAGCAGGATGACATGGTGGACACCTTGCGACAAGTTGACGACGACACCCGGGAAGCCCTCCTCAAGTTAGGCTTGTCCCCTCCTATGCCCATAGGGAACGGGAGAGGACCTTTGCTGGAGTTCTTCGTCAAAACAGCAAGGAAGCTTCACCTCCTTCCGGAGCTGATGGGAGGTAAGCTTCGTGACTCGGCGGAGCGGTCCGCTTCCTCGGTGGGCTCGGTAATCCTTCCGCGAGTTGCTCTGCTGGCGCCTGGGTTTCCCTTTGATCGACTCCTTTACCCCTACGAAGAGGGAGACGACAAAGAGGGAGCAAAACAGGTTGATGCCTCTGCCATCCAGGGACTGAAGGACCATCTACAACACTCTTAGTTCTTTGCAAGACCTGCACATTTAGGGCCATTCTTGCCCAGACATCATTTACTTAAGTTAAATCATGTACTTTGTTGTAAGGATTCTTCTCTAAGGACCCGTATGCGGTGAACTAGCACACCACTTCATGTGTAGTGCACAAGTTGTTGACATAATACTCACAGAAGGACTTATCCGTGAATATTACATCCCAACAGAAACATAGCAGGTCCAAGCAAAGCTATAGGATACAAACTTTCATTACAAAATCTCGAGATTCTCCCTTTGAAGTATCAAAGAAGATCTCGTGCAAATGTAAACATCACAAGAAGCAATTCGTACTCTAAGCTGGATAATAACTCTAGCTCAGAACCTAATCCACTACGGATGATCACAGCCCTAATCTATGGCTTCCAAGAAACTAAGTCCAGGAACGGACTTCACCTATGCCTTGCTAGCTTCTCCTCCACCGTCGATGTTGATGATGATTCTTCACCAACTAAGTAACATATGACTCCTTATAGCTTCATAGATAGCGATGGCTTCACGATGACGACCTCCCTTAAGGCTTCAACTCTAAGCAGGGGTGAAACGGAACGAATGAGTAATGAGCGTTACTCAACAAGTTAATTATATACGGTGGGTAGTTTGATGCACTAACTCCAGCTTTAGACTCAAAAGAGTCATAAGCTAATGCAAGGTTTTTGCAGATCTTTCTTCAAGAGGTTGCTTTTAATATTGAAAACTATGCCTTCCAAATCTTCACATGAGCTAGAACTTCATGGAGTTCCTTTCTTGTGGCGCCCGCAGCTCCTTCCCGGAACATGGGGTAACATGTCACATCATTTTACACTCTGCAGAGGTGCTTTACTTTACCCATAGGCGATCAATACCATGTTGCACAACTAGGTGTACATTCTTGTCCATGCCCACTCAGGTGTGGGGCCCGGTTGTTGATCCAAACCAAACCATGCTTCTCCGCAAAACACATTCCCACCCATTTCTGCCACCCAAGATTGACCCCTGATTCTACCCCTCGCGATAGATATCTAGGATCCTCGGGCAGACCATCATAGACCCCAGAGTCTGTGGGACGTAAGTGCTCCCACCCATGTGCATGTAGTCCCACAAGAGCTACAGCGTACATCTCTAGCAGTCCATTGACATGTGAACGATAAAAGATCACAGTTGGCTTACTCTCCCCATACAAGACCCATGGTTAACGTGGTATTTACGGCGCAGAAACTTTGACGACATTTGTTGTAAAGTCCTACATAATACTTTCCCATGCAGATGGAACCTTCCAATGACTGATTCTTCTTACCATGGTTCCATCCGCCCACCAAACATAACACTACCACTCGGGTAATCATTCAATTATGCATATTACTGTAAAAATAGGATCATGCATTCTTTGGAGAATAAGGTGGTAATACGATAGTGTTTTTGCAAACAATTCTTAGGAAATATTGCAAATGATATGAGCAAGTGATGAACTTGCCTGAGATATAAATAATAATAATCCATGTCGTTCGAGGTTCAAGGGTTGTGTGGAAATCCCGAGATCTGAAAGATAGCAAAGTAGTCCCGGTAAGGACTACCGAAAATAATGGCAAGATGATACAAGACATAATAATGAGATGCATTGCAAAACACCTTGAAAATACCCCAACTTACAAGTGTAAACCACGATCGATACGTACTAAGATCACATTTGTTTTAGGTGACTAAGAGTTGTGTCATTACTTGTGGTGATGGTGTTGTTCACTTAAAGAGTTAATGTCTTGAGGGTTTTGAAGTTTGAATTTTTTACTTAATTAAATTAAGTTGTTACTTCTTTTAGACTCACGTGTGTTTTACTTTTATTTAACAATTCAACTGTTATCATGTTTAAATTTTAAGTACTTATCACTTGGTTAAGCAATAATACAATATCACATTGAAAATAACTTCCAAAATATAACAAACACATTTTCTTCTCAGTGGTTAAAAAGTGTAGAGCTAATGACCGAGAGTTTAATTGAAAACGAGTAACTAATACAACCAAATCTATCATCATATCTTTACCTAATAATAAAAGCGTTAAGGCTTCCCTGGTTGGTTACTTGGTCGTATGGTCCGTCATTAAAACTACCCCCAAAGTTGACGTAAATTACCCACCCTGCCACCGGTATCTTTTCTTACCTAATAATAAAATCGTTAAGACAATTGTATAGTCGAATCGTTTTTGCTTTTGTTTATCCGAAGTGTACACATACACAACTTCATACGGAGGTCAAACAACAATGCTTCCGTACATATCCAGTCTTCTAGATTCCTATAAAAAAAACCACGACTCCTAGCCGGTCACGGAAAAAAGACCAGCTGGCCAAATCACCACCCTCGACACTTCCCTACACCGGGACTTCCAAAAAACGTATTCGTAGTCAAATAGGTTTCCACGCCTTGTGCGCAAGGGTCGGATAATTGGTCAGGACATAAATATGATCACGGGAATCGATCGGTCACACGCGCTCGTATGTTTTGATTGATCCTTCGATTAGCGGAAGCTGGAGATATATTGATGGACTACGGCGACGGCGGTATTGTCTAGACGAGGACTAGAATCGACCTAAGGCCTTTTTGCTCGAAGACGTGGATTACCTCGACGATCCTCGCCATGTCCTTCATCCCGGTTGTGTTTTTTTGTGGTTTCTGCGTCGGCACGAGCATCGCCGATCGGAGACTGCTACCGTCGGCCTCCTCGTGTCCACAGCAACCGGGCCAGACAAGGCGTGCATGCGACCTGTTCGACACCTTATCGTGGGCGGATTGGGACTTGGGAGATGGCATTGGCCGAGTTAGCGAGTTAGCATGCTCTTTGAAAGCAGGGTGTGGTGTTCGAGGCGGGCTCAACACGATGGTGCTCCACGGCTGTACAACGCTCTTCAGGAGCAAACCCATATGTCTTCTCCGCCAGCGCAAACTGGGTGGTTCTATGTCTGCCTGGAGCACCCATGCTTGTGCAGGAACACACTGCCGCCGGTAGCAACACCATCGATGTACGTGCAGATGTTCGATATAAACGGCCCGATCTGACGAAACGGCGAGTGGAGCAGCAGCCATGCCAGATGCACACGCCGTCGTGCTTGGCCTCATGCCCTCAACTCGGATGCAGCAGTAGACACGTACCCTCCTATTCATGATCAGGTGAGTGAGAACTCACGCCGCTGCTACAGCTGATTCAATCAGTGATACATTGGACCTTAGGTGATCACATCGTATGCACATACTACCGCTCAGTCGCCCGTGACGCCACACCTGCCTGTAGCTCGCTCACTCGCCGTCGCCCAAAAGTGGACGCCGTAGCTCGCTCGCTCGCCATCGCCGGAAAGTTGACGCCACACCTATTGACAGCTCGCTCGCTCGCCATTGCCGGAAAGTATAGGCCGCATGGATAGTTTCTTGATCGGTAAAAACTAATCCTAACTCGATCGGTTTAGGTTTTTTTTGGACATGTTGCCTATATAAAGCTAGATCAGATCGAGAAGAGAGATCAAAAATACTGGAGACGCACGCATGACTCCCGGTCTCGGCACCCGACCATAGACATCCGACTAGGTGGCGTTGAACCTCCGCTCTGTGCGCTGCCCTTGATTTCACCCGCCTGGCCTGGTCGCCATCGCATGTTCACAACCGAAGTACTGGGATTGTAGTCCGTTCGCGGCCTCCGCTCGGAGACAGAGGACGCCGCCACCGTCGTCCCATGCTTCCAACGCTTCACACACTCTGGATGGTACGGCGACCGAAGGTCTCAACTAGGAGAAACTCATCATCCCCGTGCACTCTTTCGTGGTCTACAACAACGGCGGCGCCTAAGTGGCGCACATGCTCCACGCCGCGCTCTCCGAGGTTCGCGCAACCCTGGCAATCTGATGACCTCTCTGGACGCGCTGGAACGGAGGACACGCGACCGGGGGCGACACGACGGCAGCGGAACTCAGAAGCAGCCGTGGAAGGCCGGCGGCGACGCGCCCACCCCGATCTCAGCATCCCACCTCCTTCACACCAGTAGTGACGGCGGCCGCGATGGCGAGATGGAGGAGATCGCGCTGCTGGGGTCATACGGCGACACGAAGAGCCCGAGCTTCGCGCATATCAGCGTGGACGTGGCCTTCACCGCCTTCCAGGGGCAAGCGTACGTGCGCACGCCACCGAGCCTGCATCAACGTCATCACCATGGGCTAGGCGGCTACGGTAGTCTCGTCGGAGCTGAATATGGCGGCCAGGAAAGCATGGCCGAGGCACCGTCCCGCTCTGATGCCCACCTGCCTGGACCAAGCTTGTTGTACGAGGCGGCTGCTGGGCTGTGGTAGCGAGGACTCCCTTCTGTACTCCGCCAGTCGGCGCGGACGGGAAAGCATCGCAGGGTCGCAGGACATGCACGTGCGAAAGAGCCACTCCAGCAAAAAAAAAAGGCAGAAACTAAGCACATGCACGTGAGCTGTTGACAAAATTGATTATGCACTATGTGCAAGAGGCCAGCTGATAGTATAAATTAAGGAGTTCCTTGTTCAATGCAACACCATAATACTAAAATATTGCCAGAATTTTTTAATGAAATTTTTTCCTCTCCAAAAATCAAATCATACTTTCGTTTACAAGGAGTTTAATCCCAAAATAAATAATTTTTAATATCCCAAACATTATGAAAATTTTATGGGAACTTCCTATTTTATTAGAAGACATAGAATGCACATTTTTTTTGGAGTATATCATTATATACCTATTGTTATCGCAGGTTGTGGCCGATGTATATGTGTCATATGTTAGAGAGAGCGGATGATCGTCCGAATCCCCACACTGCTATTTATATGTCTTTATGTTTCCTCTCCTCCGACTCCAGACCTTAGCATAGTGGGGTGAAGCCAGGACAGCGGCAAATGGCTTTGTTTGTGTTGGCATATGTATACCGGGTGGCCTAGCCAAAGCGACGGCACGGAGACATCGGGATGCGATAATTTTTTCTTCTTCCCGTTGCAACGCACGGGCATGTTTCCTAGTAATTTCTTAAGGATAGATAGGAGGTTTTATGAGATGTGAGATTATTTGGTGTTAAGTCTCGATGGAGAAATAAAGTGATGATTTATTCATGGATATATTGGAATCTTATAGAATTCCATTATACTTCTAAAAATAGAATTCATAAGATAAACCAAATAAGTTATTTTAGACATATTGGGATTGGAAAACTTGTTATCTTTCATTTGGTATATATTATTTGAATTTTTTTGAAAATATTTGTATAACTTGTTAATTTCCCAATTTCAAATGAATTAAAAGGGTATTCAAATATTTCTCATTTTAAAACTTGTTCAAATGATTTGGAGAACATCACAATTGAATTGTATTTGACTTACTAAGCATTTTGGTATATAACTTGTATTTTTTTGAATTATTGAAGTATTCTTTATTTTTCTCAATTTTAAATGAATTAATTTAAAATCAAATAATGTTCAAATTTAAGCTTCATCAAACATTTTTTAAAAGTTTATAAACATTTAGATCATATTTTTCTAAACAATTACATATTTTATTTATATTATTCTCATAAGTAAATTAGAAGTTATAGATGTACTAAAATTAAACAATTTATGTCATTTTTAAATTGACACGTGGGACCCAATGTCATATTCGTTTTAATTCAAAAAATAAAATAAAAGAAAAATAAAAAGGGCTCATGATGCCATGATGACGTCGTGCTTACGGCAGCAATGGAGAAATCTCTCTAGTTGCACACAAATATTGCGATTCGCCACGAATTGTTGCAATTAAGTGAATCTGCTAGCGAGAGGGGTTCATGGGGAACCAATATGTGGCAGCGGTGTGGCTATTTGGTCACCGGACTGAGCGGCGGCGACCAAAACGACGACGGCGTATGACAGTGCACGGTGGCGTGTCAAATTCGTCGACCAAATTTGAAATAGAAAGCACCGCGAGGTGCGTGAGCTCACCAGGAGCATGGTGGTAAGGTCGGGGTGGTCGTAGAAGTTTCGACAGTGGAGAGATCTTGCACGGAACCCGCGCTGATGTCGGAGAAGAAGGGCCCGATTTGTCGGGTTTCAGACGCTCTAGATTTTAGCACTTGATGATGTGGTAGAGGAGGTCGAGTTGGACCTTGGGGTAGTCACAATTTATCCTTGGATGGCCAGAGTCGACGGCGTGGCGGCGGTGATGGAAAGCTAGGGTTTTGGGTTGATAGGATTTTTCACACAGAGAGAGAGAGTGAATGCGACAGAGAGAGAGGAAGTGAGTGACGAGGAAGGATAAGGCATCGTCTTGGAAGCCTTATCTGCGCGAAATGGCGGCAGCATGAGGTGGCAGCGGCGTGGCCACGAAAACGATCTCCTCTGCCTTCTGATAGAGGAAGAAGAACGAAGAAAAAGAAATGGCGATTTTTGATACTCCCTTGAGTGTTCAAATTTTACAACAAGGTCCTTCTACTATTGAAAACTGAGAATAAAACGATGTTTTCAGGGCCTTTTTTAAACAAAAAATTATAAAAAATCGTTTCTGGAAACCTCATTAAATTTAAAACTCACCATGTTTTGTTTTGGTGAAATTGAACAATATTTAAATTTTACACTAGTGGTGCTAAATTAAGTGGTTTTTGTTATTTTCTCTCCATTTAATTTTTTAAATGGCTATAAAATTATTTTAGGCATGATTGTCATGAGCGCACACAACAAACATATGGGTACCAAAGGTATGTGTTTTAGTTGGACAGTTTATATACAATTAATTTAGGAAATAATTTGTAAAGCTTTCGTAGTAGTGTTTTTTATGCATTGTAGACAAAATCACCAATTAGGGGATTTTATTCTAGGTCTTACCAAATGATTTTGATTAGGTAATGAACTTGTTTTATTTTATGAGGCTTTTTTATTTTCATATTTGAGGTTCTTATTCATTCTAGTGGACCTTTACTTATATTGTGTGTAAGCCATATTTGATCTATTAAGTACTTGATCAAGTGGAAAACATGAGTGGCTTTGGCTCTTATTAATACTTAATCTGAATAGAATCTTATTTGTTTGTTTTCCACCCAGGTTCCAAATATAACTATTATCCAATGTTGTTTTTAGAACATGTAATCATTTGCATGTTTATGTATAGATGAATTTTTGTTCCTATCCATTTGTCTTGTGTATGGAAAGGATCTGGATAACAAGGTAGTTAAGCTTGTTACCATCTACCTCAACATGTCTCAAGACATATGGATGCAATGGCCTATTATTTCTTACTTGATAATTTTTTTTCATTAAAGAGATTATTAGTTGGCTTTTATCTTCGATGAGCTTGACAAGTCATAGAGGTTGTAGGTTCTCTAATATTACCTAATGATACACTGGATAATTTCCTATGCTAGGCTTCCTTACTAAATCAGTGTTGCTCCGTATTCACTTCTGTTTCCCCATGTACTTGTCTCTAGTTACCACTTGTATTATGTTATCCCCTTTTTCCTTTGCAAGTAGGTTCATCTCGTGGATTCCAACCTCAACAGTCTCACCCTTGTGGTGAAGACAACCAATTACTTTAAGCAAATATTTCTCTTAGATGATTATAAATAAATGTAAGTGTATTTATGACATCAATTTTCACTATGCATATAATACTAATTTGTGAATAAGTTTGCAAGGTTTGTCCCTAAATTACTTTTCATATTCAAGTGGCTGAGAACTACTAGGTTATATGATCTTCTGTTTGTTTGTGGGTGACACTCAATTGTTTGAGTATACATAAGTGATCTGTTAACAAGGTCTAGAAACTTGTTACCAGACTACTTCTATATAACACTAACATTGGAATATCACACTATTTCTGGAGGAATTAATAAGATCATATCAAGATATAAGAGTTTCTAGATACTCTATGACAGATTCGAATAGTACTTCTAGAACAATCTAATGACTCCT
The DNA here is from genome assembly GCA_028641055.1 of Alopecurus myosuroides. Lineage (NCBI taxonomy): Eukaryota > Viridiplantae > Streptophyta > Magnoliopsida > Poales > Poaceae > Alopecurus > Alopecurus myosuroides. Next base: position 156,087,133 of record CM054057.1, on the reverse strand, counting down.
TCGGCAGCTCTTCTTGTCGAAGTTCCTCCTTTCTTGTGGGTTGCTTCTTTTACAGAATGACTTCGAGAAGATTGGGAAAACAATAATATAAAATGGTCTAGACAAAGTAATAAGATCTGGATTAATAGTTATTTCAGACTTTTATTCTCCTTCCATATTTTTCTCATCTTATTTCACATAAGATATGTACTTAATTCATATATGATTGGTTTTACTTAGCTTTCAATTCAATTCCTCTAATAGAGGTTATAACTTGTTGTTATTCATTAGTAGTATTGAGAGATAATTTAGTTGTTGAATGGTGGGTTTGGGTATGAATGTGGAGTGCTTATAGAATGATGACTTAAGGTAGTAAGTTGATCAAATGCCCCCTTAATGTGTTGGGATCTCATATGCTCACTTGTATAACATGAATGAGACAATGAGCATAAGAAAGTTATTGGGGTTTAATTATTTAAGTCAGAGTTGTTAGTTGGTTTCTCAGAGTGTGATGTTGTTACTTTATGTTCTTCTCTTTATTATCTTGAGATATGTACATATTCCATAAATATGTTATTAACAATTATTATTGCATTTCCACTTGTGGGGTTTTGATTTAATGGTTATTTGTATCAGTTGTGTTCTATTGAACTTTGGTCATTCACTTCTAAAGGTTCACTTTCAGAGTTATGAGATGATTTATAAATATGTTGTGTGAATTGATTGATAACCTAAGGAGTTCGTGTTTTAGAGGACAAAATAACTCTACTGTTGAGGTTATTAAGTTATGCATTACTAGTTTGTGAAAGCAAGATCATCACTTGTGTGGTTTGGATACTCACCCATTTTTGAACTCTATGCACCTAGTTGTATTCTCCCAAGTCACTTATGGACTAATGACAAAGTTGTTTGAAAGTTAGTGTTGGCACAATCAAATCTGGTTTGTCTTATGAGATGATTTGATTTGTAGATACTTGTTATAAAGATCACTCCAAATTTACTCTTGACCAGATGATGTAGACCTATTTCATCATGTCGAGAGAAACATTGATCAATTTTCTTCGTTTAAACTTTCGCGCCAAATTTTCCCGTATTTTTAGATGCATGCATTACAAATGCACATATTATATTTTAATCCTTATAACTTCCCAAACACTAGGATGTTACACTGTAGTTTTCCCAAAGTGCTCTGAATGTAGAGTCAGACACTCCCGTATGTTTATCGCTCTACGTCTTTGGGATACCAGCCGAGCGCGCGCGTGCACCAGACCGAGCCGTGATGGACTGGATCTAGAGCACCGTCGCACGGGGTGTGCCACCGGTCGGGGGTCACCCCAATATCGAGAGGTGGGTTCCAAGCATGGACCCCTTGGGTTGCACCGGGGGGAACCACGAGAACCATCCCATCCGTAAACTGCCCACTCGACGCTCGAGCCAAACAGGGTAAGTCTGATATGACACCTATGAGGACTTCGGAAATCATAAAGGAAAAGACTTCAGAGATACTTTTCTTTTCGGGTCTTGCTCTGGTTCACCATTGGGGGCAGGCCTCCATGGATGGACGCCCACCCACGCTTTGCATTGTCCACAGGCGTGGCACCGTACTTTTTCTTCCATCCGCTGGAGGGCAAGAACTGGGCACCCGTTTTGCGGAAGCAGAGGGATGAGTGTCTCTTTTTCTCGGTATCGGTCGCCTTGACAGGGCGGTACCTCGCCCTTGCTGCGACCGAGGTGCTCAACTCTAGTGAGCTCAGCCAACGACTCATCCACCGTCTCGGGCGCGTTCTCGCTCCCCCCCCCCCCCCCCCCCGCCCGGGTCGTAAAAGAAGGTACCTTTTCTCTGCACAGACAGCACTAGCCCACTAAATACTCCACTCATACGAGGAAAACATCGGGGTCCCCGCCCATCTTTCGCATTTCTCCATCTCATCGGTAAACTTCTGGGTATCATCTTGGTGCGGGTTCGGCAAGCATGCTCGCTTACACCGGCCACTGGGTGAGAGGTGTTGCCCGTCGGGCGTCGCCTCGCTATCTTTCGCACATCGGGTATTCCTGGGTCGTCAATGGCGTGGCGCGGAGCAATTTGTCGTTGTTCCGTCGTCAACTCCCTGTCGCTTGCGGAAACACACGGAAAAGTCATGTGGTGACTTCGGGGGGCCTTGCCCTACTTGGGGTAGTCGTCGCGACCGGGCACGCTCGTATTCGCTAAGTCACCTCGATTGTCCATATTGGGGGGCGGCTACGGGCACACGCAGTCCTCAAGTTGGCCTTGCTGCGACAATGTTGCACGTACCCCGCCGTGGTGGCCAGAATGACAAGCTACACCAGGGTATGTGGGTCTTCTGCCTCCAAGAAGCGGGGATCCTTCGAGAGGAGTTGCAGTGCCGCCAATGCGCTGCCTCCATCAAGCTCGTCGGTGATTGATCTTGAGTCGGGCCCTCTGGTAGCCCGAATAGCTCCATCTAATATGGGCACGCGTTGTTGCCCTGGATACGTGGAGTTGAACTTCAACGAAGATGAACACGGCTCGGCCTCCCGAGGGGGAGGCGCCATGAACACTACGTAGCACCATGCCAGACATGCTGCTAATTGCAGGAGAGCGTGTGCCCCCTACCTAGCGCGCCAGATGTCGCGTATCAAAACGCGGACACCGGGAGTGACCAACGTCTAGCTCCCTGATTTGTTTGGCATTGGGGCGGAGGCAACCCTGGTAATATCGGCCATATCGCTTTGAAGGGAGGTGGGGTGGGATGTTCTAGATAGGACACAGATTTTTACCCAGGTTTAGGCCATCGCGAGATGAAACTCTATATGTTGGGATGTCCTGCTTGTCTGATATGGAATTATATGTTGGTAAGTGTGTATATCTGGGATGCTAGTGTTCTTGCTCTCTGGTTAACTCTATGCCTCCCGGGACTCCCTTCTCTTTTGCCTCTTCCTCACAATCTTCTTTTGTCTCTTCTTTTACCGCCCTCCTTCTCTCTTTTACCTCCCTGCTATTTCAACTACCGACTCCTCTTGGTGGTGCCACGACATGCCTTCCACTTGTCCATCGCTCATGGGCACGCGCCGGGGGGTGCGATACAAAGAGTACAGCGCAGCGCTCCCCCTCCCACGCGTCGCCAGGGACATGCCATGAGGCGTCTTTCGTGTACATGGCGGTGGGCACTATACAATAGGTGTCATGCTCATATGAAGAGCTGGCGCCCCACCCACCGAGGCTTCGCCGATCTCCTCCCGGGTGTACACTAGTCTCTGACGCACGGTCGGTCGTCCATGTGCCAAGATCGGGTACCCCCCTCCGTTGGGGTACCGACACCATATGAAATCCTCACCGGCAACAAACCAAATATCTCCTACTTATGAGTTTTTGGCTGTAAGTGTTTCTATTTGGTAAAAGGAATATGTTTTTCTAAATTCCAATCTACCCTTGAGGGTACATTTGTTGGTTACGGTTCTGAATCCCACACTTATAGAGTCTTTGACAACTACTCACAGGTTATGATTGAATCTAGTAGTGTGGTATTTGAAGAAAATGATGGCTCCCAAGTGGTGCAATTTGATGTTTTTGATGTAGATGTTGAAATAACTCAAGATGCCATAAGAATAATGGGCGTGGGATTTTTCAGCCCCATAGAGGGACGCCTTTTGGCGGACCGTGAAGAACTGTGCTCTACTCAATTAGAGCCCTCATCTACTAATAAAACACATACCAATGGAGAAAGTGATGCACCAACCGAAGAACAAGTTCAAGACCCTCCTACTATTGATCAAGTTGCTTTGAAAGAACCAATTTCTCCTATCATTCATGCTAGCCAAGATCAAGACCAAGATCAATATTCTTATTCTCATGATGAAGATAATCCTCATGATGATCAATCTCAACATTCCGGTCAAGATGGGGACTCAAATGATCAAAATGACCAAGTGATCCCTCCTTGCAACAACGAGGAGATCAAAGACCGTCATGAAGTTAGAGTTGCTAGAGCCTTGAAGCGCATATACTTCGCTCATGAGAAAGTCTTGTGTGACTTTAGAAGAAAAATTACCACAAGAGGTCAATTGGCAAGCTTTAGTGAACATCAAGCATATATCTCCATGGTGGAACGAAAGTAAGTGTTTGAAGCTTTTGAGGATCTGGATTGGTTGGAAGCAATGCATGATGAACTCAATAACTTCGAGCTCAAAAAAGTATAGAAGTTAGTTGAGAATCCCAAATAGTGATGCAATGTTATAGGCACAAAGTGGATATTCAAGAACAAGCAAGGTGAATTTGGAACAGTTATAAGAAACAAGGAAATATTGGTAGCTCAAGGTTACTCTCAAGTTAAAGGCATTGATTTTGATGAAACTTATGATCACGTGGATCACCTTGATTCCATATGTATCCTTCTTGCATATGCATCTCATCACAGCTTTAAATTGCAACAAATTGACGTGAAGAGTGCATTTATTAATGGTCCTTTAAAGGAGTTGGTATATATTAAGCAACCACCGGGGTTTGAGTACCCCCAACTTCCCTAACCATGTCTACAAGCTCGATAAGGTGCTCTATGGACTTTAGTAAGCACCACGTGCGTGGTATGAGCACCTTAGAGAGTTGTTTAAAGACCGTGTATTTGAAGTTGGGAAAATCGATCCCACTCTTCTTACAAAAAGGTTAAAGGGGAGTTTTTCATATGCCAACTATATGTTGATGATATAATCTTTGGATTATCTAACCAAGATTTTAATGATGAATTTTCAAATCTTATGACTCGCAGGTTTGAGATGTCTATGATGGGAGAGTTGAAGTTATTCCGTGGCTTTGTGAACAAGCAATGGAGTAGATGAACCTTTATCTCTCAATCCAAGTATACCCATTACATGCTCAAGATATTCAACTTCAAAGGTGTTAAAGAGAATACCACTCCAATGCAAACCAAGTGTCGTCTCAAGCGCAATCCGGATAGTAAAGATGTGGGTAAAAAGTTATATCGCTATATGATTGGTTTTTTTATTTACCTTTGTGCATCTAGACCCGATATTGTGTTGAGTGTATGGGTGTGTGTGCAAGGTAACAAGAGGCTTGATACGTCTCAAACGTATCTATAATTTCTGATGTTCCATGTTGTTGTCATCCCAATTGCTACATATTTTCTATACACTTTACATCATTTTTATTGATTTCCTGGGACTAAACTATTAACAAGATGCCACGGAGCCAGTTCTTGTTTTCTGTTGTTTTTTGTTTCAAAAAAGTTGTTCTGGAAATATTCTCAGATTTGGACGAAACAATCCCCGAACCTTAGAATTATGTCATGTACACGGAGTCCGGAAGAGACCCAGAGGGGGCCTTGGAGCCACCACACCATAGGGGTGGCGCCCCCCCCCTTGGCCACGCTACCAGGTTGTGTGGGCCCCTCGGGCGCTCACCGACATCGCCCTTTCACCTATATAAGCTCCTCCTTGGGTTAACCCTAAATATCCGAGCCTCCATCCACGAAAAACTTTTGTAGCCGCCATCATCATCAACTCTAGTTCAGGAGGGTTCTAAAGCTCTCCCCGGCACCCTACTAGGAGGGGAAATCATCACCGGAGGGCTCTATATCACCATGCCTGCCTCCGGAGTGATGCGTGAGTAGTTCATCCTTGGACTACGGGTCCATAACAGTAGCTAGATGGTTGTCTTCTCCTCTTCATTCCACCATGTTTAGATCTTGTGAGCTGCCTAACATGATCAAGATCATCTGTTTGTAATGCTATATGTTGTGTCTGCTGGGATCCAATGAATATTGAATTCTATGTCAAGTGATTATCAATCTATCGTGTTTATGTTATTTATGATCTTGCATGCTCTCCGTTACTACTAGATGTTCTAGCCAAGTTGATGCTTGTAACTCCAAGATGGGGTACTTATGCTCGATAGTGGGTTCATGCCTCCTTTTCATATATGCTCGAGTGACAGAAATGTGACAAATGGGGGATGTGTTGTTGTCATTAGGGAGAAAACAACAATGTTTTTATTGTTTACACTATGAAATTTACTTAAGGCAATAATCTGTTGTTTGCAACTTAATACCCGAAGTCTGCTTGGATTACATTTTGAGGCTGGATTATTAGTCATAGATGCAGTTGGATAACAGTCTATGAATTATGTTGTAATTGTTACGATCTTAATCTTGTCTGTCACGTAGATAGGAACAGTTTATTTTCTTTCCACGAAATTAGCTAGGCACGCATCGCCTTAAGCGTTTTGTGCCCGATCCTGTTGCATCAGGTCTCGATAATGTTTCCGTTTTGTAGCATCGTGTGCTTGCACGATCAGGTACTCGTGGGATGGCGCGAGTCAACCGGATCGAGCCGTAGGGGTAGGATCTCTACCGGCCACGCTTTCCTTTCGCAGATCAATAAAGAGAGAAAGAACGAGAAACGCCGTAAGCTTTACACGGCACAAAACCCTTGTCTCCTCTCTGAACTTTGTGAGCTACGAGTGTTCTTCCGGTTCAGGGCTAACAAATTGGTATCAGAGCGCCACCTTCGAGCTTTGGGGACATGTCGAGCGACAAGGGGAAGAAGAAGGTCGATGAAGGCGCATCAAGGACTCCGCCGCCCAAATTGCCAACGAACCGCTCGAGCACGCCGCCGCGGTCACGCACGCAGAGCCGTGGAAGGAGCCGCGGGCGCGCGGGCGGAGGCGAGATTGTCGTCCACGAGCTCACGGTGCAGGAGCGTGTGTTCACCGGCGGCAACGTCCAGTGGCCTACTCTCACCGCCACCAACTACATCGAGTGGGCCCTCGTGATGCCGATCAACCTCGAGGCTTGCTACATGTGGGACGCGGTGGAGGGGAATCCGATGAGCACCGCCAACGACAAGGCGGCACTCGCGGCGATTCTGCGAGCAGTTCCACCGGAGATGATGGGGACACTCGCGGTAAGGAAGACGGCGAAGTCAGCCTGGGATGCGGTCAAGATCATGCGTCTTGGCACCGACCGCGTCCGTGAAGCCACTGCGCAACGCCTGCGCAAGGAATTGGAACTGATTGCGTTCCACTACGGCGAGACTCTCGACTCCTTCGGGATGCGCCTCATCACCCTCGTCAACAACCTGAGGTCCATGGGCGACACCGTGGAGGAGGTGTCCATCGTGTAGAGGCTGCTGCGGGTCGTGCCGGAACGCTACGCCAAGATGGCGTGCTCCATCGAGACGCTGCTCTACCTCAAGACCCTCTCCATCGAAGAGTTGATCGGGCGCCTGCGCACGACGGAAGAACGAGCAACCCCGGACACGGCGCATGCCGCAAGCGGCGCCCTGCTCCTCACGGAGGAGGAGTGGGAGGCACGACGCAAACAGCGGGAATCCGGCCAAGGCTCCAACGGTGGGAGGTGGAAGTCCAAGGCGAAGGGGAAGCAGCAAACCTCCGGCCGCGACGGTGGACAGCGCACGCGCGAGGGCAGCGGCGACCGCGACATGTCCAAGGTAAAGTGCTATAACTGCAACAAGTTTGCAGGGCACTTCTCCAAGGAATGCCCCGAGCCACGGCGAGAGCGGAAGGAGCGCGCAAATTTTGCGCAAAAGGAGGAGGAAGAAAAGCCGGCCCTGTATCTTGCCGCGTTGTGCACGTCCATGGCGCTCGCAGAACGCACGACCCCAACGGAGCAGGTGCTGCTCAACGAGACGCGCTCCAAGGAAAAATCGGCGACGACAGAAGGCATGTGTGACACGGCCTGGTTCCTAGATTCAAGGGCTAGTAATCACATGTGTGGCCGCCGCGAGTACTTCGCCACGCTGAACACTGGCGTCAGGGGCTCTGTCAAGCTCGGCGACGACACGACGGTGCAGATCGAGGGTCGCGGCGCGATCATCTTCACGGGACGCAACGGGGAACATCTCGAACTCCTGGAGGTGTACGATATGCCACGCCTCCGGAGCAACATCGTGAGCCTGGGGCAGCTGGACGAGGCTGGCTACGACGTCCGCATCCAGCACGGCCATCTCCAGCTGCGCGACCCCAATGATTGCCTCATCGCTCGTGTCCCACGCAACCAGGTCAGGCTATACGTGCTATACGTCGACATAGCACGTCCAGTCTGCCTGGCTATGCGAGGAGGAGAAGACGCCTGGAGATGGCACGCTCGCCTCGGCCACATGAACTTCCAGGCCATACGCCAGCTCGCACGCGGGAACATGGTGCACGGACTCCCACAGCTCGACGAGGTCGATCGGCTGTGCGATGCCTGTCTCGCCGGCAAGCACAGGCGCGCCCCATTCCCGCGCGTGGCGTACAACCGCGCAGAGAGCCAGCTTGGTCTGGTACACGCCGACCTCTGCGGTCCGATCGAGCCGCCAACGCCAGGAGGGAAGCGCTACTTCCTCCTGCTGGTTGACGATCATAGCAGGTACATGTGGATACACCTGCTTGCCACCAAGGATCAAGCCGCGGCTGCCATCAAGAAGTTCCAGTCCGAGGCGGAGCTGGAATCTGGGCGCAAGTTTATGTCGCTGCGCACCGATCGTGGAGGTGAGTTCACTTCCAGGGAGCTCGGCGATTTCTTCGTCGACAAAGGAGTTAAACGGCAGCTCACGGTGCCCTACACACCACAGCAAAACAGAGTTGTCGAACGCCGTAATCAGACGGTACTCGGCATGGCGCGCTGCCTCCTCAAGGCAAAAGGCGTCCCGGCCCAATTTTGGGGAGAAGCGGTGACCACGGCGGTCTATCTCTTGAACCGCGGCACCACGAAGAGCGTCGCCGGCAGGACTCCTTACGAGGCGTGGTGCGGCCATCGTCCTAGCGTTCGCCACCTGCGGACGTTCGGGTGCATCGCACACGTGAAGACGGCGCGGCCTAACCTGAAGAAATTGGAGGACAGGAGCACGCGCATGATCTTGCTCGGCTGCGAGCCGGGCACGGCGACCTACCGCGTCTACGACCCTGCAACGCGCCGCGTGCACGTCTCCCGCGACGTAATCTTCGACGATGACGCATGTTGGGATTGGTCCGGCGCGCTGCCAGCTGATCAGCGCCACGGTGAACTCGAGAGCTTCACCGTCGAGCGGTTCAGTACCTGCACGACAGGGATGAATGCTAAAGGGGGCACGGTGCGCACAGAGCAATGCGCACCAGACAGTACCCAATTCGACATGGGCGACACTGCATCGCCACGCACTCCGTCGACACCTGCGACGCCTCCAGCTCCGATCACTGAATTCGTCTCGCCCCCAACGAACGTGTCGCAGCCGTCTCCTGGCGAGGAGGCGCCTCGCCTCTACCGCACCCTCGAGAACATCTTCGAGGCCACAAAGGAGATCGACCTCGAGCAAAGTGATCTGTGTCTGTTCCTTGCAGATGAACCAGTGAATTATGCGGAGGCAGAGAAGAAACAGGAGTGGCGCGTGGCCATGAACGAAGAAATGGCCAGCATCGTGTCTAACGAGACATGGCAAATGTGCGAGCTCCCGCGCGGAAACCGTGCCATTGGCCTGAAATGGGTGTACAAGGTGAAAAGATATGCAGCGGGAGAAGTGGTGAAGTGCAAGGCGATATTGGTTGCAAAGGGCTATGTCCAACAGCAAGGAGTGGATTATGAGGAGGCATTCGCACCGGTTGCAAGGATGGAGAAGGTGTGCATGCTCATCGCCCTTGCTGCGCACCACGGATGGCCTATACATCACATGGATGTCAAGACTGCGTTTCTGAACGGCGAGCTACGCGAGGAGGTGTACGTGGAGCAGCCTCCAGGGTACATAGTGGAGGGCAAGGAGAAGAAGGTACTTCGTCTCCAGAAAGCCCTCTACGGGCTACGCCAAGCTCCGAGAGCCTGGAACGCAAAGCTGGACTCCACCATGCGTAGGTGATGCATGTAAAATGCATACATGAACTTTGCATGTTATTACTTGTTTTTCCTACATATTAGCAACTTATATTCATGTTTTATAATGATATGGGGGATTTTCTGAACAATCCCCCTTCTTTTGGTTCTAACCCTGTTTTTCCAGAAAACGTACTTTTTAGTGTTTCAGACTTTCCGGGAGCTTCGGGACTCCAAAAAGGGCAAGGCCAAAGAGCACGGTTCAGAATTTTCGAGACGAAGACCATGGGACAAAGTAGAGCGCCAAAATGACAACCAGGTGGAAAATAGGACCCTCCACGCGGCCAGATTCCTTGGCCGCGTGTGGAGCCCCCTTTTTTGCCCCCGTGGCTCCGATGCCGTCGATCTTTCTTCTCCCGAGTGTCTTGTGACCTAAAAACGACTATATAAAGGGTCCCCTAGACTTTTCGAGAAGGAGGCGGCGCCGGGAGACGAAACCACGAAACAGAGAGACAGAAGGCTGCCGCCGGAGAAGATCGGAGGGGGGAAACGCCGCCGGGATCACCCCCGGAGGGCTCCACCCCCCTCCGGCGTGTTCATCATCAACATCTACAGCAAGATCAGCTCCATATCTCCACTGTAATCTCTTGGCAAACACGATGTATGATGCAATACTATATTCCCTTGATGTATTGTGTCTCCCCGTCTATGTTTGAGTAGTGAATTGTTCTTGGCAATGGTGAAATAGTTCGTTGATTGGTTGCATACAAGTTTGTTATCTTCTATGATTGTCTTTATATACAATATATGAGTGCACGCATATGTTGGGGAATGCATGTAAGGTGATCACCGGTAGCATAATGGAGTGGTGGTGACTTGGGAGTGACAGTAACCTGAGACCGAGCCACAAAGTTAAGTTATTGGGGAATATATATAGGGGACCTTAGAACGTAAGGCTATGGTGGGACTTTATGTCTTAATCAATCTTGTGCAGTCATTTACTTGGCCACATGATCCATCATAAGGGGTTGTAGATCATTTACTTGACTATACCTATTCATGGCTCCTTCCTAGAAGAAACAACTAAGACTAAAACATGTGCTTCACTAATTGTGACAACCACACGAACGAAACACCTATTGCTAGAACACTTGCTCCCTTGAGATACTTGAGATATTTTATGCTTGCTACTTGTGAAACTTGCTTAGAAACTTGCTTTAGAAACTTGCTTTATGATTACTTGCATTTTAAACTTGCTTCACTAGTAACTAGACAAACCACACTCCACGTCACTTGCTTTTAATTAGTTAGTTCCTTTTAGTCAAACTTATTGCTTTGCATAAACAGCCATATAAGAGGGTTATAGGGCTTTAGAGAATAGATAGCTTACCTTCATCTCCTCGTGGGTTCGACACTCAAATACTTATCGAAAGGTACTACAATTGATCTCCTGCACTTGGGAGTCATCAAGCACTTTTCTGGCGCCGTTGCCGGGGAGCGTTGTGCTAAGCTTTTATTCTTGTTTGCATTGCATACTAACATATAAACCTAAAACACAAAAAAAAAAATATAAAATGGAAAACAACCAAACAATTTTAGAACTGTATAATATCTACCTTGAATTAGGACATGAAGTGTTTGAGGAGAAATTGAAAAATTATTTGCACAACAATCATATTTGTGGTAGTACTAATTCTTTGAACACCTTTATTGCTAAGGAAAACCTTGAGCTTGGGGAAGTTTGTCTTGATGAATATGATATTTTTAGTCCCCCTACTATTGAGGATAAAAATGATATACTTGCTAATTCTATGGAAAGTTCTAAGCTTGGGCAAGTTGGTTTTGATGAGCATGATATTTCTAGTTCCCCAAGCTTGGAGGAGAAAATTCACTTTGATGATACTATGCCTCCTATATATGATGATTGCAATGAAAATTATGAATGTTTAACTCCCACTATCACTAATGAGGATTTTACTTATGTGGAGATGTAGCGTTCCCACATTTAAATAATGTAAGGACACATGTGTTATTGTGCTAGTCCCTGGATCAATTGCTAGCACCACAGTACAAAATGAAATATCATGCAAATGCATCAAATTCTATTACATCGCAAGATCCAGTCTTTACAAAATAGTATTACAACTTGCATAGTCTTAGAAGACTAGCAGTAAACAAAGATATACAGCGGAAAACATAGTACAACATTGATCCCATCTTCTTCATGTGCCACAGGCAAAACATGTTGGCGATAGTCTCGAGATCCTAAACGAAATCCTCACTCGTCTTCAGAAACATCTGCAATATGGAATATGCAGCCACAAGGGAGTCAATACAATTTAATGTATTGGCAAGTAACACTATGGTGGATATAAATGGCAAGACTAATACTACATGCTTATTTGGCTGAGTGGAGTTTTGGCTAAGTTTTGCATAAAGCCAGTTTTCTCCTATCTCTTTTGTAAAACAACTTTTCTTTTCAAAGGGTGGCAACATTGGATTAAGATCCAAGCACCACAATACTGTTCACTTGGTCAAAATTTTACTTATTGAAATTGGTGATGAGATTCTTCCGTCAATCCTTGTCCAGCTGCTCATAGTTGTCCATAACCGGGGACACGGCTAAGATCTTAGTTTGTTGACTCTGCAGAGTTTGTGCACTTTCACCCTTTGTCTTCAATTAGCCCAAACATCCTATACACCCGGAGTGCATCAAGGAAAGGAGAGAATTGAGATGAGATCTTTCAGAAGAAGAAGTCCAAACCCACCGGCAAGACCGTTCCACCTATAATTTTGCTACATCTGCTAGTCAAGCCTGGGCTGAACTCTCACAACTTAATTGATCAAGACAGAGCCCATATTGTCAAAAGGCTGCACGGGAAGCTACTAGATTTAGAGGGACATAGTAATCTCTTTGTTCCTGGGTGGCCATCCACAAGTGACAACCTCAAGTGGAATAACCCTTAGACAAGGGCCCTGAGGAAACACTCAACATAATCCAGTCTTACCACTCCAACCAAGGTGGTTCATTCATTAGTTATACTTAGGATTTTTCATCAACATCTAGTAAAACAATTTGTAACATTTCATAGCATCTAATAAATTCTAAGGTTATCAAAATAACAAGGTAAAAGGGATGGCTACACACTACTAGGATAATAGCATAGCATAGTATTAAAAAATTCCTATCATGCATACTACTCAAAATCAACTAATGCATATAGAAAATAATGGGTAGTTGATGGTGTGTTACTTGCCTTGTTGAAGTTGGTGAAGAATTCACACTCTCTTCACAAAAGATTGTTGCTCTCCGTACAATCTATTCATTGAAAACACAATAACCAAATAAACAAACATTCTACCAAACAATCATACAAGTGAAGAAACATACAAAGCAACAATCATGGAAAAAGGGATGTAACCAAGTTGGCTAGGACAAGGTCAAGGTTTGAGTTTTGAAAGATTCATTCTATAATGGTTCAATACATTGGGAAGGACTAGGTTGAGTTTGTAGAAAACTAACTTTATTATAACCATACTTGTCGAGGAAGTTCCAAGAGTTCACCAAAGTGATCTAACTATTTCAACTAAAGAAGCACATCACAAGTATAACACTTAGTTGTTTTTATCAAAACATTTGAGTGATCTAAGTTAGTCTTTCCATTTTGGTTTAGGGTAGGTCTTGTTCAACTAACTTACTAACAACAGAGAAAACAAGATAAAGTCTTGGAATTTTCTATTTGGGTCAATGGTTGGGCAAAAACAACTTGTTATTCTTCAACTTGTATGGATTGCTCCAATTCTTCATAGGCTTGTCTTCTTGAAGATCATCTCCATGATTCTATTGTAGTCTTGTTTCCTTGGATGTATTCTCCTCTTGATCTTGATAGATTCTTCATGGCTTTCACTTCACTAATTGGTTTAGGTATGGGATGGCACAAACACCACTAAGTCAATTTGAAAATAAAGAAAATAGAAAGGATAGAAAGAGAGAGGAGGATGTCTTCCTCTTCATTTCCTCATACACTTGTACTTCATTGAGTTGCTTCTAGTTGATGTGGATTCTAAGTCCTCACTTCAATTTCTTCAATGATCTTCCTTGTATCTCTACTTGTTGCCACCAAGTTGAAAGTGAAGTGCCTTCGATTGCTTGAGTCTGGTTTTCCATTTGCTAACTTGATGAATTCTTGAAGCAATAATACGAGAGTGGAGAAGTAGATGGAAAACAATAGTACTAGTGTTTGAGGTTCACTACTTGGTACTACATGTGATTGACACATTCTAAGGACTTGTCTTGTCTCCAAATAGACATAACATCAAGTAATAACAATTGAAAACAAATACTAAGACATGGTGAAAATGGATGTACCACTATGTTGGATTTTTGGTCAAATACTTCTGGCCATGGTCCAAGGGTGTCCAAAATGGTTGGGAAAGGTTTTTTATGGTTCAAGGTTATCAAATGGAGCAATTTTGCAAAAGGAACTATATTGAAATTATTTATAGAATTAAATCTATGTCAAAAATTACTCAATTATACCACTTAATTATAAATTCAATTTTAATTTGTTCAAAAATTATTTTGGGGCAGAGGGTATGAAAGTACACATTCTAAGGTTTCTAAAAACATTTTATTTGCAATTTTTGGATTTGTATAATTTGAATTATGCCAAAATACATCAAACAAGCATATTTGAATTTGAACAAATTTCAGTTTGTCAAATTTGAATTTTGCCAGTGCCAAAAGTTTCTATATGTCAAGGGCTTTTCAAAAAGTCCAAGATTGCTAAATTTGGCTAAGTGGTTGAAAAGATATGATGTTTCTAAGTTCTAGGGACTATTCTGCAAAATTGCCATTTAAATTTTATTCCGAAATAAAATCCAGAGGTGGGCTGGGTTCAGATCTGCTATTTGCCGCGCAGGGCGACGGACAGGGACTGGGCCTGGGCTGGTTACACGTTGCACCGAGCGACAAATTGTTTACTTAACGCGCGTGCTGAGTTGGCTCTTCCCTATTGGCTGATACCTTTTTGGTTAAAGGCTCTAATCGTGGCCGTAGGATCACGATCTAATGAACATAAACAAAAGGGGGAGGGGGCAGGTGGCTCACCGGGGTTAGGACGGCCGGAAAATGGTGTCCGGCGGCGGTGGATGCTCGGGACTTCACGCCGATGGCGCTCCGATGGCTCCCTGGGCACGAGAGGGGCACAGAGAAGACCAGTGCGGCACGGCGAACACGAGGGTGACCATGGCGTGCTCGGGGATGGCGGCAGTCGACGGTGCGGCGGACACCCGAGGCATCCGGAGAGGTTTCTCCTCCGGCGAGCTCGCATTTCAATGATTCCCTGCGAATAAAATTCGAGAAGTCATCTCAAGAGGTTTTCGGGGTCAAGGAAAAGGGGAGGAGGGAGGAAACTGGGCCGAGGACCTTCTCCCGTGACCGGAATCGAGCAGGGGTGGCGGCGGATGCAGTGGACTCCGGAGAGCTATTGCTAGGGCCTGGGGGCGCAAACCGATGGGGTTCCAGGGGGAGAATAGAGAGGAGCGGCAGGGATTTAAGGGAGTGGAAACAGGGCAATTAATCGGTGATGGAAACCGCCGAATCAAGACGAAATCAATTCGAGCGTTTTGGTATTCTTCAGTTACAGAAGGTAGAAGACGGTGACGTCATCATGACGTCATCATTTTATTTTATTTTTCCTGTTTTCTTAATTCCTTCATAACTTCTGTTTTCTTTATCCTATTTACCTCAAATAAATTTCTATAATTTTGTAATTGAAATGTCTATCAACTAATAATATTTTTGGTCAACTTTGAACACATTTCAACTTTTATTATTTTGTAATTATAAATGATATACTAATAGTACTTAATACTAATTTTTAAATAGCAAATGTAAATAAATTGCAATTGGGTTTTATAAAATTTCAGATGCATTCTTTAGGTCAATTATTATTTCTCAAAGCAATGTCAACCCAATAACATATTTTTATATTTTTAATATATTAGTAAGTCCTTTAATAGCAACTTTATGCCATTTTTTTAAATATAGAAAAATAACTAGATAGGAAAGTGGATAAATAATTATCAGGGGATTATCACATTTGCAATCTTTGTTTTCCCTAATTATTTCATCTGATTTTTATAAACAAAACATTTATGGAAAATATTCTATGGTGTAATACTTGTTATAATATTTGATAGTGACATAATAAATTGTATTCATATGAAATATTTTTGGAGACATGAATAAAATATCAGAGATAGTAATTCTCTGGTTTCTTTAAATATCATAACATTTTCAAGATGGTAATTGAGTTGAAAACCATGTTTTGATAAAGATGTTTGCTAATAAAATATTTTATCCATATGAGGGAACATATTTTATTTTTTTAATAGTCTTTAGAGTTTATGGAATTAGGGCAATTTGGAATCTTTATTCAAATTACATATTGTTTTCTTTTCTTTCCTCCTTTTATTAGGTTTTTGGTGACTTGTTTAAACATGGAAACAAAAAGTTTCAATTTTTAGTGATTTTTGAACTTTCCAAAAATCAGGGATGTTACAGACTACCACCCTTAAAAGAAATCTCGTCCCGAGATTTGGGGAAGGTTATAAAGAAGATTAGGTTTGGGTAACTGGGTTCCAATACAGCTGGGTGGGCTACCACCCTTAAAGAAATTTTTGTGGGTAGTCTAAACTCTTGTTCATAATTTCTATATCTTCAGCTGGAGTCATACTTCATCTTCCATGTTGTTGTTATCATCCTTGAAAGCAAGCACCATGTTATTTCTAACATAATCTCATGGTAGGCAATATCTTCATTGCTTGATACCTCCAAGGTTGGCTTGATCCTCACCGAAAATAGTACGTTTTCAACATCACTAACATAGGGTCATTATTGTATTCTACCATTCTATGGTTCAGGTTTAACATCGGCGTCTCTCTAATAGGTATGTCACTCAGATTTAGCATTCCTCATAGCAAAGGTGAATAATGTGAGTAGTCACAATGGGGGCCAATCCATGTTGCACTCAATCATTACCTTGTACTTGGATTGATGAATCTTGTTTAATAACACTAGGTCACCTCACTTGTCTAACAGAAAGTTTCTAATCTGTAAGACAAACTTGAGCTAACTATCATTTCTCAACTAGTGGGTTGCGTAAAACTCTTATGTAACACAAACTTGGTAGTTGTGTTTCTTCATTATTTCTTCTCTTGGTGTAGTTGGCTCGGAAATCTTCATAGCTCATGCAACTTGGGGTTCACTTGTCTTTCTTCACTCGTTGATTTGGCTTGTTGCTCCTTGGTATACATTTGGCTTCATCAAGGACGTGATTATTCCTTCACACAAAAGGATAATTTGAGGCTAACCTCCTTAAATAGGATGGCTTGTGTCTTGGTAGGATACTGGTTGTGACCTTCTTGGGTGAAATGTTTGTGATTGCACTTCATATGGTAGCTCAATATGGTTGGTAAATGGGTATGGCTTTTGGTTTGGCTAAGCATGAAATAGTAGAGATTAGAAAGAGACTAAAGAAATTCCTACCCCAACACATCATATGAAGGAAACTCATCTTGCAAACAACACATAACAAACATATAGCAACACATTCATCACACCAAACAACATGGTTTTTAGAAAACACTAATATTTTCATACCACACTCATTGGTATGATCAACACTCTAACACGTTAACGTTGTTCTAACAAAGTAACTAGATTGGTGCTCTCATCTATATCTTCTTGGGTTTTTCTTCAAATTCTTCTCTCGATGTCTTGAGGTGTTCTTGATTGTTGTGAAGTATCGGTGTATCTCCAAGTTTTCTTCATTTGTCTTGAGTGTAGGTCTTCATATGGTGAAAAAACTTCTTGCACTTCATGGTATGGTCATCAACATTCCTGTCTTGATGGTATTGAAGAGGGAGGTTATCTAGAAAATTTTGAAGGTGAATAATAGATGAGATGATATGAGAAGAATTATGATGATTGTTTTGTTTCTAGACAGTTTGAACATAGAAAGTTTTCAATCCTAGGGTGATCAATGGGTTATTAACAACTTGTTGCAAATTGGATATTCACTATAGTGAGAAGGACAATGCACCCGCAAGCCAATCAGGGAACGGTCTCGTGTCCGTGGACACGTAAAGTTGTCCGGGCCGCTTCATCTCACTATGCCGCTAGGATCCAAAATACTCTAAGGAGATAATAACATGATCAAAAATTTCTTACAAACCTAAGGGTCTCGAATCCTACAGGCAACACAGTGCTTTGATACCATTTTGTAGCGTTCCCACATTTAAATAATGTAAGGACACATGTGTTATTGTGCTAGTCCCTGGATCAATTGCTAGCACCACAGTACAAAATGAAATATCATGCAAATGCATCAAATTCTATTACATCGCAAGATCCAGTCTTTACAAAATAGTATTACAACTTGCATAGTCTTAGAATACTAGCAGTAAACAAAGATATACAGCGGAAAACATATTACAACATTGAGCCCATCTTCTTCATGTGCCACAGGCAAAACATGTTGGCGATAGTCTCGAGATCCTAAACGAAATCCTCATTCGTCTTCAGAAACATCTGCAATATGGAATATGCAGCCACAAGGGAGTCAATACAATTTAATGTATTGGCAAGTAACACTATGGTGGATATAAATGGCAAGACTAATACTACATGCTTATTTGGCTGAATGGAGTTTTGGCTAAGTTTTGCATAAAGCCAGTTTTCTCCTATCTCTTTTGTAAAACAACTTTTCTTTTCAAAGGGTGGCAACATTGGATTAAGATCCAAGCACCACAATACTGTTCACTTGGTCAAAATTTTAATTATTGAAATTGGTGATGAGATTCTTCCGTCAATCCTTGTCCAGCTGCTCATAGTTGTCCATAACCGGGAACACGGCTAAGATCTTAGTTTGTTGACTCTGCAGAGTTTGTGCACTTTCACCCTTTGTCTTCAATTAGCCCAAACATCCTATACACCCGGAGTGCATCAAGGAAAGGAGAGAATTGAGACGAGACCTTTCAGAAGAAGAAGTCCAAACCCACCGGCAAGACCGTTCCACCTATCATTTTGCTACATCTGCTAGTCAAGCCTGGGCTGAACTGTCACAACTTAATTGATCAAGACAGAGCCCATATTGTCAAAAGGTTGCACGGGAAGCTACTAGATTTAGAGGGACATAGTAATATCTTTGTTCCTGGGTGGCCATCCACAAGTGACAACCTCAAGTGGAATAACCCTTAGACAAGGGCCCTGAGGAAACACTCAACATAATCCAGTCTTACCACTCCCACCCAGGTGGTTCATTCATTAGTTATACTTAGGATTTTTCCTCAACATCTAGTAAAAAAATTTGTAACATTGCATATCATCTAATAAATTCTAAGGTTATCAAAATAACAAGGTAAAAGGGATGGCTACACACTACTAGGATAATAGCATAGCATAGTATAACTTAGTAAAAAATTCCTATCATGCATACTACTCAAAATCAACTAATGCATATAGAAAATAATGGGTAGTTGATGGTGTGTTACTTGCCTTGTTGAAGTTGGTGAAGAATTCACACTCTCTTCACAAAAGATCGTTGCTCTCCGTACAATCTATTCATTGAAAACACAATAACCAAATAAACAAACATTCTACCAAACAATCATACAAGTGAAGAAACATACAAAGCAACAATCATGGAAAAAGGGATGTAACCAAGTTGGCTAGGACAAGGTCAAGGTTTGAGTTTTGAAAGATTCATTCTATAATGGTTCAATACATTGGGAAGGACTAGGTTGAGTTTGTAGAAAACTAACTTTATTATAACCATACTTGTCGAGGAAGTTCCAAGAGTTCACCAAAGTGATCTAACTATTTCAACTAAAGAAGCACATAACAAGTATAACGCTTAGTTGTTTTTTATCAAAACATTTGAGTGATCTAAGTTATTCTTTCCATTTTGGTTTAGGGTAGGTCTTGTTCAACTAACTTACTAACAATAGAGAAAACAAGATAAAGTCTTGGAATTTTCTATTTGGGTCAATGGCTGGGCAAAAACAACTTGTTATTCTTCAACCTGTATGGATTGCTCCAATTCTTCATAGGCTTGTTTTCTTGAAGATCATCTCCATGATTCTATTGTATTCTTGTTTCCTTGGATGTATTCTCCTCTTGATCTTGATAGATTCTTCATGGCTTTAACTTCACTAATTGGTTTAGGTATGGGATGGCACAAACACCACTAAGTCAATTTGAAAATAAAGAAAATAGAAAGGATAGAAAGAGAGAGGAGGATGTCTTCTTCTTCATTTCCTCATACACTTGTACTTCATTGAGTTGATTCTAGTTGATGTGGAGTCTAAGTCCTCACTTCAATTTCTTCAATGATCTTCCTTGTAGCTCTACTTGTTGCCACCAAGTTGAAAGTGAAGTGCCTTCTATTGCTTGAGTCTGGTTTTCCATTTGCTAACTTGATGAATTCTTGAAGCAAGAATAGGAGAGTGGAGAAGTAGATGGAAAACAATAGTACTAGTGTTTGAGGTTCACTACTTGGTACTACATGTGATTGACACATTCTAAGGACTTGTCTTGTCTCCAAATAGACATAACATCAAGTAATAACAATTGAAAACAAATACTAAGACATGGTGAAAATGGATGTACCACTATGTTGGATTTTTGGTCAAATACTTCTGGCCATGGTCCAAGGGTGTACAAAATGGTTGGGCAAGGTTGTTTATGGTTCAAGGTTATCAAATGGAGCAATTTTGCAAAAGGAACTATATTGAAATTATTTATAGAATTAAATCTATGTCAAAAATTACTCAATTATACCACTTAATTATAAATTCAATTTTAATTTGTTCAAAAATTATTTTGGGGCAGAGGGTATGAAAGTACACATTCTAAGGTTTCTAAAAACATTTTATTTGCAATTTTTGGATTTGTATAATTTGAATTATGCCAAAATACATCAAACAAGCATATTTGAATTTGAACAAATTTAAGTTTGTCAAATTTGAATTTGGCCAGTGCCAAAAGTTTCTATATGTCAAGGGCTTTTCAAAAAGTCCAAGATTGCTAAATTTGGCTAAGTGGTTGAAAAGATATGATGTTTCTAAGTTCTAGGGACTATTCTGCAAAATTGCCATTTAAATTTTATTCCGAAATAAAATCCAGAGGTGGGCTGGGTTCAGATCTGCTATTTTCCGCGCAAGGCGACGGACAGGGACTGGGCCTGGGCTGGTTACACGCTGCACCGAGCGACAAATTGTTTACTTAACGCGCGTGCTGAGTTGGCTCTTCCCTATTGGCTGATACCTTTTCGGTTAAAGGTTCTAATCGTGGCCGTAGGATCACGATCTAATGAACATAAAAAAAGGGGGAGGGGGAAGGTGGCTCACAGGGGTTAGGACGGCCGGAAAATGGTGTCCGGCGGTGGTGGATGCTCGGGACTTCACGCCGATGGCGCTCCGATGGCTCCCTGGGCACGAGAGGGGCACAGAGAAGACCAGCGCGGCACGGCAAACACGAAGGTGACCATGGCGTGCTCGGGGATGGCGGCAGTCGACGGTGCGGCGGAGACCCGAGGCATCCAGAGAAGTTTCTCCTCCGGCGAGCTCGCATTTCAATGATTCCCTGCGAATAAAATTCGAGAAGTCATCTCAAGAGGTTTCCAGGGTCAAGGAAAAGGAGAGGAGGGAGGAAACTGGGCCGAGGACCTTCTCCCGTGACCGAAATCGAGCAGGGGCGGCGGCGGATGCAGTGGACTCCGACGAGCTATTGCTAGGGCCTGGGGGCGCAAACTGATGGGGTTCCAGGGGGAGAATAGAGAGGAGCGGCAGGGATTTAAGGGAGTGGAAATGGGGCAATTAATCGGTGATGGAAACCGCCGAATCAAGACGAAATCAATTCGAGCGTTTTGGTGTTCTTCAGTTACAAAAGGTAGAAGACGGTGACGTCATCATTTTATTTTATTTTTCCTGTTTTCTTAATTCCTTCATAACTTCTGTTTTCTTTATCCTATTTACCTCAAATAAATTTCTATAATTTTGTAATTAAAATGTCTATCAACTAATAATATTTTTGGTCAACTTTGAACACATTTCAACTTTTATTATTTTGTAATTGAAATGTCTATCAACTAATAATATTTTTGGTCAACTTTGAACACATTTCAACTTTTATTATTTTGTAATTATAAATGATATACTAATAGTACTTAATACTAATTTTTGAATAGCAAATATAAATAAATTGCAATTGGGTTTTATAAAATTTCAGATGCATTCTTTAGGTCAATTATTATTTCTCAAAGCAATTTCAACCCAATAACATATTTTTATATTTTTAATATATTAGTAAGTCCTTTAATAGCAACTTTATGCCATTTTTTTAAATATAGAAAAATAACTAGATAGGAAAGTGGATAAATAATTATCAGGGGATTATCACATTTGCAATCTTTGTTTTCCCTAATTATTTCATCTGATTTTTATAAACAAAACATTTATGGAAAATATTCTATGGTGTAATACTTGTTATAATATTTGATAGTAACATAATAAATTGTATTCATATGAAATATTTTTGGAGACATCAATAAAATATCAAAGATAGTAATTCTCTGGTTTCTTTAAATATCATAACATTTTCAAGATGGTAATTGAGTTGAAAACCATGTTTTGATAAAGATGTTTGCTAATAAAATATTTTGTCCACATGAGGGAACATATTTTATTTTTTTAAATAGTCTTTAGAGTTTATGGAATTAGGACAATTTGGAATCTTTATTCAAATTACATATTGTTTTCTTTTCTTTCCTCCTTTTATTTGTTTTTTGGTGACTTGTTTAAACATGGAAACAAAAAGTTTCAATTTTTTGTGATTTTTGAACTTTCCAAAAATCAGGGATGTTACAGGAGAGTAGTGATTCTTTTATGGCTCATGATAAGAATGTTTTATGTGATATTCATATTGTTGAACCTATTCATGATGCTACTGAAAATTATTATGAGAGAGGGAAACATGGTTACACATATTTCAACAATATTAAGTTTCCCCTCTTTATGATGAAAGTATTGAAGTTGCACTTGATCTACCTTTCTATGCTTGCTATTATGTGCTTCTTTTATTTGTTTCATTACAATATGCCAATGCATAGGAAATGGGTTAGACTTAAAAATAAATTGTTTAATATTTTTTGGTGTGTTCCTTATGCTTTAATTTCCTATTCGGTTTAAGCACACATTTATGTCTTTACAACATGTAAAATGCCTTTACCTACTGTTATGTATCATTTAGTTTAAGATTTTAATTTTATAAAATATTTGGGAAAGTAAATGAGAAGGATGAGTAATGGAGAAGTTGGGGTCGACCTTGAACATGTGTTGTTCATGCCAATGAAACCATTGCAAAGTCTCTATCATTAAAACTTTTTCCAAAGCTAAAAACAATAAAAATATTAGTTCACTACTGTAACATCACATTTATGTCTTATTTATCATCTTAAATGGCAAGAATAATCTTATATGAGAGATAGGATTAAACAATAGTAATTAGCTGTCGAGAAAACAGATTCCTGAACTTCACTGCAAAAAATGTTTAAAATCACAGAAGTGGAATGTTGACCTGGTAATTTAGGACAGCAATATTTAGTTATCACTACATATTTCATTAGTTTTAAGTTTCCTGATTTGAGCAACTTAAGTGCCTCTAAAAATTCACTCTTTACGGGCTGTTCAGTTTTTGGCAGATTATGTCTTTATTTTGCATTGCTCTCATTACTTGTGTTTTGTGTGGTTCTTTTGATCAAGGAGCAATGCACAACTGTAGTAATAGTAGTTAATATTTAGAATCAACTCATGATGTGTCTTTGCTGTACCTATGTGGATTTTATTTATGGAGGCACTAACCCCTCTAATCAAGTTTTATGTTGAGATTTGTGTAAGAAGAATTTTTCAGGAGGAAGAGTTGAGTGAGATGAACAAAGATCAAGAGGGAAAACCAATCAAGCTTGGGGATGTACCCCTGGGCTCACCCTACATGTATCAAATAAGTACAAGAATCCAAGCTTGGGGATGCCGAGCCACCTCACTCCAACCATCATGATGTTAAGTAAGTAAAGCCTAGCTATATGGCTATAAAGAAAGCGCTTTACGGGAGGCAACCCGGTTGTTTTTGTTTGGATTTTCCTAGTGTCCTCTTGCTGTCTCAAGAGATTAGTTTTTTTTGTTTTAATTATGGAGTTTTCAATAAAGAGTCAAGTCAAACCCATTTGGACTTATAAGTTGCTATCCTAGTGCATTAAATTTCTGTTTCAGCACGAGTCTGCTCACCGCATGATTTTACATTTTTTATTGGTATGTAGGATTGAGCTAATTTTTTTATTATGTTCTGAAACTTTTCGTACTCTGTAAGCACAAAAATTGGATTAATTTTTTGATGAGTCTAGCTTAGGGAAAACGTTCGTTTTGCTGCTATTGCTTTTCTGGACAGATTTTGCCTTCTTTTGTTGGATGCACTCTTTGGGTTTGGGACTTGAATTTCCTTGATCTTTTCGAGCTAGAGAGTGAACATACAAAATTATGAACCTTATTGTCTATCTTATGGAGCATTTGATTTGGAATTTTGCACAGCAAGCATGTGATTTGTTTGTCCTTGCTAATCTCACCCCACAGAAAAAGAATGGGAGAAACATGTTTTGTGAAGTTTTTTTCACAGGGAATAGAGCAGCTGCGCCTCAAGACATCCAAGAATGGTGAAAGACATAAGCTTGGGGATGTGATGAACACCCCACTGGAGCTACACTGTTTTGGTTAGCACACGTCTACTTTCTGTTTTTCTAAGCAAAACATTTATCGTAGAGACTTGAAGCGTCTAGTTTTTGTTTTTGTTTTTGTTTTGATAAGACCACACCCATCATTTTATATGAGATTGAGCTACTGGAGTTTGGGGTTGGAATGTATTGGATGCTAGTATTATGACTTGGGAAAGGGATGCTTTAGTTGATTATAAAAGCTACTTATAGTTGCATGATTTATATGCTGTTTTAGGTGTAGAAATTTGCAATAGTGTTGTCATGAGCTATCTCTTATTCATGTTTTTGATGTTAATTGTTATTTTACTTAGTTTTTCATGAAATGAGTAGTTCTATGGACACTAATGCATGCATAGTAGCTGGTCAACTATCTCCCTCTTGCTAGCCAAAAAAGTAAAAATTCCAACAAGTATAAACTTGTTTCCAACACCCTTTAGCCAACTATTTCCAGTGAGTCCACCATATCTACCTATTAGCTTCAGAGCTATTCCGAGTATGTTCACCATGTTATAGTGTTATTTATGTTCTAAATTAAGATATTCACTTTATTAATTGTCATGAGCTGAATTTGGGATAGGACTCTCACGAACTTTTGAATGCACACCTTTACTTTTTATTGCACTTAATAAACATGACCCAATAACGGGAGCTAAAAGTTTTGCGTTTGACAAGTGTTTGGTTGGGAGCTAGCTATAAACGTGTATCACTGGAAAGCTTTCAACATTGCACAAAAATTTACGTTTGGTTGATATCATGTACTTTTGTTTTTGGACTCCTTCCATGCCGAAATGAAATAGAGGAATAGTAAGTTTTGATGAGTAAAACATTTAAACAAAATCCAATAAGCAAGCAAACAACACCACAGATGAATAGATTATTTATTCACTAGGTTATTGTTTATTAGAGGTTTTGGAATCCATCAATCATGAACAATCAGCAAACAACCAGTAGCTAAAAACTAATGAATTCAATAATAAAGATACTCTAAAACACCATCTTTACACAAGGTAAAACTTCTATTACACAGGCATAGAAAAAGGTCTGCACAAATCACACACTAGTATGAAAAATCTACACCAGCATGCTATAAGAGATAAACATATCCTATAACCATAGAACATGCAACTAAATAATTCATGGCATGATAACAGAAGTAATAACTTCCTAAACATGCTATATCAACACATATACCCATAAAATAGAAAGAGGGTAATACTAGAGCAAAAATCACCATTTTCTAGTGGTGAAACTAGTTTCACTCTAGAGAAGCAAACAATGCTATCATGATGTTTAAATTTAATCAAGCAAGTCATGAATACAAGTGTACCTAATAACAGTACACCAATCCTACTCATGTTAGTAAGCAAAAACACCAAAGTAATTCTATAAGTCAACCATGAAACATGCAGAAATTTCTTCTAGCAATTTATGTTTTTCTTTAACCAATTACTAGCAAACAAGCAAGGTATGACTCACAAAACCAGTATATATGCAAGTAATGAAAAGTTATCTAAACCTTTTCAAAGATCCAGACACTAAATTTAAAATTATTCACAAACAATCTACCAATCAAGAGGAATTTATTTTATTTGCGAACAATTTAATTTTAGCGCATGATAGTGGAACATTTCTTAACATGATACCCCTAAGGAATATTATGCTAACAAACGGATCACACCTACACATATTAGTATTTACAATAAGAAATAAACTTCTCACTTGCATAAGTGCAAAGAAACAATTATATTTTCCATGGTGGAAAATAGAAATCAATCACATAGTGAAACATGCTATTTTCACACATGTGTATGGTTGGGGGATTTTCATCCTCAAGCCAAAATGAAATGGGACCAGTGGGCTTTGGCCTACTAATACCAAGTAAAAATAGGTACTAAGCCTCTGGTTACTCATGAAAAACTTTGCACACAAGATAAAAATATAAGGCTATTTAATTTAGTGAGGCAATACTAGTGCATAATGATAGCAATGCTTACACATGCTTTATTATTAAGAGACATGCAAGCTAATAGAAGTACAAGCATCAAAATAACAGTACCTAAATGGTACTGGACTCAAAGAAAACATAGCACAAAATTTATCAAAGCATTCACACAAAGATCTAGCTTTCACAATAATTCCAAATAATAAAAACTGGAAAAATACCAATTGTCACTCATGCTTTGCTATAAGATCACATGCGATTTCATGAAGATAATAGCATATAAATAACAGTACCAAAATGGTACTGGATCTATCATAACCATAACAAAAATCTAGGTACAACAAATCTACAAGGATTTGTCCACTCAACAATCCAAATAAAACTAGAAGGTAACAAATGCTATTTCATTTTTCTTCGAGTTTCCAATCATGCACACACTTTCTAGGGTAGATTTATTGTAAGAAAACAACATAATAACAAGTCCTAACAAGTCCATATAAGTTAGGAAGCAAGATTGAATAATACACAAATTTATTTCAATCAAGAGTACACAAAGAAACAAGAACAGGAAAACTGCTGTTTTCTAGATCTATCATAACCATTCCATCGTTCACTTAATTTCTAAACCCCAAATTTCATAGTACCTACAATGTCTACTAAAATTTGGTTTCCAAAGTAGATACACCTGATATCTTGTTAAGTAATAAACGAATAGGTCATCATTTTATTTCCTCGTGACTTCTCCTTTTTACCAACTAGATTAAAAGGTGTCTTGAGTCACTTAATTTCTTGGTTTAGAAAGAGTTGTCAGTAGTTCGCATGCTTTGGTTAGGTGTCAACCTAAGATTAGACCAAGCATGTTAGTCTTGTTAGCTTTCTATTTAATCATGTTTGTCCGACAAGATACGACTAGTGTCATACGTCGAATATTGAACTGTGCTCTTTTGATTGGCTTGTCAGGGGGGTTGCGCATCATGGCATGTGAAGACTTCTTTTGACATATCTCCAGAGGAGGGAGGTATATAACTTTCAAAATGTAACGTTTAGCCAACAGGGCAAAACGAGTCTTTTGCAAACAGACACAATACAGAGGTTTTGGTCAGTATTGGTTGGTTTTCTTCACGCCTTTTCTTCTTTGAAGGCTGTCATTTTTGGAGCTTTATCTGTTGGAGTGCAGCATTGTTAGCAACGCTAGCAGCTCGTGTGGCTTGATGGTCCTCTATTATTAGGCACAACGGTGCTTTCACTAATTGTGGGGGAGATGGTGGTGGTTCACGACGGTTCGCATTATGAAGCGAAAACAAGTATACGTCTAAGCAACAAATTCTTGTTTTTGAATGCTATACATTTGCTTGCAAAAATTTAACAGGAGGCGATTCAAAAACAAGAGCGGGGCAATCACAAATTTGCAAAATTTGAGCACCCCACAAACATATAGAAGCCTAGATGAACCAAATTCTTCACCACACAATAGCACACAGTCCTACGGACACACATAAACAAGCCAAAACACACAAGCAAGGCTCCATTGGAGCTACGTCAGGGGAGACGACTCATGGAGTTATCGCTAAATTACTCCAAACTAGACTGATCCAAAAATCCTAGAAGTGGCTGAAGAACTATATCTACTTCTGACCATCATCACTGTAGAGCTATGCAATTATTTTGGTCTTCTCGGGACATCGGCAAGTATAAAAATTATTAGATAGAAACAAGATAATAGAGGTAAATTTTTGATAAAACTTTATGCAACAATCTGTTTTTGAAACTCCAACTATTTTCTGGACAGAAAACTTCAAAGACGAGAGATGTTTCAAAAACAGAGCGGAGCAGTTGCAAACAAGTAAGAAATAAACTCTTAACCGAGAGAGATACCAACTTTGTAAGGCCCGCCCTTCGAACCACTGTTCAAGGACGCCCTTGATATGCATTTAGAATCTGTTGAAAAGATCAGAAGGAGGGAAAATATACTAAAATTCCCTTAAAAAAAATAATGTAGATAGTAAATAGGTTTTTACTCAAAAATACTTTTCTTTCCTATCCGACGTCCATGCTAACTAAGGTCTCCTAAGGTCAGGATGGCTCTGATACCAACTCTGTAAGGACCCCAGACCGGCAGTCTGAAACCCTCCGTATGCATACATTCACGATCCCAGAAAGATCAGTCGTGAACAACATACACAGTTGGCACACAGAAATACATCATCCATTACACGAATACATAAAGGTATTACATAAAAAAATCACATGATCAAGTTTAACGCAACTGCCACAAAGGGCAGGCAACTTATCAAACACAGCGGAAGACAATTAAAACACAACGTAGTTGAGCCCAAGTCACGCCTTAACCTACAGGCTGCTGACCCGGAGACGATCCTAGTTCGCAAAGCCGTCAACTCCGTACTTCTCTTCATAGATCTCCTTTGGAGGCTCCTTCTCCAAATCTGATAAGTAGATACCAGGGGCGAAACCATAATGAGTACATTTGAATGTACTCAGCAAGACATCCATCATGTCACTTACCAACATGCAAGTATGCTTATATGGTGGATTAGGTAGGCTATAAATAGGGTTCACTACCAATGGTGTTCATATATGATGACACCACAGTTGCAGTCAGGTTAATCTGTATCTTCGTTGAAGAAGATACTTCAGAAGAAAATAATATAGTTTTATTTCTCTTGTAGATCTCACATGTACAAGAGTTTTTGTAAAACTTTGTTAAAGAATATTTTCTCTTTGCAAAACTTCTTGGAATCAGTTTCCAGAATTCTTGCTTAGAGTAGAAAAGGTTTTCTTTGCAAAACATTTTGTTTTGTATAGCAACATCTGGCTTTTCATCATCGACGATACCTCCACGGTATAAGTTTCCATTCCTTTCCGAACTTCACAAGTTCATCATTTCCAGTATTTCACAAATACAATTCCTTTTCAAAAACTTTCTCTTTTGAAAACATTGACACAATGCTAGCTACATGGCCATTCAACTGTCCATATCCGAGGACGCGGCTTCTTCGAAAAAGTTGTACTCTGCAGAGGTGTACACATCCACCAGATCCAGTACACCTCCCGTGAACAATCACGGACTGTAACAACAGCATGTAAACATCAGGTATCTGATCATAACCATCCACTATGTTCAAGCTAGTATATGCCTATCTCTCAGTTGAGTTTTACCACATCCCCGGCACCGAGCTAATCCCCGCCAAGCCAGGATGCCTCATCTGATGCGACCGGAGGGAAGATTAATCCCACACTTTATATGTCTCCACTGACGACATTCGGTTCGAGGGTACGACGCCCCTTATAGCAAGTGAGATAGCACACACTAATAAGAACAAACTTCAAGTTAAGCCCCTTGCCCATGTTGGGGTAGGGTGGCAGTACGGTAAAGGTTGTCCGGCGAAGACTAGGTTATGTGTCATTTTTGAAAACACCACTTTCTCAAAAATGACCACTTCCACATTCCTCCGGACAACAAGGATCCGCCTTTTCTCCGGGTTTTTCCGTAAAGCCTTTGTTTTGTAGAATCACAATTTTAGGGTGTCCACTTAGGGACTAGTATATTTGATGGTAATAAATACCATATGGTGGCCTATGGGCTTGGTATTACCAAGTTTAACTACTGGCATGATAGTAACCTATAATATAGTATAGTAGTAAATTCCACATCAAAAATTGTTTTGATAATCAAGTTTTTGTAAAACTTCAGAGGTAAAACATGCATGATAGATAATGATAAGTATTGTATCAGCAAGCATCAGGATGGCTTGCCTGGTATCTCTTTGTGTCCCTGGTTGTTGGAGTGACTGGAACTTGAAACAGAGCTTCCCGACACTTCCTTCCTCTTCGTTTTCTAACGTCGTAAAAAGAGAATAAAGGACACACATTCAGAACCAAACAAGACAAACAAGGCTACAAGTAATACATACAGCAAGCAATCAAGAAGTACCACCCAAGTTCTCAATTTTTCCCTTAAGAAAAATTGGCATAAAAACTATAGTTGAAAAGTCTGCTTTTTTCCTAGTGTTTATGTGTGGCCAATTCAATGATTTTTAGTTAAGAACACCATGGACCAGTGGGGTAGAGCACATGTTACTAGACAGTAGGGTGTCACATAAAACACATTTTTATGTCTAAAAACTTCCCCAACAATCTCTATGGCTAGCACATATTATTTGCTAAAATACTCAAGTGGTGAAAAAGGCTCATGACAACAAGTCAAGCCTATTTTCCACCATGATGCAAAAGTACCAGTGGGTGTTCCACTAAAAAGAAATGCTCACCCAGAGGTTAATAAGCCTCTGGTCACTATTATAAAAGTGCTCCAAACAAACAATGTAGCATCCAAAAACTCCTACTCATACTAGTAGAAAATTTAGGAAAAATACTAGACTAGTTTAGGCTACACTAGTTAATTTTATGCACAAGTGTGCAAGCTAGCAGAGGCAAAATACTCCTCTAACCAGTACCATAATTGCTACTGGATTCCACAAAATAACATAAAAAGCATAGCTAGGAAACAAGGAAAAACTATGCTTAAAAGGCTACACATGTGAGGAGATTAATTCCTAGTCATCCAAGTGTTACTCATGCTTTTATGCTACTTAAGAGGAAACCTATCAGAGGTGAAAACCCTAAGATAATAATGCCACAAGGACATTCCATCCTCTGGTTTCCACACCAAAGATTCATAGTTTTCCCTAGGGTAAAACAAGACAAAAAGCATACATGAATATCCTAGTATGAAATTTAGACTTTAAGCATTGCTATTTAAATCTATTTCAAACACAAGCACCAAGTATCTAGAGGTGCTATAACCAAAATAACAGTACCTAAATGGTACTGGTTTCATGAGAATTAATCTAGCAATAAGCCTAAAAGGCATTTAAAGATCTACTCAAAACATATATAAAAGAAACACATCTAGTGTGGGGGAAATAATGTTTCCACCAAAAATGCAATGAAACCAGTGGGTGTTCCACTAGCATAACAAAGCATTAAGAGGTCACAATGCCTCTGGTCCATTTGCTAAAAATTAACAAAAAAAAACTAAACTAACATCTAGTGCATTAACAATACTAGCAGAAAATAATAGGGTGCTTAAATAAGCAAGGCACTGCTACTCATGTTATTATTTTCACACAAGTGAAAACTTTAGGGGTAAAGTACTCATAACAAACTTATCAAAATGCTACTGGACCTATGGATACAACCCAAAAATATGTGGTCACAAAACCACAAATGATTATGTCAAAATTCCACACCTGAGGGAATTTTTCCATAACAAAACTCATAGTCATGACAAAGCTAATAGTGCTTTTCTACCAATTCCAATGCAAGATAGCAGAGGTGATAACAACACAAACTAAGTACCAACATGGTACTGGATACACTCAAAAAATCCAAGTGCTTTGCACATGAATTCATCACTCAAAAATGTTATGCAAGTATTACTAGAGAATAATCAAATGCTATTAACAAAAATTCTATTTCTTCTCAACTCAAGTCCACACAATCTAACATGCTAAAATAGATAAGTAACACTTAGAAAACAAGTTCACACAACTTTTACATGCTAGAAAACAATAATGCAACACAAAAATATAATCACAACAATTAATTAGCTAAAATGCCAAAATGGCAGAAATATGCAAAACAAGGATCTGTCCACAAAATTTTCTAGGATGCTCTAAAAATTAAACCCTTCTAGGCTTGGATAGCCCTAAACATATACAAGACCATCCAGTTGAGTTTGCATCAAAAATCATTTGTAATTATTTTATAAAAATCACCAAAGTGCTCTCTGGTGTTTTACCAAATTGCATGCCATTTCAAAAATACAATGAATTTGGAAACTAGGTTAAATGATCCTGTTAGGAAATTTCAAGGGATTTCCAATGCAATTGGCCTCACTTCATTCTGAGTTGTAAAATAAAAATGGTGCTCATTTTGGTGTTTCTGGTAGCTGTTACCAAAACATTTTTCATTTCAAAACCATTCATCCAAAAGTAGATCTACAAGTTGGAGGTGGTTCAAATTTAGTTGATGTACAACTGTGATTTTTGGTTTGGTCAAATTAATTTTTTTGGTTGCCTTTTAGAGCCAAAAGTAACCTGCAATGTTTCTGTAAAAATAAAAGGAAAAACAACACAGACTGGGCCAGATCTGCTGTTTGGGCCGGCCAGATCGATCTACACCGCGGGGAGATCCACCCACAGACGCTGACCCGCGGGCCAGGCCGCCACGGGGGCTGCCACGCAGGCAGAGGCGAGGCCCACGCGCAGTTTGACTCCTCCCGCGCGGGGTCAACACGCGCTGACGTCGCCACGACGTCACCGCGACGTCATCACCGGCGGGAGAGCTCCGGCGAACACGAATCTGTCGCGTCTGTGCACCATTTTGCAAAAAATAAAACGTCTACGAGTTCGTCTCAACGTGGGCTACCAAAATAAGACACCTTCGTTTCCTGGGAGTGGCCGGAGTGCGGCGGCAACGGCGACGCGGCGGCGGCCGGACCACGGCCATGACTCGGCAGCGTTCTAGGGGGTTAGGGAGGGGGAAAACGACGGGGAGGTTCCCCTGCTCACCGTGAACGTGCTGGGATGCTTGGTGACGGAGGAGGGAGCTCGAGGCAACGGCGATTCGTCGCCGGAGCTCATCGGGGTCGGAGAAGGGAAATGGACGGCGCGGCCCCGTCGGTGCTCTTCGGCTCGATTCGTTTGGCAGAGAGGGCCACCACGACAAGGCGGAGGCGATGGGACACTCGGCAGCCGGCGGAGAGCTCTGCAACTCCTGAATCGCCGGCGACCTCCAACGCTAGGGTTCGGTTAGGAAGAAGAAAAAAACAGAGAGAGAGTGTTTTCGAGGGGGGAGAGTGAGAGGGGGCAGGTAAGAGGTGCACAAGGGGGTCTTTATCCACGAGATATTTCTTCTACTCGAATCCAAGAAGCATGGGCCTCCATGCCTGCTACTTCGTCATCTACAGGAAGAAGAAGACCATGTGACTAGGATTACAACTAGGTCCTTGGAATTTACAATTAGGTCCTTTCCTTCTCTAGAAAATGTGATTTTCACCAAGCAAACAAAGTCAAAATTTAATTTCCTTTTACCCAAAATTCTAATTAGTTGAGATACACCACATATATGAAAATTGGCTCCATTGGATAAACTTTATAATTCAAAGTTGTTCAAATTTGAATTCTTACATAAATGGACATTGAATTTATTAGACTACTTAGGAGCTTCCAAAAATGATAATTTTTGGCACACATTCCTTATTTGATGTGTTCCTTATGTGGTAGAAAATTCAAGTCATTTTGAGTTACTTCATAGAACAAACTTGTTCAAATTTTAAAAAGGTGATGTCAAGAAAACAGGGGTTTTTGGCAACTTAAACAATTCAAAAACTTATGCCCTTTTGGTTTTCATCCTTATTTATGATATAGAGCATGTGGTATTTATTTCATGGCATTTGGAAAAAGTTTGTAGAACAAACTTGTTCAAAATCCCAAATGTTGCTGTGGAGAAAAACCATGTTTTCAGGACTTTAATGGATTCAATTTTTGGTCTCCTCTTGTGTGTGTTCCTTATTTGATATAAGGAAGCAATGGTATGAATTTCAAATCATTTGAGGAAAGTTTCCAATAGTAACTTGTTTTAGTTTTCTGTTTTTGGAAATATTGGAATTTCTATTTAATAAAGCACTTGGCTTTTCTTTAACAATGCTTTGCCAAAATATTTATGTGACTAGAGATAGCAAGTCAATGCTCTCCAATACCTTTGTTTTTAATCTTGCAAGGTTGGAAAACATTTGATAATATTTTGGTGAAGCATTTAAGAATGCCTCTTTTTCTGATAATCATCTATGGAAATTTATTAAGTGTTTCATCTTTCTTAATTTGGGTCTTGGAATAATATTCAACAAGTAGTAGGTTCATAAGATAGTTTTTGGAAAAACTCTTTGATCAATATTTACTTTAGAAAATATTGCCAAAGTCATTGGAACAATATGTTGAATATTTTGTTTTCAATTCCTTAGCCATGTAAGATTATATAATTAGTTTGTTTAGTTGCACTCAAACAAATACAACCAAAGTTTAATTGTCACAATCAAAGTTTAATTGTCAAGCAATTAGCAAAACAACTGTGTTATTAGGTATTGCAAAATTGGGATGTGACAGTAGGGCTGTAACAACACCCCTCAAAGTCGCATTCCCATGTCTAGTTAACCCCACGCTATCACTATGAGCGCCCTAGAAGGTACTAGACAAACACCACAATTTCACAGGGTCATCCAACACGAGATATAAATATCATACTAAACCACACGGTGCACACACTATCACCTTTACACCGTGATCAAAGTGTTTACGAAGATCTCATAACAAAACCACTTGAGTAGCATAATAGATGAAGAGTACATATACATATTCAACTAGATTACAAATCTCGTGATCACATGAAGATCACACCATGGGAGAGAGAGACGAAACACATAGCTACCGGTAGAGTCCTCAGCCCCGGGGAAGAACTACTCCCTCCTCATCATAGGAGACAACAGCGGCGATGTAGATGGCAGTGCAGTCAATGGAGATGGCTTCGGGGGCACTTCCCCGTCCGGCACGGTGCCGGAACAGAGATTTATGTCCCCCGAGACTTGTCGGCGGAGCTACAAATGTTTTGGGGTAAAAGGTCGATTCTTCTAGGGTTTATGCATCGGGGGGTATATATGGGTGAAAGGGAGATGGCAGTGGGCGCCCGAGAGTACCACACCACCCACCCCCCAGACATGGCAGGGGCTAGCCCGCGCGAAGGCATGGTGTGGGGGCTCCGGGCCCCCCCTCCGGGTCTCCTTCGGACTTACTTGACCCTCCGGGACTTCTAAGACTTCTGGCTTTTGAATCGTCCAATTCCGAAAATATTTCCAGGACAACTTTTCTGAAACTAAAAACAACATAAAACATGGAACTCGCTCTGTGGCATCTTGTCAATAGGTTAGTCCGTAAAATCGATAAAAATGACATAAAGTTTATAGCAAACATGTGGGAAATAACATGAAAACAACATGGAACATCAGAAATTAGGGATACGTTTACGACGTATCAACATCCCCAAGCTTAGTTCCCACTCGTTCTCGAGTACGTAAACGATAAAAACAATAAATTTTTTAGGTGACATGCTACTAACATAAACTTGATCATCATAGTAATGTAAAAGCATATGTAAACTGAGATCAAAGAACTTAAACACAAACATGATAAATATAAATTTAATAATAAATCATAGCAATTACTTTGCAGCATGATAAGTAACTCAAATAAAAGATCATGAATAACAATGCAAAGAAAGATATACGTTTTTTTCAAGTAGAAAGAAAGCATGGGAAGGTGATATTTTGCTAGTCCTTAAGAGTGGGGCAAAAGATAAATGCCAGGACACCTTCAAAGTTCATGAGGAAGACTAGAACAAATAATTAGAGAAATAGCAATAACACATCATGAATCAATTAATAATGTTTCTGGGACAAATGCACATAAAACTCAGAATGGCAAAGATGCTCTCTAAAAGTAAAGGAAAGTCCCTTCGCAGAGGGGAGCATGGATCACTCATGTGCTAGAGCTTTTATTTTATTAAATAGAGGTATTAAAAGTTTGACACTCCTCCCATCCATCTTACACAAACCATGGCTAACTGAATCCTCGGGTGCCTGCCAACAATCACATACCATGGAGGAGTGTCTATATTTTGGGGATGTATGCTAATGACAACGAATGGTAAACAGAAAATACAGTATGTCACAAGCCAACTAGATTTCACAAGAGCGGATCCCATATGAAGGACACAACTGGTGTAGAAGTTCATCCCTGTTTCTCTTGTGTCTACACAATTATGCTTTGAATGATAAATCAGGGGCAAAAACAGTGAAGAGATTTTGTGTGTACTAATTTCGGGATGGGTACCCCACTGTCAGCTCTTCTACCAATTGGATAAGAGGATGAAGCCACTAGTCCAGGGTGTGAAATCCAATCAATAAGTGAGATAAATATTCTCTATTTACGTCCTCATGAGCAAAAACAGGAACACAAAGCATGAGTAATTTTGAAGGTTTTAAAGGTAACACATGAGCAGTTTACTTGGAGTGGCAGTTAAATACCACATGTAGGTAGGTATGGTGGACACAATGTAAACTTTGGTTTTAGGGATTTGGATGCACGAATAGAATTCCATACTCAGTACAGGTGGAGGCTAGCAAAAGACTGGGAGCGACAAATCAAGAGAGCACAAGAGACATAATCATGCATAGCGACATAAACATCATTAATCAAAGCATAAGTGGTACCACAAGTTCAAAAAATAAATGATCATAGAGGCTATTAGTGATTGGTTCATAGTCATAAACATGGTGTGAGCATGCACCAAGTCAACCAAATAAAACATTCAAAGGAGAATACCACAAATATATGCTTCAATATGACAAGAACAACTCATGATTCTTTCGATGGCACAATAAAAACTCTCATCTATTTGAGGATAATAATGCTACTCAATAACCACAAGGCTTTAAAACTAAAATAAAATCTAGCATGACATGAAAAAGTTCTAGCCACGGTCTATACAAGCTTCTACTTGCATCGTTAAAAATTCTACTTCAAGCAGCAATTTCTTTTCCCAACAAGCACTATAGAAAATATGTTTTAACAAAAAATCTCTACATGCTACAGCAAGTAAACATGATAGTACTCACATAACACTACTAAAACTAATAGATCTGAATAAGAGATGCAGTGAAAACAAGAGCTGGACAGGAATTTATGCAGTAACTAGAAGAAAAATTAAAAATACTAGCATAGCAAGTATTCAAATGAAAAAGCGGAGCATGTCTCTCTCCCAAAAAAGGATGCTAGGTCCAATGATATTATTTCAGCAAGGAAAACAAAATAAAACAAAATAAAAACAAATAGACGCTCCAAAAAAACTTCATATGATGTGACCGAATAAAAATATAGCCTCACGAGGAGTGACCTAATAGATAGTTGATGAAGAAGGGGATGCATTGGGAATCCCCAAGCTTATATGATTGAGTATTATAAAATATGCTTGGATGAACCACGGGGGCATCCCCAAGCTTTGACCTTGCACTCTTATTGATCACATATATCACCTCTTCTCTTGACACTTGAAAACTTTCTTCACACCATACTCAAACAGTAATTCGCATTAGAGGGGTTAGTACAACAAATAAAAATCCATCGGTTTTGTATGGAACAATTGCTATTGATACTTTTAAACATTAGCTACAGACTCTGATGTTTCTTGAAGCAAAGAAATCCACTTGAGATCGCAAAAGAGCCAATGCAAGAAAAAGGCAGAATCTGTCAAAACCAGAACAATCTGTAAAGAAGATTTTTTTAGAGGCACTTAAGTTTCTCAAATCGAAAAACCTAGACAACAAAAATTTGCGGAATCAGCCCAGGAATAAGCACAAAAAAATTCAGGTCATTCTGATCTTCTAGGATTTTTCACGATGTTTTACGGTAGACAGCAGAAATCCGAAAATCAACTCAAACTCTCGTCAGAAAATTTACTTGGCACTAATAAAACATGAAAATAAAGATACAAATGAGTTTCTAAAGAAGTATACAACCTCTTGACTAAAAAAACAGAGAAAAAAAAAGCAAAAATAAAACCATGGGTTATCTCCCAAGAAGTGCTTTTCTTTAACGACTTTTAGCTATGCATGATAATTTGAGAAGATGCTCGCATAATAATTATGAATTGAAGCAAAAGAGAGCATCAGGAAGCAAATGTAAAACAAATTTAAGTATAAACCACTTCCTATGAAAAATAATCTTGTAGAAAAACAAGTCATGAAAACACAAAGCAACAATCATGAGAAAGCAAAACAGGTGCAACTTCAAAATTTTCAACATGAAGAGGTGAAACTTGGTATAGTTAAGATGCATAAGACTATTTTCCCCTCTCTCATAATAACTTTCAGTAGAATCATGAATAAAATTAACGATATAACTATCACAAGAAACATTCTTATCATGAGCCACATGCATAAAAGAATTATTACTCTCCACATAAGCATAGTCATTATTATTAATAGTAGTGGGAGAAAATTCAACAAAATAACTATAATTATTATTCTCATCACCATAATCATCAAATATATGAGGCATATTGTAATCATAATTAATTTTCTCATCAATAGTAGGTGGACTGAAAATAACATAATCATCATATAATGGAGGCAAAGTACCATCAAAGAAAATTTCCTCCTCAAAACTTGGGGGACTAAAAATATCATATTCATCAAAACTTGCTTCCCCAATCTTAGAATTTTCCACATAATTAGCAATAATTGTGTTCAAATAATTCATACTAATAACATAGCTACTAGCATGCAGATAAAGCTCCATAGGTTTTTTTAATTTTCTCTTCAAACACATCATGTCCTAACTCAATATAAAGATTATACGGTTCTCTCATATTTTTGTTGTTTTCCATGAATCCTAAATAGTAAAAAAATAACAAGGAACAAGTAAAAATAAGCCTAACTAGTGAAAACAAGAAACAAAAAGATATAACTGCAGAATGTAAAGGAAATAACTTCGAGCACTCACACCCGAGGATGTGAGAACCTTTTACCTTACTTCCCCGGCAGGAGCGCCAGAAAGATCTTGATGCCTACGCACGCTTCTATTTTTATAGACAGTGTTGGGCCTCCAAGTGCAGAGGTTTGTAGAACAGCAGCAAGTTTCCCTTAAGTGGATTACCCAAGGTTTATCGAACTCAGAGAGGAAGAGGTCAAAGGTATCCCTCTCAAGCAACCCTGCAATTACGATACAAGAAGTCTCTTGTGTCCCCAACACACCTAATACAATTGTCAGTTGTATAGGTGTGATACGTATCCAACGTATCTATAATTTCTGATGCTCCATGATGATATTATGTCAATTGCTACATGTTTTCGCCCTTATTTATAGCATTTTTACACGTTTTCTAGGACTAACCTATTAACAAGATGCCATAGAGCCAGTTCCACGTTTTCTGCTGTTTTTAGTTTCAGAAAAGTTATTCTAGAAATATTTTCGGAATTGGAAAATTCGAAAGCCAGAAGTCTTAAAAGTCCTAGAAGCTTCCAGAAGTCCCGAAGAGCCTTGGAGGGGGGCCACAGGGTGGCCACACCACGGGGTGGCGCGGATCCCCCTGGCCACGCTACCTAGGGGTGTGGGCCCCCTGGCCACCCCCCGGCATCGCCCTTTTGCCTATTTATACTCCCCCGAGGGAAAACCCTAGAAATATCGACCTTTTCTACAAAATACATCTGTAGCTCCGCCGCCGCCACCGACAAGTTTCGGGGGACAAATCTCTGTTCCGGCACCCTGCCGGGACGGGGAAGTTCCCCCCCCCCCAAAAGACATCTCCATCGACTCCACCACCATCTCCATCGCTGTTGATGTCTCCTATGATGAGGAGGGAGTATCTCTCCCCCGAGGCTGAGGGCTCTACCGATAGCTATGTGGTTCATCTCTCTCTCCCATGGTGTGATCTATATGTGATCATGAGTTTTGTAATCTATTTTAATTCATAGATGTTACTCTTCATCTTTTGCTACTCAAGTGATTTATTAATCTGAACTTTGGAGTCACCTTGTCCCGCTGTGTGAAGGTGACAATGTGCACATCGTGTGTTTCTCCTCTATGAATTGTGGTGTTTGTTTAGTACTAATTTAGGGCGCTCATAGTGACAGCGTGGGGTTCCCTAGAGAGTGAATATAGACTTTAAGGAATGCTTTTTGCATCCCTACGCAATGATTAGTGTTCATTATCTGTTATGAGATCTCCATAACGCTTTGATCACGGTGTAAAGGTGACAGTGTGTGCACCGTGTGGTTTAGAATTATATTTATATTTTGTGTTGGATAACCCTATGAAATTGTGGTGTTTGCGTGGAACCATCTGGGTCCCATGGTGATAGCATGGGGGTTACTTGGTTGGGTAAGTGCTTACTCTGAGGAGTGTTGTTAAAGCCCTACGCATGGATTGGTGTTGTTATTAGACCGGAGAATGGTTAAGAGTAGCATAGTGAGAGATGGTATCTATTAATTCAATTATGTGATCATTGTTGAGAGTGTCCACTAGTGAAAGTAGGATCCCTAGGCCTTATTTCCAAGCATTGAAACACCGTTTTCCGCCTGTTCTGCTACATGTCTGCTTGCTGCCATTTTTATTTCAGATTGCTATTATCACTTATTATCATCCATATTACTTGCATTTTACTCTCTCTTCGCCGAACTAGTGCACCTATATACCGGACAAGTATATTGGGTTTGTTGGGGACACAAGAGACTTCTTGTATCTTGATTGGAGGGTTGATTGAGAGGGATATCTTTGACCTCTACCTCCCTGAGTTCGATAAACCTTGGGTGATCCACTTAAGGAAAACTTGTTGATGTTCTACAAACATCTGCACTTGGAGGCCCAACACTGTCTACAAGAATAGAAGCGTGCGTAGACATCAAGCTCTTTTCTGGCGCCGTTGCCGGGGAGGTAAGGTATAAGGTACCCACATCCTCGGGTGTGAGTGGTCGAAGTTATTTCCTTTAGGTTCTGCAATTATATCCTTTTGTTTCTTGTTTTCACTAGTTAGGCTTATTTTTACATGTTACTTGTTTTTATTTTTACTAGTTAGTCTTAATGGAAAACAACAAAAATATGAGAGATCTTTATAATCTTTATCTTGAGTTAGGACATGAAGTGTTTGAAGAGAAAATTTAAAAACCTACGGAACTTCATTTGCATGCTAATAGCAATGTTATTAGTATGATTGCTTTGAACACTATTATTTCTAATGCTATGGAAAAGTCTAAGCTCGGGGAATCTAGTTTTGATGAATATGATATTTTTAGTCCCCCAAGCATGGAGGAACAAATTTACTTTGATGATACTTTGCGTCCAATATATGATGATTATAATGATTGTGGTATTCTAGTTCCACCTGTTTACAACGATGAATATGATATTTTCAGTCCACCTACAATAGAGAAAAATATTAATTATGATTACAATATGCCTCCTATATTTAATGATTATGGTGATGAGAATAATAATGATAGCTATTTTGTTGAATTTGCTCCCACTACTATTAATAAGAATGACTATGCTTATGTGGAGAGTATTAATTCTTTTATGGATGTGGCTCATGATAAGAATGTTATATATGATAGTTACATTGTTAATTTTATTCATGATGCTATGAAAGTTATTATTAGAGAGGGAAACATAATTTCATGCATCTCAACAATATCAATTTTCCCTTCTCTATGTTGAAAAATTTGAAGTTCACTTGTTTTGCTTTCCAATGCTAGTTGCTTTGTGTTTTCACGATTTGTTCTTCTACAAGATTATTTTTCATAGGAAGTGGGTTAGACTTAAATTTGTTTTACTTTTTCTTCTTGATGCTCTCTTTTGCTTCAATTCATATTTCTCATGTGAGCATCTTCTCAAATTATCATGCCTAGCTAAAAGGCTTTAAAGAAAAGCACTTCTTGGGAGATAACCCATGTTTTTATTTTTGCTTTGTTTTCTCTGTTTTATTTGAGTCAGGGGGTTGTACACTTATGTAGGAAATTCTTTGTATCTTTTTTTTCATGTTTTAGTTGTGCCAAGTAAAGTTTCTGGTGAAATTTGGAGTTGGTTTTCCGATTTCGGCGTAGAAAACAGATTTCAGCTGTCCACCATAAAACATCGTATAAAGTCCTGGAAGATCAGAATGATCTGAAATTTATTGTGATTATTCCTCATCTAATTACGCAACTTTTCTTAGTTGACAACTTTTTGATTTGGGAAACAGAAGATTTTCGAAAAAATATCATCTTTACTTGTTGTCCTGTTTTGACAAATTTCTGTCAATAATTGCATTTGCATCTTAATCTCTTTATTTTGGTGTTATTTTGAGAAAAAGAGTTTTAAAAGAAGTTGTGACAATAGCTAATGTTTTTTTTGAGTGTTAGTCTTGTGTTTAAAATGAACCGTGTGAATTTATTATTTCGATTGCACTAACGTTGGTAATGAAGATTGTGAGAAGTTTGGTGTGAAGGAAGTTTTCAAAGGTCAAGAGAAGAGGATGATATGACGTGATCAAGAAGAGTGAAGAGCCTAAGCTTGGGGATGCCCCGGAGGTACATCCCAGCAAATTACAAGAAGACTCAAGCATCTAAGCTTGGGGATGCCCAAGGCATCCCCTTCTTCATCGATAAATTATCATGTCACTTCTTGTGAAACTATATTTTTATTCAGTCACATCTTATGAGCTTTACTTGGAGCGTATTTTTTTTCTTTTGATTTCAGTTTGTTTAGTTTTATTTGCTGTAGTTTATGGTTGGATCTTATCATACTTGTGTGGGAGAGAGACACGCTCCGTTTTCATTGCTTAGAACACTCTAGTTTTCATTCTTATTGTTCTGTGAGTGTTCACTTTTTGCTAGTACTGTGTTTAGCCTTTGTTTTCATGCATATCTTATTCAGAGTTGTTATTTTTAGTAGTTTTATGAGTACTCTCATGTTTGCTCGCTGTAGCATGGAGAGAATTTTTGTTAAATCATATTTTGTATGGTGCTTGTTGGGAAAAGAAACTGTTGCTTGAAGTAGATTTTTTAATAGTGCAAGTAGAAGCTTGTATAGACTGTGGATAGAACTTTTTCATGCCATGCTAAATGTTATTTTAGTTTTAAAGCCTTTTGGTTATTGAGTAGCATGAATAGCCTCAAATAGCTGAGAGTGTTTAATATGCCATTGAAAGATTCATGAGTTGTTCTTGTCATAGTAAAGCATAAATTTATGGTATTCTCTTTCGAATGTTTTATTTGGTTGACTTGGCGCATGCTCACACCATGTTTTGACTACGAACCAGTCACAAATAGCCTCCATGACCACTTAGTTTTTGAACTTGTGATACCCCGCTTATGCTTTAATTAATGATGCTTATGTCGATATGCGTGATTATGGCTCTTATGCTCTCTTGATTTGTCGCTCCCAGTCTTTTGCTAGCCTCCACCTGTACTGAGTATGGAATTCTACTCGTGCATACAAATCCCTTAAACCAAAGTTTTTCCCGTTGTGTACACCATACCTACCTACCTGTGGTATTTCACTACCACTCCAAGTAAATTGCTTATGTGTTACCTTTAAAACTTTCAAAATTACTCCTGTTTTGTGTTCTTGTTTTTGCTCATGAGGACGTCAATAGATAATATTTATCTCACTTGTTGATTGGATTTCACACCCTGGACTAGTGGCTTCATCCACTTATCCAAATGA
Source organism: Alopecurus myosuroides (assembly GCA_028641055.1). Lineage (NCBI taxonomy): Eukaryota > Viridiplantae > Streptophyta > Magnoliopsida > Poales > Poaceae > Alopecurus > Alopecurus myosuroides. Next base: position 156,043,257 of record CM054057.1, on the reverse strand, counting down.
TAGAAGAGTTGGCAGCGGGGTGCCCAGCCCCAAATTAATACAAACAAATTCTCTTCACTATTTTTGCCCCTGATTTATCAGTCAAAGCATAACTGTGTAAACAAAAGAGAAAGAGGGATGACCTTCTACACCAGTTGTGTCCTTCACAATGGGAGCCGCTCTTGCGAATCCAGTTGGCTTGTGACGTACTGTATTGTCTGTTTACCATTCGTTGAAATTAACATATGATACGTCCATTTTGCATCACCATTTTATATCATAATTTTCTGTTATTCATCGATATATTTCATGTTATGATGCATCTCTTATGTTATTTTATCTTATTTTGCATGTTTTATAATTTTTGGAGAATAAACACCGGGACCAGGAATCTGATGGAAAAAGCACCGTCGGGATACCGTATTTCCGAAGATTAGAAGAAGAAGTGGGACACTGGGGTGTACTAAAAGTTCAGAGGAAGAACACAACCAGAAGGAGAGCCATAGGGGGGCACCATGGGCCCACACCATGGGGTGCCCCCCTCCCTTGGCTACGCCACCCATAGGTGTGGCCACCCTAGCCCACCTTTGGGGGATATTTTCTGCGTGCCTGTTCGTGAGGAAACCCTAAGCCTCATTCCGCCGTCGAAGAATTATTCCGCCGCCACCTCGGGGCGGAAAACACCCGAGAGAGAAAAGCTCTCTGGCAGGGAGAAATCTGTCGAGGAAATTCCTCTCCGGAGACGGGAAATCACCGCCATCGTCACCGTAATCACTCCGGGCATCATCAAGATTTTCATTATCATCATCATCACCACCAGCACCATCACCCTCATCATCCACCTTCATCCTGCTGTAACAGTTAGGGGCCTTTATCGTTGTTTTGCATTAGATCTCTCTCCTGGTGTGGATTACTTGTTAGTAGTTGATGCTTGTGAGATTTACCGGTGTTTGCACTTTATGACCAGATTGTTATCATCCATTATATCACCTCTTATCATGATCCATATGATTTCTTCTGAGTAGTTCGTGTTGTTCTTGAGGACACGGGAGAAGTCAAGTTGTTAGTAGTGAAGTAATGTTGAGTAATATTTAATGTTTGATATTTAAATTGTGGTGTTATTCTTCTAGTGGTGTCATGTGAACGTCTACTACATGATACTTCACCATTTATGGGCCTAGGGGAATGCATCATGTATTTGGCTACTAATTGTGGGTTTGCCGGAGTGACAGAAACCTAAACCCCCTTTAGGAAACCATTACACGAGGGAGCATAGGATCCCGGAGTTTAAAGCCGCAGTTAGATTTATTTCTTAATTACTTTCTTGTAGTTGCGGATGCTTGCAAGGGGTATAATCACAAGTATGTATTAGTCTTGGATGGGATGGCACATTAGCATAGATTCACCCACACAACACTTATCAAAACACAAAAATTATTCAACTGCATGGAACAAAATCACTTGATAGAAACCTCCCGTGTGTCCTCGAGAACGTTTGTTAATCATAAGTAAACTCACTGGCTTGTCCTTTGCTGAAGAAAGGATTGGGACACTTGCTGCAATTATTACTACTGCATATATTTACTCGCACCTTATTTATCTGCAATATCAAAAACCCTTACAAATCTATTTTCGAGTATTTACAGTTATTCCTTCATCCATACTGCTTGTCAACACCTTCTGCTCCTCGTTGGGTTTGACACTCTTATTTATCGAAAGTACTACGATACACCCCATATACTTGTGGGTCATCAAGACTATTTTCTGGTGCCGTTGCCGGGGAGTGAAGCGCTATTGGGAAGTGGAATTGATAAAGGAAGATTTTGTTGTAAGTGATGTTTTTATGACTGTCTACTGCTTTATTACACTATGTTTGGAACTCCTTTTGAGTCCTTATTTGCGGGATCTGCTGACACTGCTAGGGTAGTAAGTGACCCACCGCCTGATGATTTGGATCCTTATAAAATACCTATAAAGATTGTTAAACATATTATGGATAACTGCTATTCAGGTGATGCAACTGTCCATCCTGGTGATCATTTGCTCTTTTTACATGAATTATGCGAGTTGTTCAAGTGTGCAGGTATTACAATGATCCAAGTGAATAGGAAATTATTCTCTATATCATTGACAGGACGAGCCGCTGAATGGTTCAAACTGCTGAAAAATAGCCACACTATTGGATGGGAGTAAATTGTACCTCTCTTTTATTCTAAATTCTATCCTCCAAGTGAAATCCATAGAGATCGGAATTATATATATAATTTTTGGCCTCATGATGGATAGAGTATTGCCCAAGCATGGGGGAGATTGAAATTACTAATGCTCAAATGCCCCATTCATGAGCTCCCCAGTAATATTGTTATTAATAATTTCTATGCAAGGCTTCCTCTTCATGATAAGGATTTATTGGATGCTTCTTGTTCTGGACCATTTACACATATGAAGGATGAAGCTAAATGGGATCGTCTTGACCGTATTCAAGAAAACACTGAAGCATGGGAGAATTACAAAGGTAGAAAGTCGAGTACAAATTATGACTATGAATGCATTAAAACTTTTATGTCATCCGAGGATTTTCATAATGTTAGTGTTGTTTATGGTCTTGATTCTCAAGTTGCTGCAAATTTATATAAGGCTTTTTCTTCTTACATTGATATTCCTAAAAAGGAATGGGATAAGTACCATGCACCTTATAAAGATACTATTAATTGTGTTCTTGCTAGAGATATAGAAATTCATATTGTTGATTCCATTGCGCCTGAACCTTATATTGAGAAAATGCTTTTCCCTACTAAGGTAAAAGAACATTCTATGTTAGCTAGTGTGGTTAATAAAAGTGCAAGGAAACTTGTAGAACCTGAGGAACAAATAACTGTAGAACCTACAGTAGCCATAGTAAAGGACCTTGTTTCTAAAAATGTAGAAGAGGGACACATTATATTTTGTGAAGATGCTTCTAATATTGTCTCTCATCCTAGTAAATCTGGGAAACCTGGTTTTCCTCTACTATCTGTTAGGATAGGTGATCATTGCTATTATGGTTTGTGTGATATTGGTGCTAGTTCTAGTGCTATTCCTTATGAGATTTATAAAGAAATCATGCATGAAATTGGTTCTTGTGAACTTGAAGACATTGATGTGATTATTCAACTTGCTAATAGGGAAACTATTTCTCCGATTGGTACTGTTAGAGATGTGGAGGTTTTATGTGGTAAAACTAAATATCCTGCCGATTTTCTAGTACTAGGCACCAAAGTGGTGAATGGATCTTAGACATTTTACTGAAAACTGAATCTGCAGCTTTGTCAGACGGACCGGATTACCCGGGCCCTCGGGACACCGGATTACCCAGCCTGGGATTTTTTTCTGCAACTCATATTTATTAGTGTATAGATTAAAATCGTCACCTGGTTGTATTTCTAATGGTGTTAGCATCTTTTTTCCTGCTTGACTTGTGCGCACTTACCTATTCATCTCCCTATTGCTCTCAAAATTCACATGTGGCTCTAGTAAGGGCGTATCAAAACGCATTCGCAAGCACTACCTCGACACCAGGGAAGATGGTTCGCAAGTTGATGAGAATGTGCTTCGTCAAGAGCAACAAGAGGCTGCGAGGAAGAAGAAGCAAGCTGTTCCTAAGAAGAAAGGAGGGAAACAACCAAGGATCAACTACAAGACCATGGACCGCATTGAGTACACTAGCATAAGGCAGGGTGACTGGTATAATGCTGCTCCTCGGGATACCGAGATGGAGGATTGTAGCTTCTGGTTAATGGAGCAGCTGTTTATTCACAAGGATATCTATTTATTCATGGCTCGTCCACTCCGTCCTATGAATCAGATCAAGCTGGATTATCTCAAGGGAAAGGATTATTTTTCTCAGACCGTAGATGTGATTGAACAGATGGGGTTGCAAACCCTCATGGAGCGCCAGCGCAACTATAATGTCTCTCCCAGTTAGCAGTTCTTTGCCACTCTTTTGATGAAGGGCGATGATGAGAAGACAATTAAGTGGATGACTGGGTCAACCAAATGTGAATCCAATTTCTATGAGTCCCTGAGATTCTTGGATACACTTTTGATGGCCGCAATGTTGTGGTTCGTCATCTGCACTCTCCTAACAAGCACCGGTTGGCAAACATGTATGGAGATGGTGGAATTACTGGAACTATCACCGGTTTCCTTCCTCTATATGATCAACGTGTGCGTATCTTCAGGGAGAACATTGCTCCAGGTGGCAGTAACAATGACGTCATTCGCTCTTCTCTCGCCAACCTGTTAATTCTTTCTCAGGAGGTTGGTGCTAATGAAGATCCTGATGTGGATTTCAGTGTTGATGTCATGGATTTCATTTTCAATGAGATCTATGATGATATGGTTGCGAGAGTCGCTATTCCCTGTGCTCCTTACATCATGTTTCTGATCAAGAAGACTTTACAAGATGAGGACCTTTCTAATGATTATTGTGAGGATCATAAGTTCAAGAAGTCCTATGTCAAGAATACGGTGGTTGATCCAGTTGTTTCTCCATTCACTACTAGCTCTTTCATGGCTGATTCTCGTTCTAGTGATGCTCATGCTCATGGTCTCCATAAGATTCCCACTCGTTCATCTTCTATTGGTCCCGAGATCAAGAAGCTCAGCTGGTTTCAACACAATTTTTTGTGCGTGAAGGTGGATATTTACCATGAGCAATAGAATGCATATCACCAAGATCAACATGTCACACACTCAACATCTTATCCTTCACCGCCTCAGAGGGGGACCCTCTTGCTTCTTCTATTCCTACTCCTTACAAAAAATGGAGTACCTCCCAGTATCCATGGGTGGAAGTGGAGAAGGAGCTCTACACCCCAGCTCAACATGCTTCATTTTTGGTGTCTTGATGCCAAAGGAGGAGGAGGAGGATGATTCCGAGTGATTCTATGGTACGTAGCATCGCTCCTTTTTTTTCATTTTTGGTGACTCGATGCCGAGGGGGGGGGGGAGAAGTAGTTCTATTAGGGTATCTCGAGGGATTTTCATGGGTCGTACACGAGCATGCTCTTTTATGATTTCTCTATAGCTTGTTTCCATTTATCTTTAGTTGAAATCAATTGATTTTTCCATTTGCTTGCCTTTTATGATTGAGACTATGTTTTGTGTGTGACTAAGTTATGTGTGAATTATGGATGTGTGGAATTATCTATGGTGAGATCCTTATGCATTGGTTAAAATTCCTCATTATTATGTATAAGGTACGATCTCTAACTCAAAGCAACATCCAAGTTTTTTTTGTCATCCATCTGCAAATGTGTTCAATTTTGTTAGGAAGCTCTGTAGCTTTTTGAAATTCTTATTTGCATGCAAACCTTTAGGGGGTGTGCAAATATCAAAGGGGGCTCCTATATTGTGTTTTGGTGACATTTGTTTGAAGCATCTTCTCGGGCCTCTAGATATCAGGGTATCCTAAAACGATGGTTGCGTCCCAGCCCAACATACAACCTCGAAGTCAAGGGCTCTATTGTGTACTTTATTTTATGTTTGCCATTCGTTGACATAGACATACACACCTCTATAAAATTATACACTCCTCCATGGTATGTGATTGTTGGCAGGCACCGGAGGATTCCGTTAGCCATGGTTTGTGTAAGAAAGGTTGGGAGGAGTGTCAAACATTTTATATATCTGTTTGATAAAATAAAATCTCCAACACATGAGTTAATCCATGTTTCCCTCTGCGAAGTGACTATCTTTTACCTTTATGTTGAGTTAGTAAAACTACTTCTTTCTGTATTAAGCAAGCATTTGAGTTGTTGTGACCCATCCATCTATATGTTGATTTACTCAATCATGTTCATTATTCTTCCTTGTTTAGTACGAATGTTTTTATCTGTTTGAATACCACTTTGAAAGTTATCAATGATTGCAAAGAAATTGTTACAATTGAGCATGCTAACTTTGCAAATATAATCTCTAATATAAAGACTCTGATTGAAAGATGAGTACATTGTTAATTGTTCTCTGACCAAGAACGAAGTTTGCCTTCACCAATTTTGATTTCCTTTTCGCACCCAGACATAGCGGCGGTGAAGTTCCTCAACTGGTCAGACCACAAGGTCTCCTTCGATATCAGCGACCACCCCAAGTCCACAAGGACTATGGGAACCCTACCCCTGGTCTGCACCCCCACCATCATCAACATCGCTGTCAACAAGACCCTGCTCGACGGGGGTGCGGGCCTCAACGTCATCTCGGTGCCCACGTCCGGGCGGCTCCAAGTGCCATACGAGCGTCTGATCCCCACAAGGCCGTTCACCGGCGTCACATATGGCACCACGGTCCCTCTGGGACAGGTACGCGTCGCTTTCACGCTCGGCACTCGCCAAAACTATCGCATAGAGACCCTCGACTTCGACGTGACGCACATCACCCTCCCCTACAACGCCATCCTCGGGTACCTAGCTCTCGCGAAGTTCATGGCTGTGACGCATCATGCGTACAACCTCGCCAAGCTGCATGGGCCTGCTGGCACCATCACCATCCATGGAGAGGTGGAGGATGCTGCCCCCTAGGGCGACGATATAGTCACGGAGATCAAGGCGGCGCTCGCCGCCCTAACTGAGGAGCAATGCGCCGAGTCACGTTTCCACCCTGACAACTACAACACGTAGACAATGTTTTCATGGAGCGGCGCACCCAACAACTCGAGGCCTAGGACGGCCCTCTGCTGGGCCATCGCGCGGCAACTCCGAGGTCCGTCGTTGTTGGTGGGGCGCCCCTAGGCGCACGTTGGCCGCCGTCCTCGCGCACATCAAGAACGGAAACAACCCACAACTGTGCTAACTCCCACGTGCGCCACCGCATGTCCCGAGCTCTTCCTGGCGCCGCGGGAGCGCGTGGATGGAGACCATGTCGTCCTCCTCATTGTCGCGCTCGCATTCGTCCGGCGTGGCCCCGCCACCTGTGATCTTGGACCCTACAAAGGCCGAACCTGCTTCTGCTCTGCCTCATCCGGCCCAAGAAGGAGGAGGACGCCGACCTAGAGGTGGACATGACGAATGCTCTCGTTTGGTCGCTTAAGGACCACATTGCCGAGGAAGTGAAGTAGCAGCTCCGCGCCCTAGAGGAGTTCGCGGCGCGGCGTCACGATCGTGAGGTGGACGACGTCGTCATGCTCGACGATTACATCGCCGATGACGCTCCAGGGCCGAGCAAGCCGTGGAACGGTGGCGACTCAGCCAACGCTGCAACCACGCCACCCCAAAGTAGGAGCCGTCGAGCGACTCCAACGATGAGCTGCAAACACACGGTTGAAATATTTTTTGATTAGAATTGGGAAAAAGTATTTAGGTGATCCAAAATGATTTAAGGCATATCACAGGACTTAAAAAGTGAGAAAATAGCAATTCCTTACGACTTTACGTACGCAAGCCTTTTCCCGCGCCCGGCTCCCGAGAACCTCAGATTTCATTTTCAGCGCCAAAAACAAAAGGAGCAGCGGGCAACTCTCCACAAACATCCCACGGATCGTGCCCCTCGAACCGATCCCCACCGCCCGCCGCTCCCAGATCCGACGGTGCCCACGTCGCATCACGCGGATCGAGCCCCCCTCCCGCCCACCTTCCCGCCCGCTATAAAGTCTCCCCATTCCCGCCTGTCAAACTCAAACCAATCTCCAGCAGCAGCGCGCGCTCCATTTCCATTCACCCGCCGCCACCGCATCTTGAGCAGTTCGCCGGAGAAGAGAAGATGGCCGGAAGGAAGGGAGGCGAGAGGAAGAAGGCGGTGACCCGCTCCGTCAAGGCCGGGCTTCAGTTCCCCGTGGGACGCATCGGGCGTTTCCTCAAGAAGGGCCGATACGCCCAGCGCGTCGGCTCCGGTGCCCCCGTCTACCTCGCCGCCGTCCTCGAGTACCTCGCCGCGGAGGTACGCAGCCATCTCATCCCCATCCTCACGATCTCTCTTGGCCCTCCCGTCCCAATTCCGCTCCGACTCTGCTTTTCGGTTTCTGAATCCTGCCCTGTCTTGTTCGCTCTCAGGTCTTGGAGCTTGCCGGCAACGCGGCCAAGGACAACAAGAAGTCCCGCATCGTGCCGCGCCACCTGCTGCTCGCCATCCGCAACGACCAGGAGCTCGGCAAGCTTCTCGCGGGAGTCACCATCGCCCACGGCGGCGTCCTCCCCAACATCCAGTCCGTCCTGCTCCCCAAGAAGACCGTCGAGAAGGCCGAGAAGGAGGCCTCCAAGTCGCCCAAGAAGAAGAAGGTCGCCGTCAAGACCCCCAAGAAGAGCGCCGCCACCAAGGAGTAGATCGTGGAGTTGTGTTGGTCAGATTAGTTGGATTGTGCTGGGGAAATGTGTTTTGTGTTAGAGATGTGTATGTAGTCCTGGTACAGAAGGCAACATCTGGTTGCGTCTGTCCCAAATTCATGTCAATGGAATGAAAACTCGATTTACCGTCTCAATCTGCCCTGTGTCTCTGTCTCTGCTCGCGTGAATGCTGAATGGTCTCTCTGAATCTCGATCTTGATAATGTCCGATTTCCTTCTTGTGTGGAGCAATTTCTAGGAATTTCCTTTCTGTTTTTTTAAATCTTGAGGGTGTTCTTGCAATAATTAGGTTCAGTGAAGTGGGCAGAATCGAAATACTTACCTGAGCGTTCTGATCTGGCCGATTTGGATTTGGGGATTATTTTCTAGGGTTTCCCCGAGATGTTCAGACTGGGAAGCAGAGTGGCGCCTTCTGCTGTTCTAGTCGGGAATCTCCTGAATCGAGCTGCCGGTTTCTCCTCATGCTGCAAATTGTTTGTTGGAGGTACGATTTCTTGCATCTCTTTGCGGTATTTGTGGTCAAATGGCTTTGTGAACCATCCAGTGTAAATTGTGCGACGCTTGGACTTGATTGCTGACTGTAATCACAGCGCATCCGTCTGTTGAAATTGATGCATATAGTGCCTTCAAGTTTAGGTAGCAGAATAGTATTGCCTTCGATTTGTGAACAACTTGGGGAAGAATCTGTGTGAATTAATATTGTTATATGCTAGACTGAACATTGATAATTTGATATGGTTTAGCATCTGTTTATGCCGTGCTATCTGTTGCAAAGCATTCTTCCTTGGAAAACAAGGTGTAGAGTATTTTGTGCATCAGGGAAGTAAGGTTGCAACAGGACCATATCAGCTCGGATAACAAACCAGTGGTACAACCACAGAGCATTTGTCTAGCTACCTTTACAATGCAAGAGCACAAACAAGCCACTTGTTGTAGCTGGCTGTCAACCGCAAGGAAGCTGGGATCTTAAGGAGCTCGAAGGTATTAGTATAATTGGAGTGCAGCAGATAGATTGGGTTGTTGAAGTAGTTGAGGAAACCTTAAAAGGGCATGAGGTTCGTCTGTTGAGCCGGAAAACACTGCCCTCTCTTGATTTACCTAAGGTAAAATTTATATATAGCTCATCTCGTCACATTCATCAACTGTTTCTGGCACATTGATAAGTTTTTATGTTAAACCCAATGGCTGATAATAGCTGCACTATACAGGTTTGAAAAATAAATTTATCGAGATTCTTCCAATAATTGTTGGGTGTTTAGGTGCTTGTACTTACTGCAGGACAAAGCATGCCCGTGGTCATCTGGGAAGTTATACGATTGACAGCTTGGTTAGTGTACTGCAATATTTCTATCATGGAAGAAAATAATGCTTCTACTGAATTTTTTGAAGCAAATTTATCTGTTTCCAATACACCGTAGGTTGATCGCGTGAAATTGTTGTCTCGGAAGGTGTTCGGGAGATATGGTTAAGCAGTGAAGATACTGGTGCTTATGGTAATCTTACTATCCAGATTATTATATATCTACTCAGTGGTACATGCCATATGTTTCATGATTATGTAATGCAGGAAGGTGATTTGATAAAGTGGGATAAGGCCAAGGTTGGCTATTATGTAGGAGTTGATATCGCAGAAGGCTCGGTTAGTTCCCCATCACATGAGACATCTATGCATATAACTACATGAGTTAATGCCATATTGTAATATGGGGAGTTAGATTTCTCCTCTATAATGCTTTGGCATGCATGCCTTCTGTTTGCTTTTCTGCCGAGCAGAGTTATACTGTACATGTCATTTTTTGTCGGAGTGTTTTGCCTGTAAAATGTCTATGATCAGAAGGCTGGTTGAAGTCAATTGATGAATGAATGTGTTGTGTGAGGATTTTTCCTTCAACTTCAGATAATCAGGGGATTGATGATGGAAAGAATAGCGGACGCCTTGGGAGACGACGTGGGTGACGGAGAGGGGGACGCCCACAGGAGCGGGGATGATGCATTGATGCTGATGCAGACAAGGACTCCAAGTGGATGAAGTCCAAGTTTGAGAAGCTTTGTGACGAGGATAAGATCTTGGTCTTCTTGAAGAGGCTGCTCAACGAATGGAACCAGGATCTGGATGATATGCCGGAGCTGGAGAAGTGGACGGCAAAGTGGAAGTCGATGTCTGCTCAAGCAGCATGGACGGTAACTCAGTCCCCTGTTCGAGTTCTGCAGGAAGAAGGTGAGAATCTCTTAGATTTCTATCAGCCAGTTGCTTAGATGTGTGATACTATTTTCACTCAATTTCAGATTAAAGTTATTGCACACGAAAGAAAATTAACAGAAAGAGTGGGAGTAAAGTAGGATTTGAGATGATGCTTGTGATGGCATGATTTACCTGCAAAATTGAGAGTCCCTGTCAGGGCGATCAGTTCTAATATATGACTTCAAGTTGGATCGGAAATAGGAGATGCTAAACTGGGCATCCAATACAATTTTCAGTAATGTCTTGATCGAAATCCTTCCTGGTTCTTTTTGCGGGGCTTAAAGAACAAAGTTAGTCACAAGAAGTTCTATAGTATTTTGGAAAGGATGACTGATTAAATAGACATTCAGTGTCATAAATTCGTACATATGCTGGGAAATAAAACCGAGGAACATTGCCATGAACATATCAGGAAAAGTGTCCTTCAACTGGCGGTACTTATATAATGTTTATGCTGTAACCTGCCTGCACTTACATAATTTTAGAGAACATTTGACTTCATTTTAACTCACTAATATGTTATGATTATATAAAGGGCATTTGCTTGAACTCCGGTGAAGGTTATATAGAGTCAGTGCTGGTAGCACAAGATGACACCTCTGTATTTCTGTATCTAAGATCAGCTTATAAATTTAATGTGGTATAATTCTTCTCTGGAGACAAATGGTAATGGAAGTATGGAATATTGCTCATATCCATGGCACATTGCATTCATGCTGTTTCTTAATCAGTGTGATGCTAAACTTACAGTGATGTTGCTCGGCTCCTTCGCACCTGTTTCATTCCGCCAAGGATCACAAGTTTATGTTGTTACTTTCGCACCTATTATGCCAGGTTACAAAGATCTTTCCATTTTTGCAGACATTTATCCTGAAGTAATTGATTCATGGGTATGAAAAATAAACACTCCCGAGGATTTAGTACTCTGAGTAGTGTTATGACTGTATGCTGGGGTGGGGGTTCAAATTTTCACTACCGTACAAAATTTCACTACCGTACAAAATTTGAACGCCTGACTAAATATTAACAAATGATATTTTTTTCGCAGATTTAAAGCTTTGGTTGTTTAGTGGCATTCGTTATTTTGTGCATGCCCTCTACTAGTGTAGAATCTGACTCGCCATATTGTGAGGTCCCCAATTCATTGTTACCTTGCCCAGATATAGTACGGTGGTTCTGTTGGACTTTGCACATAATTCTGGTTCCTGTTTATGGATTCTGCCTTATCTGAACTATTTATTGCTTCTTCATGGATTCGCTTTCTCACTATACCCAACTGCTCGTGCTGAATTGTGATGCTCAGACTGCTTGGTATTTCTGACACCAATTTTTTGCTTTGATACCTGATGGCATCCGTAAAGCGTTGCTCTTTATTGTTGACTGTTGCTCGAAGCGTGTCCGATCCCTCACAGATTATTTGCAAGCAATGGACCAATACATCAAGCTGGCCACTGGCAACGCACCATGGCCTATTGGAGTCACTATGGTTGGTATCCACGAGCGTCCTGCTCGAGAGAAGATTCACACGAATAGTGTGGCTCATATCCTGCTATGCCCTCCAAATCAGTGGATTCCTATTTGTTGATCTTGAGGGCGTTCTTGCAATAATTAGGTTCAGTGAGGTGAGAATCGAAATACTTACCTGGGCGTTCTGATCTGGGCGATTTGGATTTGGGGATTATTTTCTAGGTTTCCAGAAGATGTTGAGACCGGGAAGCAGAGTGGCGCCCCGTGCTGTTCTAGTCGGGAATCTGCTGAATCGAGGTGCCGGTTTCTCCTCATGCTCCAAATTGTTCGTCGGAGGTACGATTTCTTGCATCTCTTTGCCGTATTTGTGGTCAAATGGCTTTCTGAAATCCTGTGTAAATTTGCGATGCTTGGACTTGCTTGCTGACTGCAATCACAGCGCATTAGTCTGTTGAAATTGATGCATATAGTGCCTTCAAGTTTAGGTAGCAGTATAGTATTGCCTTCGATTTGCGAACAACTTGGGGAAGAATCTGTGTGAATTAATATTGTTATATGCTAGACTGAACATTAATAATTTGATATGGTTCAGCATCTGTTTATGCCCTTCTATCTGTTTCACTAGAAGTTGAGTTTCAGGTCTGTCCTATGGCACCAATGAGATTGCTCTCAAGGATCTGTGTGTTTTCATGCTAGACTCAAACATATTTGTTCCACTGAAACCTGAGTTGCAGGTCTGTCCTATGACACCAATGAGATTGCTCTCAAGGATGCATTCTTCCAGCATGGTGATACTGTCGAAGGTAGGTAGTAATCTACCATTCTTTTCTTAGTCTTCTCGATGTTTTATCGGTGACTTTGTTGATTAGGAGTTGTCTTCTCACTGATGATAGCGTGTTTGGCTGACAGTGAAAGTCATATGCCACCCTGTTACTGGGAAATCCAAAGGATATGGTTTCGTCAAGTTCTCTTCGGAAAACGAAGCCGCTGCAGCATTGGAGAAGATGAGCGACGAGGTGAACTGTGCTTCATATGCATCTATAATCTATTGTCTAGTTTCTGCACGATCATATGCAGCGCCCACCGCAGTTTTCATCCTTTGGCTAACACAGCTTTCCTACATGATACTACTTGTTTAATTGTCAGGTGCTTGATGGTAGGAAGATACGGGTGCATTATGCGAACCGCGGATAATCTGCTGGTGCTGATGCCATGAGTAATTAAAGGTGCCTAAGTTTCCTGTGACCTGTGGTGTTAAATTATGTGTTATGTATGTTAAATCTGGGATGTCTAGCAGTTCATGTGCTGATCTTAGAACTGGATATGGTATCAAGTTTCTCGAAAATTATTTTTCAAGCAGCATCCTACTTAGGGTCTCTATAATGTAAGTAGCATATCAATTCCTGTAAAACAATGGTTATACGTAAGTGTAACGCAATATTACTTAGAAGTTAGAACAGTTGAAAATAAAAATTGGCATGGGCTGAACGGCCTCATAAGTAGTCATTCTAGGCTGGAAATCAGTGTCCTTATTCTTCATTCTTATTGTATGGTTTCCCCAGTTAAGATAGTGCCACTTCTGATACAAATGTTAACTGATCAGAACTGTTGAGATGAGTATCGTCTTTCTTCAATATCATTTTTTGTGTTCACAGTCTGTTTGTTAGATGAAGCGCTAACCATGCCCTCTGAATTTATTGCATTTGCATGATTACAATACACACTTAAAGTCCAATCTTATACTTATTTTGCTTCACCAGTAGCCTAGTTTTGGGGTTTTTAGCTTGGCAATGCCTGTAGCACCTGATTGTTGGTAACTGAAAAAAAGAGAGGAACGCTAGTATTCTTCCACTACCACACGTTATTATTAGCAAAGAGTCAATGCTAGCGCTAGGTTGGGAACAATATTTTTTGACCAAATTTATGAACAAATTGATGCCCCGATCTTAACAAGCAACACAACGGTAATTGGCATCAAGTCCCTTAGAAAACGGCTATGCACCCACAAGTGAATTATGTATGTTGCAGCAAAGCGTGTTCATAACATAACTATTCACTTAGATTGTGCCACTTCTGATACAGATGTTATCTGGATAGAACTGTTGAGAGGAGTATGGTCTTTCTTCAATATCATTTTCTGTGTTGAGAATCTGATTGTTAAATGAAGCGCTAACCAAGTCCTCTGGATTTCTTGAATTTTCATGATCACAATACATAGTTTAAGACCAATATTATAATGATTTCTTCTTCAATAGCCTAATTTCGTGTTTTTTTTTAAGTTGGCAATGTATGTAGGACCTGAATGTTGGTAACTGAAAAAAACAGAGGAACACGTGATTGCTATTCTAAAGTTTTTCCACCACGACACAAAATTCTTAGCTAAGTTTATTTTAGGTTATAGGTCAATGTTAGTGCTGGGATGGGAACAGTCTGTTTTGACCAACTTTATGAACATATTGATGCCCTAATCTTAACAAACTTCAGGATGGCAATTGGCAAGTCCCTGAGAAACGGCTATCCATCCACAAGTGAATTATGTATGTTGCAGCAAAGTATTTTCATTACCATTAACTATTCACTTATTCAGATTGACAACCTGTCTATAAATTAGAGTTTATTTTTGACAAATATATCTAAGGAGTGTTCATCGATGAATTATGCATGCTTCAGTAAGAAGCAATTTCAGGCACGAAGGCTGATTAGCACTCTCCGACACACATGCTACCTGGTCTGAATTTATTTAGCGGGCAGTAGTAAATCTGTGCTTAAGTTGGGCAATTTTATTAAGATGAAGTTGCATTTTTTTCAAGAAAAGATGATTCAGTGGAGATTCACATTTGAAGGATCAAATATTTAAGTATTTAACTTAACCATACAATCATAAAGCACAACAGGAGATTTAGATGAGCTGTAGCTCAACTAGTATAGGAGTAGCACAGAACAGGAACCAGAATGCGTACACTGTAATTTGTCCACCTTTTCCATAATAAGAAGTACTTCTAGGAAGGAAGTCAGCGGCCTCCTTATTTTCCATTCTTATTGTATTTCCCTAATTAAATAGAACTCACTGAATCTAAGATGGTGCCACTATCCAGCACACATGCTAACCGGTCATTCTGAAATTAATCACTGTTTGAAAGAGCTAGAGTAGCTAACCAGGTATCACTTCCTCCAGATCTTTTAGAAAAAATGTGCATTAGAGCTACTGGCCAGTAAAATACTCAGACATGTGCAATAAAAAACTAGACTATCAAGGTGCATATTTATTCTGCACGAATGCAACTAAGCAGAAGAAACACAATCGATAAAAGGATACAGTCGGTTTTCAGCTAATCGACAGAAATGAGTTCCTTGCAACTATTGATTGACTGTACCTTGTATCATCATCAGTGCACACTGCGCCTCTGCCTGTTGAAAACAGCCTAGCTGTAAAAATCTTCCCATCATTCTGAACAAACCGCAGGAGGATTTCTGAACGACTACGTAGGAACCAAACCTGATCCATCATAGGCATGAGAACTTTGCGATAGAATTGTCACCAAAAGGAACATTGTTGCAATAGCTGAAAAGGATATTCATGTGGCAGACAACAAATATTTTTGCTTCTTTAACAGGCTCTGGTGTCGTAGATCTATGCTGCAAATCTGTAACTCTTAAAAGTGTACTATAGCAGTAGAGCTCGCCTATAGGCGAAGGAAATGTTCGTGCACTACGATCCCTGTCATATCACAAGACAGAGCACTAAGAATTAATCCGTACTCGTGAGGATAGACAACCGACGGCGCAGTTCACCTTCTCAGGTGCACGGCTTATTTCGCCTGTACCTCTCAAGCTAGGTTCAGCAACAGTTTTTCATTGCTCTTGTCGCAGGCCGTCATGGTTAACCAGAATCCCAAGTTAGTTGTTTCATGATGATCCTGGTAGCTTTTCAGTACAGAGATATTCATTTCTAAAAGAGGAAGGAATAGATAGCGGAGTCACTGACATGTTTACAATCTGTACCGAAGAATTATGGTTTTGTTGCTACCGTATACATCTCACGTAAATGTGCCAGACAGAAATTCAGATTGTGTTGCATATTAGTGGCAGCTATTGCTACGAACCGCTGCTCTCAGTTGGCATTTCTATTATCTCAGTTATTCATCAGGTTGAACTATGCAAGCCAATCTTGGATGCTGATGAAGGTGACGGTGCAGATTTGGATGGCAAGCGTGCCAATACTTCGGTCATGCCGGTTGGCTGGCGTATTCACCATACATACTTGTTGCTTCACCAATAGCCTGGTTTCTGTTTTTTTAGCTTGGCAATGCCTGAATTATCCTGATCGTTGATAACTGAAAAAAACAGAGGGACACATAATTGCTCACCTGATTTTCTTCCAGAACGACATGAGATTATTAGCTAAGTTTGTTTCGTATTCTAGGTCGATGATAGCGCTGCGTTGGGAGCACTTTGTGTTCATACCATTTCGGAGAAAATTGATGCCCCGATCTTAAAATCCATCAATATGGCATCAAGCCCCTTCGGTACTAGGTGCCACTCTGAGTCACACATAGTAGGTCTTAAATAAATTTTGGACTATGCACATTATACTCAGAATGACAACTATGCTCTCTCAACTGATGCATAAAGCAAGAAGATGAAGACTCAACATAAAAGTAAAAGAGACTCCATTTACAGAAGGAAACAGAGATTACTCATGGGGTAGAGCTTTTTATTTAATAAAACAGAGCTTTTTTTTTTTTGAGAGACGTGTATGTCTATATTAACGAATGCTATCGAATGACTTATCATCTTTTCATATTTAATGGCTCCAAGAGCGGCTGCTCCCATAGGAGAATCATAACATTCCCCTATCTCCTTTATTTGCACAAACTAAATTCATAATTTTTCAAGTCCATAGTGTGATGAGATTTTAACGTTATTGTTGTAGTTTAGTTTGGGCTGGGCACCCAAACGCCTGCTCTTTTTTGCAAAATTAAGTACTAGCACATTATTCATGCTAGTCAGGTGTGAAGACATCAAACATAAAAACATAATAAAACATTCAATACTTTCTCATGAGCTAAAATAGGAACACAAAACAGATTAATAATTTTGAAGGTAGCACACTGAGAAATTTACTTGAAGTGGCGGGGAAAATACCACATATAGCTAGTTATGGTGGACACATCTGACAAAATTTGGTTTTTGGGAGTTTGATGCACGAGTAGAGCTCATACTCGGTACATGGTGATGGCTAGCACGAGACTAGGAGCGACGAACTAAGAGAGCAATAACGTCCATAATCATGCATAGCGACAAAACATCATTAATCAAAGCATGAAGTGATATTACATGTCAAATACTAAATAATCATCAAGGCTATAGGTGAATTTGTTTATAGTCATAACATGATGTGAGCATGCGCCAAGTCAATCCAAGTAAATCATTCAAAGGAGAATACCACAATAGCATATGCTTCAATATGAAGAAACACACATGATTTAATTTCAGTGACACATTAAGCACTCTCAGCTATTTGAGACTAGTCATGATACATCATATACTACTAAGATCACAATTAAAATAATATCTATCATGACATGCCAAACTCTAAGCCACAGTCAAAACAAGGTTCCTTTTGCACCATTATAAGCATGAAATATTTTACTCTTTTCCTACACTAATTATTTGATACAACTCCCATGGCAAATAATTATTAAAGACCAGAGAGCTAA
This sequence comes from Alopecurus myosuroides, assembly GCA_028641055.1. NCBI lineage: Eukaryota > Viridiplantae > Streptophyta > Magnoliopsida > Poales > Poaceae > Alopecurus > Alopecurus myosuroides. The sequence goes on along the minus strand of CM054057.1, from coordinate 156,025,535 downwards.
TTATATATAATTGAAGCAAACCAACAAGATCTAAACAAAATTCGAGTGAAAAAAAGAGCTAAACACAATACTAGAAAAAACTGAATACTCACAGAACAATAAGAGTGAAAGACTAGAGTGTTCTAGACAATTAAAACAGAGTGTGTTTCTCTCCAAACTAAAATATGCTAAGATCTAACCATAAACTACAGAAAATAAAACAAAACAAAACTTAAAGAAAAATAAAATGACTCTTCAAGAATAACACATCACGTGAAGCAATAAAAATATAGTGTTTTAAAATAAACTTGATATTTTTGTTGATGAAGAAGAGGATGCCTTGGGCATCCCGAAGCTTTGACGCTTGTACTTCTTGAATATGTCTTCGGATTACATGGGCATCCGCAAACTTGAGCTTTTGTCCATCCTTCATCTTATCATACCATTATTCTCTCCTACACTTGAAAACTTTCCCCACCTAAAACTTCTCAGAGTCTTCATTAGCAACGTTAGTGCATCAAAATAATAAATCCACTTGGTTCAGTCAACACAAGTCTAACCTTCAATTTAAAACATTATCTAGTGTCGCAAATTATTTTAAGCCCCCCACCAAAAGAATCTCAAAAGAAAACGATTAAGAGGTACATGCAAATATTGGCAGAAATCTGTAAAAAAGGAATAGCTGGTAAAGATGAATTTTTTCGAGGACCTTCTGTTGCTCAAATAAAAAATGTTAAACTAATGCAAGTTAGATAACAACCCGGGCTAGGTGACCAAAAATTATATAAAATTCCTCGGGTTCTGGCTGAGAGAACCTAGGTTTTTGGTGAAGAGCAAAAATTTGGACAGAAAACAACAATTTTCTCAAATCATACTAACTCTCTATTAGATGTTAGTATTAGAAAAAAACGAAATAAAAAGGATAAGAAGCGGTTTGTTACAGTTCCAAGACACAAAAGTAACAAAATAAAAATAAAAATAAAAAACAAAACAAAACAAAGTGGGTTGCCTCCCAGAAGCGTTTTTCTTTAACGCCTTTTAGCTAGGCATGAAGAACGAATGAGGTATTATCAAGTTTCTTATTATCAAGATCATAAAAAATTTCTTCAATACGCCCCTAAGAAATTCTAATTATTTTAGCAACATTTTTCATAATGCAATACATTTTGTCCACTTGATGGGTTATCTTATCATCTCTCTCCTTTTATTCCTGAATATTCTTTTCTATAACACCCAATTTTTCGAACACTTGTTCTATTGAAATATTGGTTTTGTTCTCTTCGCAAGGGATGTTTCCTACTAGATTTCTAATAAAATTATAAGACTTTGGAGTAGGGGCTCCTAGAAAATTTCCTTCTTTTAAAGTGTCGAGAATAAACCGATACCACATGGTGACACCCACATAAAAGTTTCTAAGGAGGATCTTGGTAATATGATTTCTAGTGGATCTATTTTGAGCATCATTAATTATATACCAAGCATCTTTTAAACTTTCCCCACCTCTTTTTTTGAAGGTGAGGACCTCAGCCTCGAGAGACACAACAAAAGGAGTAGAGCTAGACATACTAACAAATAAACTAACAACTCAAATAAAAGACTAAAAACAAGACAACTATTTTTTTTGATAAAGAGGAAACAAGACTTAAAAAAATAAGCTAAGCAGGAACAAACAAAAGAAAGAGTGTGGAAGTGTGATACTCGCCTTGCTGCAAGCTAGAAGTCCCCGACAATGGCGCCAGAAAAAGTACTTGATGCTGACGTGATCACATGCTCGTTTGGAGACCCCAAGCGGAAGTTATGATGTAATCTAGTAGAAATTTCCCGCCAGTTAAGGAATTAGGGTTTATGAAACCAGTAGGGAGAAGGTTGCTTGTTTTCTGGCGCGTCAACAAGCGTGAAACCTGCACACAAACACAAACTCTCTCTTGCACCAACTTTCCGGAAGGTTGTCAATCTTCCAGTCTTACATAAAACTAGAGAATTAAACGTATAGAGTCTTGAAAAGTAATTAAAGTAAAAAGGAACAACAAGGAGGTAATTATGGAAGTGCTTTAAATAAGGTTATAAATATGAGTAAAATAGGACCTTGATCCATAGGTTCACTAGTGGTGTCTCTCCAAAGAAAACAAACATGTTGGGTGAACAAATTACAACTGGGTAATTGACAAATCATGAACGTATAACAATATTATTATGACGAGATATAGTTCACGAGTTTTAACATTGTAGGCATTACACCAAGGCACATGGACCGATATCCAGCATGCATCCATATCTAAAAGTCCACCTCAAGAAAGCTATCCAGCAAATCTCTCTGGTATTAAGTTGCAGCAATGAAGTGATTGCTCTGTGTGCAACAGACAAATGCATTAAGAACAATACGTAATGTAAGCAGTGGCCCTCGTCCGTAGACAATAGCACCATTGTTTTCTCCCTAGTAGCAATAGTCACCCCCCATCCGTCACGTTTCTGTCATTCGAGCACATATGTAGCATACAAACCCTCTCTTGGAGGTGAAAACAACTACATGGCCAAGGTAATCATAAACACCGGAGAGCATTGCAAGACAAGATTAAAACTCTCTACGAATATAAGTGAAGCATCTCAGATTGACATGAACAAAATGATCATAATCGCATGGTTCATCGGATCCCATCAAACACCACATGCACAATTACATAATGGTGGTATCGATCATGTGAGGTAGCTGACGAGACTCTAAACATGGAGGCATAGGGGAGAGAACAACCATATAGCTACTGCTATGGAACCGTAGTCCCGAGATAACTACTCGCGCATCTATCCGGAGGCAATCATGGTGATGAAGAGGCCTCCGATGACGATTCCCCCCTCCGACAGGGTGCCGAAACAGGGCTGTAGAATCCCTAGATTGTACTTTTGAGGTGACGATGCCTCTAGTATGTCTCGTGAAAAATAACCCCGTCCCCGATGTTTTTAGGGTTAAGGGAATCTTATAGGGCAAAGATGCGGCGTGAGGCGGCGGCCAGGGGCCCACTAGGTGCGGCCTAGGGTGGGGCCGCGCCTAGCACCCCCTGGATCCTCTCCGTCTCTTTTTGGACTCTGTCTTCGTTCCGGGCAAAAACCGATCTTCGCTAATTTTCAGCCCTTCCTGAGAATATTTCATTCAGAACTTCTCTGAAATAGAAAACAACAACTGGCATGGGAATCTTGTTGATAGGTTAGTCAATGAAAACATCCAGAAAACGAAGGAAAACATGGTAATGACATAAGGGCATTGGATAGAAAACAAGCATGGCGCATAAAAAATTATAGATACGTTTGCAACGTATCAATGGTAAATGAAGCAATGAAACTTTCAGAAAATAAATGTTGAGCAATTAAGATGAAAGAGCGATAACTAAAGACTTAATCAACGGAAAGAGATGGATGTGCCAGTGTAAAACATTTTAGGAGACTAATAGGATGAGCAAAGCATCAACATAGTCTTTCAATATGTGTGGCACATAGTGCATATGATGTATTTCCCATACACAAAAACCAAAGAGGACATAGCAAGTAGGCCCACAAGATTATTAATATGCAAACGATGTACCAAATGAAAAGCAAAATTTGTGACTTTTAGGAACCAGCAGTCAATCAAAATCAATAAAAATATGGTCATTAACGAATTGAAATACCAACTAAGATGTAACTATTCTCACGTGTATAAGTTTCTAAGTGGGCACCAATCAAAAAGTACATCCACAAAGGAATATGCACAAAAATATTTACTAAGGTGAAGAACATGACATCTAAGAGAAAGTCATAAATACACTAACAAGAATTTTTCTTAAAATCATAACACAAATATCAATTTTATCTTAAAGGGATATAGATGAACATCTAGCAAACTCATCAAGCGTCACAACTATCCAAAAGGGAAAAGTGATAGTTGTGACGCTTCGAGAAAGGTAACACGTATTACAAAAGGCAAATGGGTTTGAGAATTCATCTATATTGCACATGATATACTTTGAGTATAATTTGCTAGATTTACATATTTGGGATCGATGAATCATGAAAATGATTATAAATATTCTTCTTGATATGTAATCATCCTGGCTTACTCACATTTGCAATAAACATGTTTTTGAGAAGACAATTTCAAGAACCACAAGAATTGAAACAAACAAGATTCATGCCAAGATACAACCTACACAAGGTTGAACGCTAGAAATGTATGCATGAGGTAGATACTTGTTACCTGGATATCATTGGGTTATGTAGGAGATAAGATTTCACGATCACCCAAGCTTGGATTCAATAAGAAAATGGTGATAACACCTTCCTTGAAAATGAGACAAGCTTCCAATGCATCTTGAGTATACTAAAACAAATTCAAGTACAACATGGTACCCAAACTCATTGTCTCTAAAGAAGTTAGAGCAACTATAACACATAGGACAAACTCCAAAAAAATATGCGCATATTGATATGAAATTAAATTTCATGCACATCTTAGCCATTTAGGATATGATGGAGTTTATTCTATATATTGGATCAACTAAAGTAAGTATGCCATAAGATATACATATAGTAAATATACAGGCACAAAGCTTTCAAGAACCAAATGAGGCACACCAATTAATCCAAAAAGGCACTCACAAGACTGACAAGAAAAAGAATTGTCCAAATTATATAAAAAACCAAAATCAACACATGATTGAGGATACCAATTTGAGAATATACCAAAATAAAATAAGATCTCACATACTCATTTTAGAGCTTTGATGTAAGGGGGAAAAACAAATTTTAGGACCAACAAAAACTTTCATGTTGATCCTATTCCTCTCTGGAAATGTAACCCTTATGTGAACCTCTATGTTGGCTATGAGAATAAATTGTGGAATGTTGTGATCCTTGTTTCCTTGTCATATAAATCATCTTTTTAATTTTGTATTTGATCACCCTAAAGAGAGAAACAAAAATCCCTTGAGAACCCTAAAGAAAAACAAGAGTTTTCCATTCCTGTTTTTAGTTATTTTCTTCCATTTTGATCATCTCCTATACCTATGATCCCACCTCAAAATTTTGTTTTCTTTGGATGTCATCCATCCTTGAGTTATGGTATTGCTCACCATGCTCAAAGAAACAACTTTGGTAAAGTGGAACCACTGTTTTCAAGTGTGTTTTTCTGCCTAGTTTATCAAACATGATTTGGAAAAACAGTGCAAAGAGAAATCATCCCCTGTTTCTGTCTTGTTTTCAGCACCTAAAACATTTTGTTAAATCAAACAAAAATTGTTTCTGAAACTAGACACCTCATTCTTCAAATTCGTACTATTACTTTTCCATTTGGAAATCATTTGTTGTATCAACCACATCCAAAGCTTCCTCAGTTTTTAACAGAATTCAGGACTTCAAATTTTTCTAAGTCATTAACAGAATTTTCTGAAACTTTCAGACAGTTTCCAACTCGATTCAAATCCTTCCCAAACTCATTGTTTGATTCATCAATTCAATTTGAAATCGTGTCTAACTAGTACCCCTTACCACCCTTGTCCAAACCATGTACTGGTTTCCATCTAGAAGGCCACAAGGAGGGAGAACAACAAGCTGCCAAGGATGGTGCCCGAGGGCCCGAGGTGTCATCGTCTCGACAGAGCTCCACCCGTTCCCATGCTCCTTCTTCCACGGCTTTGAGCCATTGCTCCTATGCTCATGGCGCCACCAAGCTCGCTCCTCGCCTCCACGTGCCGAGCAGCTCCTGTGAGCTTGCACACGCGCCGAATGTGCATCTCTGCATTATTGCCGAATGGACGAGAAGTGCACACTTGTGCCCGCGTGTATAAAGCCTTCTCCATCCATTCTTTCTCGCCACCCCACTTCCCATTCACCACTCACTCACCCCACGCAATGCTCTGCTCGATTTCTTCTCTGTGAGAGTAAGGAGAGCGGTGCTCTCGCGTTCTGCCCCAGAGGAAAGAGGAGATCCAGAACTCACTCGTCTCTCTCTCTCTCACCTTGCTCCATTTTCCATCCACATCTATCCCTTGCTGAGGCGAGTTTGCTTGACATCTTGTCGCGGTGGTTTGCATGCAGGAGCAGCGCCGCTGAGCTCGACGTCACCGGGAACGTCTCGGTGCGCATTGGACGCGACCAGTGGATCCGTTGTTGTTGCTGCACCAACCCTACTTCCTCGACACCCCTCTTCATACCCGACCTCGACGCACACGCCAGATCGAGCCCTAGGTGATCCCCTACCCGTGCATGCAGTAGCTAGGGATCACCGGGGTCGTGGCCGCGTCGCGAGGAAGGAGATGAACGTGCGCCGCTCATCTCTGGATCCGCGACCCCCTTTGAAACATGCTTGATCTGTTGTGCACCATTGGATCTTGATCCATCGGTCTCTTACCGCTTCTCTCGCGCACGAACGCGCACTGGGCCGGCCCAGCGCCACGCGCCCAGTCACAGGCTGAAATGGTCCGTGGAGCCTGTTATGTGGATTTTTATTCCATTTCTGTTTTTCCAGAAATCATCCAATCACTTTCAATCCAGATAAAATGCTAAAACAACAGACCTGGCCACACCCTAATTACCTAAGGTACATTCCTGTTTTCTTAGCCACATGCAAGTGGTAGATCTGAGTTTGCACCTCTGGATAATCCTAGAAAAATTCCCAAACACAAACAATCTGAAACAGAAAACATTGATTATCTTTTGTTCTAGGAATCAAATGATAGTGAGGTTAATTTCTTTGGGTAGACCTTGTTGATACCTAACTAGAGAAGTTGGCCTCACATGCACTTGAGTTTCCTATAAAAAATGACATGCAAATTGCTAAATGACCAGAGAGCCACTAAATGATTTTTATGAATTTTTCTAAAATGTTTTTTGAGATGAATCCTTTTGGATGTGCTTCTGTATGAGTAGATATATCATATCCTATCTTGGTGTGATTGTTTGAGCTATAGATTAATTTTGGCATGCAGTACAAGATCTAGTTGTTTTCTGCCTTTTTGAGCAGCATGTATTTGTGGTTTAATATTTGCTTAGATGCATTGTGTGATCCTACTAGAATGTGTAGGTGTTGGTTTCACTGTCACATGAATGTTATCTTATAGATCTACCATGTTAAAATGAATCTTGTTCATGAAAACAATATGTATAGGCATGCATGTTGTGTATAATGCTTGTTTTCTAGTTCATATGCCTAGTTGCTTTGTCCCTCATGTTTATATTCATGCCATGCTTGTTCCCATGCCTTGTACGATATGTTATGCCTTTTGTTATGTTGGTGTTTAGCCACTGGTTGCATGTTCCTTTCATGCTTACACATGAAGTAGTTGTTGCATGTCAATGTTAATGCTTGCTTCTATTCTTGCATGCATGTGTAGTTGCTTGTAATTTAATTCCTAGATGTTTTCGTTCATCCACATTAGTGACCAGAGAGTCACTTCATCCTTTATGGCCTTGTATGAGAGTGGAACACCCACTGGACTTATGCCATTTTTTTGGTGGATTCTTAGTTTGAATTTATACCATTGTTTGAGGTGTTATTTATGCATGCTTGATTGATGTAGAGTACTTGAGTGCTATCATTTTTGGATGCTTGTATTTGAGTATATGCTTGTTGTATGTGTGCCATATTAGCTGGTGCTTGCCTTTGTTGTGTACTGATTGGGTGCTTTTCTTTTTAATTTTTACGACGTTAGATAACGAAGAAGCTATTACTCCGGAAGTGGTTTTGTGTAACTCTTGTTTATTTCAAGAGTGTGCTCAAGACCAGAGCCAAGGCAAGCCACTCTAAATGCTTGCTTGTTGTTTAATTGTCATTATCTATCATGCATGTTCTACTTCTGAAGTTTTACAAAAGTTTGATTCAAAAACTGTTTCCTTAAGTGGAATATACCACTACTTATATTATGTATCTAATATCCTGTAGCCACGAAAAAATCTTGGTGTTACCAAGCCCCTTAGACATTTTAGTATCTTCACTTAATCAACTTAAGTCCCTTAGTGGACATAATTAACTTGGTGTTTTTGGAAAACAAAATCTCTTGAAAAAGGGAAGGTGGGACCTTCTCCGCGGGAGATATGTGAAGGAAGAATGGTTTTCACCTGTTTTCCAAAATGACACATAACCTAGTCTTCGCCGGACAACCAAGCTGTGTTTCCACATCACCTCAATATGGGAACGTGGTCTAGCTAGAAGCTTGTCAGTGTTAGTCAGTGTCTAACTCAAAGTGCTATAGGTGTTAGAGTCCCCAGAACCGGATTGTCGCCAGGAGGGAGAAACAGGACATACAGAGTGTGGGGATTAAGTTCGCCACCGGTTGCAATATTTGTGTCTCCTGCCATGGAGGTGTGTTGTCTGGGGAAACCGGATCGATATGGTTGACTCACTCGGTGCCGGGGAGAACAAACCCAGTTGAAGAGGTAGCCATTTACTAGCACTTGCATAGTGGATAGTTAGGACCAGTTATCTGATGTTCGCATACTATCGCGGACAGTCTGTGGTTGTTCACAACGGATGTACTGGATCTTGTGGATTGTGTACACCTCTACAGAGTAAAACTATTCAGAATAGCCGCGTCCTCGGATATGGACAGTTGAATGGCCATGTAGCTAGCATTGTGTCAATGTTTTCAAAAAGCTTTAAAAATGTTGAGGAGTTGTACCTCGGAGGTACCGGAAAAGGAATGGTTGTACCTTTGAGGTACCGGAGGAATGATGATCTTCCAAGAAGTTTTGTAAAGAAAACTATTTTCTTTATTTAGAATGCTTTATCAAAACCTTCTGGGCTTGCAATATCTACAAGAGAAATAAAATATCTTTTGAAGTATCTTCTTCAACAAAAACAACTAAAACTTGTGCAACCATGATGGGTCTTCTATTCATCGTGGATAGTCCGGCCCTAAGTATAGCCTTCCTACCACCTATATTGCATCCTTGCATTGGTTAAGGTTTTATTTAGAGTGTTTTGCGAGTACAATCCAGTGTACTCATAATGGTTTCGTCCCTGGCTATTGTCCTTGTCAGACTGTGAGGAGCGGCCTCAGGAGGATACCTTTGAGGAGGAGTACTATGATGACCCCGCGTACTAGGCATGTCTCCCGGTCAGCAGTCTGTGGTGCTAAGGCGTTGACATGGGTTCTACTCGTTGTGTTTGATTCCGTTGAATAAAGTAGTTGTAATGTGTGGTTGCCACTGCCCTGCGCGGCAGTTGTATCAGACTTGGTTGATAGACCATTTGTGTAAGACTTTGTATTCGTGTAATGTATGTGAACTCTGATGTACCTCTCTAAATATGTTGCTCATGACTGTCGATCTGGGATCATGAGTGTATGCATATTGGCGGTCTCGGACATCTAGTCTGGGGTCCCCACAGAGTTGGTATCTGAGCCATCCTCACCATAGGTGATCTTAGTTAGCATGGACGTTAGTTCGTACTACGACATCTATCTTAGTATATACAAGTCTTAAATATGACTATATACCAAAGCTATGACTTGTAACCCATCTCTTCCTTGTTTCCAAATGGTTAATTGCATTAAGTTTCTTTTTCACCTAAACTTAAAACTTTGCACACTGGTCATTAACTTAAAAACTTGTGTAGATGGACGTCGTCTTCACCGAGTCTCTACAGTTGGGACTTGCTCGGGATATTGCGTTCCGTTTTGAGAGGGAGATCCTGGATATGACCAAGATACTTGGGCGTCCACTACCTGAGCTTAGAGGAGGGGAGATTGATGGTTCTATTGCAGAGTTGTCTTGGCTAGTGGAGTGCACCCTCCGCTCGCCGCTGACTTCGCCGCCAGACCATGTGCACGTCTTCCACGCGATTGACCGCACATGGAAGGACGTCGCGGTTCGTGTGATGGAGATGGCTATTGCGCGCCTGAATCAGATCTATGAGACCAGCTTTGTCGGGACTCCTTTTCAGCGACACGGGAGGCACGATGATGAGGTCCATCTGCTCCCTTGTCCGTGTCCTCGTGATGTTGTGTGCTCACACATGGAGGCTCTGGAGTACTACCTGCACTACACTCAGAACAACCTGGATTTTCTGAGGATCGCTCACGCCGACATCATCGCCAGGAAGAGAGCCATGGAGGGGCAGTTGCGGACCACACAATTGGCCCGTACTCATCTCTTCAAGAAGTCTGAGTCGCTCGAGAACGCCAACGCCATACTTTGTGGCCGGCTGAAGACCGCTAGAGAGACCATTGACACGAGGGATTCGACCATCGAGGAGTTAGAGGAGGAGATTGATCGGCTCCGCAAGGAGAACGAGGAACTTCTTCCTGATGATGATATCCCTTCTGATGGCATGGATATGAGTGAGCAGAGCGACCAGGAGGACGACGATCACACCGGAGACGAGGAGGACCCTGAGGAGATCCTTTTCGACGGCGATGATAGAGACGCCTAGGCTGTAGGCCGTGTTCTTAGCCTGTGCTATGTAGCACCTAGTATTAGTCTAGCTGCGATGACCCCCTGTATCGCTGCTTTTGTAGTGTGGTTCTTCGGAAACCACTTGTGTGTTATCTGTTGTTGTATGATGTGGTATGTATGGTTGAACTTGCCTGTTTATATGAAAGTGATGTTTGTGTTTTGGCTTCTCTAATTAATTTACCAAGCATGTCTACATCCTATCTTTCCGCTTTCCTTGCTATTCGTTTATCTATGTAAGACAGATATTCTCCTGCCTTTGTCTTATATCTTCTTTCGTTCAACATGCAGCGTGATCCACCACCACCACCTGAGCCGACTGCGGGTCAAGTCCTGGCCTTGATCATGGAAGATCGCGAGGCCGCTCGTGCCAGCGCACCGCAACTCTTGCGACTCTCGCGCATCTGGCCACTATTGGAACCAATGGAGGGAATGGTACCCGCTCCAAGCTGAAGGAGTTTCAGAATACCAACCCACCTATCTTCTCAAGAATTGTGAAACCCATGGATGCCGATGATTGGCTTCGTACCATCTCAAACAACTTGGAAGTTGCTGGTGTCGAAGACAAAGACAAGGTCCTGTATGCTTCACATTTTCTCGCTGGACCGGCAAGGACTTGGTGGGAAACCACCCGTGCTACAGTGGCAACTGACCATGTCACTACCTGGGAGGAATTCGTCGCCAAGTTCCGCAAATATCATATTCCTTCTAGTGTGATGGGTATCATGCGAGATAAATTTCTGAAGCTCAGGCAAGGTTGCATGAATGTGTCCAAATACTGGGAGGAGTTTACTACCCTGGCTAGGTATGCTCCCAATGACGTGGACACGGAAGAAAAGAAGGAGAGGTTTCTCAATGGACTGCACGACGAGATGCAATGTACTCTAGTGGTGATTTCATTCCAGGACCTGGAGTCGCTTGCCAACACTGTCATTCTAATGGAGCACAAGCGTCAGTCAGTCTATGACAACCGCAAGAGGAAGATGATGCAGCAAGGAGGACCTAGTGTTCCTAGGGCTCGTAGCACTCCATGCGCGAGGCCGCCATTTAATAGGACACCTGGTTATGCTCCATGTCCCAGCTTTTCATTTGCTCCGAAGCCTCTAAATGCTGGAAACGTTCCTTATGTGCCGCGCCTTGGAGGAGGAAATACTGGGAATTCTTTCTCGGGCTGCCCCAACTGCGCCGAAGCCCTCTGGAACTTGTTTCTCATGTGGCAAAGGAGGGCACTTCTCTCGTGAGTGTCCCATCAAGAATGCTGCTCCTGCTCGCCCTAATGCGGCCAAGATGACTCATGGACCATCTCAAAAGAAGCCTGGGAATATTATGAAGGGACATCTAAACTGTGTCACGGCTGAAGAAGCTCAAGAGACACCAGACATGGTGATTGGTACGTTCTCTGTCAACTCCGTACCAGGCACTGTTCTGTTTCATTCTGGTGCATCACATTCATTTGTCACAAAACCCTGTGTTAAGAAGAGTGGTTTAAAAGTCAGCCTTATGGCCAAAACCATGCTAGTACAGATACCAGGAGAGACAACCAAAGCCACTCACTCTTGCAATAATGTGCCTATTGTGATCAATGGGAAAACATTTCATGCTGACCTGGTGGTAGTAGGCGCTCAAGGAATTGAGGTTGTACTTGGTATGAATTGGATGACTAAGTACAAAAGTGTCATTAATTGCACCACAAAAACCATATCCTTGACTGGCAGTGATGGTGAAGAGGTTAAGTATAAGGCAGTCAAGCCGACCTCTAAAGCTCATTGTCATAAGAGTGTATCCAACCCCTCACTTGAGCAGATTCCGGTAGTATGTGAGTATCTGGATGTCTTTCCATAGGAACTACCCGGTATGCCCCCTGACAGGGATATCGAGTTCATCATTGAGTTAGTCCCTGGAACCGGACTCATAGCTCAGAAACATTACCGGATGAACCCAGAGGAACTGGAGGAGTTGAAGAAGCAACTGGATGTTATGCTTAAGAAAGGACTGATCCGCCCAAGCGCTTCACCTTGGGGATCGCCGGTTATCTTTGTGGACAAACGAGACGGTACCACGCGTCTATGTGTGGATTACCGGAAGTTGAATGATGTCACCATCAAGAAAAAATACCCGTTGCCCAAGATTGAAGATCTCTTTGACCAGATGAATGGAGCTCGAGTATTCTTGTCGTGGTGGTATCACGGCAGATGCCATAGGATGGCTAATTGTTTGGGGTCGATGGACGCTGGAGGTGCTCGGGGAGGGATCACGCAGCGAGTAGCCGCGTGTGGGATGAATCAATCACTGCAAACAACCAGATCTACCCAGGTTCAGGGCCCTCGTGTGGAGGTAAAACCCCTACTCCTGCCTTTCTCTCTTTATATTTGTGTGTCACCGAGTAGCCACAGTACAGTTTTGGCCTACAGCCGAGTAGCCACTCTTCTCCTCACGTGATGATCTAGGTCAAGGATGTGAACTCATGCAACGTCTCTTAGCGTCCCTCGCGCAGGAGGGGGTAGGGCACCTTATATACTGGTGCCCTGCCGGATACAGCCAAGAGGGAAAAGTACAAACAGATGTCAACATAGTGTGCACACTACACACTTCCAGCTTCTCGCTGACAGCTTTGGCTTCCTAGTTTGTCTTGTGTGGAAAGTCGTTGTGCAAAACCAAGAAGACGATCTGTTATCACTGACACGACCACAGGGTAGGCCCCCTAACCTGCACCGCCCTGCTGACACCCTGGCGCGGATAAGCACGCACTCTGCAGATGAACAGTGCACCAGTACGGACCCAGGATACGCAGGATCCTGTGTCAGAACGGCTCCTTTGAATTCTGGCCCGAGTAGGAAACCGCTCCCTCTACTCGGACCACTTCCTTTACTCGGAGGAGAATAACTTCCTTGATTCTTCCTTCTGTCCATTGGCAGGTACGGCCGGATAGCAGTCAACCGGGTAGCGAGTACCGGGTAGCCAGCTACTCAGCCAAACCTCTCCTTTGATCTTGCCTTTAGCACTTGCCTTTACCCTACTCGGGGGTAACCCCCCGACATTAGTCCCCGAAGCTGGTAGAGTCCTGCGAACTTGTTCACTGGGCTCTTCCAGCTTAAAACAAACCTTGCCTTCGAACCGTGAGATGCCGAGTAGCACTTCTGAGTAACCTCCACTTCTTACTTGAGTCTCTTCTTTTCCGAGTAGCAGCATTTCTCTTCTCTCTCGCGGAGTAAAATGACTTTGTGAAATCTTGGACAGAATCTCAGCGTGGCAGAGCAAATCCATCTCTCCGCATCACAACTGGGCACGTGTCACGCCCTCGTACCCCCGACGCCTCGGTGCCTGGGATATGATAGGCCACACGCCCATCACTGCGACCTGGGCCCACCGGCCCGTTAGGTCACATCAACTGCAGTTATTCGCCCACGATCTCGATGTGGGATCGATTGCGCCCGTTACGCGCGCAACCTGTGCTGTGTGCGTTTCTAACCGGCTCGCATCCCACGTCGCACGATCTCCACGCACAACTGATCCCACTACCTCCGCTGGTAATGGCAACCCGAGGGGAGAGATAAATACCCCCTCGGTAACTCCTTCTTCTCTTTCCTGATCGCATTCATTTCCTGCCTCTTCGCCTTTCCGCCGCTGCAGAGCACTCCGCGGCCGCGCACCTTTGCCGTGCCGCTGCTCTGTGCGATGCCGGAAAGCTAGCCACTCCTCCACCAAATCTCCACGAATCTTCCACCAATTCATCTCTCCCCCATGGCTCGCGATGACGACGCTCGCGCCGGATGGGAGGGATCCGACGTCACGACGGAAGATTTCAGCTGGTTGGTCAATACCCGTCGCGTGCCTCCCGGCGTGCAGTGCCGGAAGTCGGACGGCGAAATCGTCCCCGCACCGCAGGCGGGCGAGTTCGTCGTCTTCCTCGCGCACTTCAAGCGGGGATTCGGCCTCCCGGCGTTGGACTTCTTCAGGGAGTTCATCAACCACTTCGGGCTGCAGCCGCACCACCTGCCTCCTAACGCCGTGGTGATGCTCGCATACCACGCCGTGGTCTGCGAGGCGTTCCTGGGCGTGCGCCCAACGGTGCATACCTGGGCGTGCTACTTCTTCTTCCGGAAGCAGAGCGTCCCCAAGCCTGGAAGCACGGAGAGCTCCCGCAGCATGACGAAGACAAGAAGCGCGATGATGCTGCAACGCACTGCCGGCAGCCACCCGCGCATCAAGGGGCTCGAAACGGTACGTAAGTGGCAACGCTCCTTCCTTTACGTTAAGAACGTTCTTGTCAAAGAGGGAGCGCCAATCACGGACCGGATAAATCTCCCCAAGTGGACGAACACGCCGCCAACCCAGCAGAATTGGGGATACAAGCCGAAGAACCATGACGAAATCCTTCAGATCGAGAAGCGCCTCTCCGAGCTGACGGAGTTGGGATTCAAACGTGATGATCCCATCGCGTGTTGGATCTCACGCCGGGTGCTCCCGCTTCAACGCCACACCCACAAGATGTGCCACATGGAAGGCAGCCGGGATTGCACGAGGACCACCACCTTCAAGCTTAGCACTGCTGATGTCGCCGTCTGGGCGAGATCCATCATGAAGACCGGCCTCACCGACACCTGGCAATACGGCTTTGTGCCGTATAACCGTACTAAGCGCATCGAACAGGTTAGCCCTCTCTTTTCTGTCTCTGTACCTTGATACCGAGTAGAACACCTCAAATACCCTGTAGGCCTTAAGTGCTTTGTGTTTGCACGCCATGTTGAGTAGCACACCCCGAGCATCTTAGTTGGCTTTATGTGCTTTGTGTTTGCACGCCCCGTCGAGTAGAGAACCTTAGCCTGATATGCTTTGTGTTTGCATGCTACTCTGAATAGGATTTTCTGGATTCATATGCTTTGTGTTTGCATCTTGTACCGGGTAGAGCCCCTCAGCCTTGTACTCAATTGATTTGCACCACTTGCTTGTCTTTCCAGCATATCGACCGCCAAGCTGTTGAAGATGAGGAGCGCTTCGAGGCCAACTGGAGCAGTGACCGAGAAGAGGACGATGAGACTGCCTATGATACCCAGGACACCCTCTGTATCCCTCACGCCGAACAGCCGGGTAAGCATCACGTTGATGCGTCCATTCGGGATTGGTCCGAGGACGAAGAAGAAGGTGACTGAGTTCGCCTCTCTAGTTGCGAGTAGCGCAATCCCCTTTCCTTTCCGCTTCTCAACCCCCTTTTCTCCTCTACTCTGCAGATGACCCCGAGGCGGACGAGGAAGACGAGGATGCCCTCGACGTCGATCCTATCTCTGTAGCTGCTCCTACTACTCGGAAGAGGACGGGTAGCGGTGCCCAAGAGCCTCCCGCCAAGAAAACCAAGAAGGCCGAGAAGAAGAAGAAGGTTGCCGTCGCCAAAAGGCAACTCCCCACCCGCAAGGGGTAAGTAACTTCCTTCTACATTATACTCTGCTGCTGCTTCTCGGTGTTCTCCTCCCCCTCTCTTTTTTTGAACTCTCTTTCTCCTTCAATGATCCTTTGAATGCCGATGCTGCTGCGGCTCCCGCCACCTCCAAGAAAAGATCAGCCATCGACCTCGAGGCTCTCATTGATCTTTCCGTGGATGAGGATGAGCCAGCAGCACGGGATGGGACACGTGCGCCCTCTCCCGTGAAGGAAGAAGAAGAAGGCACCAACGCCGGGGACATGGGCGCTGGTGCCCAAGACATGGACTTGGAGCAGCAGGCCCGCGCGGATCAGAGCGCGCAGGATGCCGCTTATGATGAGACGCCCTCTTCTCCCCCAGCTGCCTCAGCTGGGGAAAATACCAATCAAGACACTGAGCACCAAGATCATGCCGCCCTTCAGCGGCAGGACGAGAACCTGGAGTAGCCGGACAATGAAGCTGCTGTCCAAGATGACCCCACGGCCCAGCCGCGGGTAGAAATACCAAAAGATGTACTACAAGATCCCGCTGCCGAGCAGCGGGTTGAGACGACTGCGGTGGAGCAAGACCCGCAGGGCCAAGCGCAGCCGGATGCTGCGCCGGTTAGCCGACCCCCTGTGCCGCCTACCCAACGGGCTACTTCTCCTACTGCACCAAGCCCTCCACGACCACCAAAGAAGACCAAGACTGCACCAAGCCCTCCAGCTAAGCAGAGCACACAGAAGACCACGTCGAGCCCTCCTCCCAAGAAAGCCGTCCCGTCTGACGCCCCAGTCCGCAGGAATCCACCGCGCAACGCTGCGCTGGATTCAGCTATGATGCCGCCGCCGAAATCAACCGGGAAGGCTGCTGCGAAGAGCGCGCAGCTCACAATTGGCGCTTCTGGCAGTTCTGCTGGCGCAGGCGAGGGATCGAGCACTCAAGAGCAGCCCTGTTACTTGCCCTACATGGTGCAGATGGCCAAGCAGCACGACATCAAACTGAACAAGACCGAGCAACGGATCTCCCTTACGAAGGGCGCCCAGGCCAAAGCGGTAGATTCCAAGTTGCCGGATAAGAAGAAGGCCCTTTCGATCTACTCCCGCGAGGTCCAGGAGACTGAGGTGCACTCCGAGGGGCTCGAGCAGATGATTGACCGAGTAGGCTTCATCGACCAGATGTGGGAAAGCGCCGTCCATGGCAACAAGACTTGGGACGGCATGACCGTGGGCCCACTGGACCACTGGCGCATTGATTGGAACAAAGCTGACATGGGCTACACTCCCATGACCATATCCTCCACTACCAGCACCCTGGCCGCGAAGCTATACGTTCACCGCAAGGCCGCCGAAGACATCGAGCAGACATATGCTGTAAGTTTCTTTTTCTTGTTCCGAGTTGCGGTTTCTTATCTTCTGTTCTTCTTTTCCTCCTTAACCACTATCCAGTCCCCGAGATTCGGGCCGAGTAGACGGGTACTCAACCGATTTGCCGTCTTCTCGGGCCAAATCTTCAAAAAACTAGCTAACTCCTTTTCTTTCTTTTTCACAGAATAGCCTCATGAAGAGGACAAATCTGTTCCGGCGGCTGCCCTGGAATCATAGCATCGCAAGGAGGCGCATTGAGGCCCTGGAGAAGGAGCACAAGACTGACGCTGAGACGGAGCAGGCGGCAGTGGATCGTGCCCTTCAGCTCTCTGCACTGGAAGGTAAGCCTTTAGCTATTCAGTTAGTGCGTTTTGTGTTTACGCCCGGATTTGCTCTTTGCTCTAACTCTGTTTACTCTGCAGACAAACTCAAAGAGCTGCAGGAGCAGCACCAGCACTGCCACGTCTTCACTGCCTCCGCCGAGAGCAAAATCAAGGAGCTGGAAGGTGAGTTGCCGTCTTCTCGCTTGTTTCTCTCCTTTCTCTTGGTTACTCTGCTCACCGTGCTGTTTCTTTCTGCAGAAGAGTACAAGAAGTTCCATGAGGAGCATCTTGATTGCCTGAAGCCCGCAGAGGTGAAGCAGCAGCTGGAGAGCCAGGCAACAGAGCTCAAGGACAAGCACGACACCGAGTTGGAACAGCTGCAAGTCCAGTTGAGGGCTGCCCTTCAGGACGCCATAGACCAAGCCGCCGAGAAGGACAAAATCAAGGCAGCAACCAAGGCCAAGGAGAGGGCCCTCGAGTTGGAAAACGAGGTGCTGAAGAAGAGCAACGTGGACCTCATGCTCCAGCTGGCTAACTTTCGGAAAGTTGAAGAGAAGCATGTTGCGGATGACGAGGCTTGGAGGAGAAAGCTGGAAGCGCTACTCTGCGAACTTAACAGTAAGTTTCGCGCTTCTCTGCACCTGCCTGTTTCCTTCTTCTTCTGTTTGGCTTGATTTGCATCTCTTCTCTGCCTCAATTTCTAATCCTTTCTGATAGCATTTTCAGAAATCTTCCCTGATCTCTGCGCGACTTGCACACCTGCCCTGGCTAAGGCGGAAAAAATTCGAGCTGAGAAAGGACTGCCCACTGACACCAAGTCTTCAATTGAGGACAATCTCATGAGCATGCAGTCACAGCTCCACCATCTTAGGGGCTTGGGCACCGACTTGGTGTCCACAGCCTTCAAGCTTCACGCTCTGTTCTGGCCTCAGGACCCTGCGCCAGCGACCATCCGCGCGCTTTCCGAGAAGCTCAATGGTGTCAAGGCCGAATTGAAGAAATGGCGTGCGTCCGGAGCTCGGGCAGGCGCCGATATGCTACTCCTCTTCATCTGCAGCTAGTACGAGAATCTTAATCTCGATACCATCCTTGAGGTGCGCCAGAACTCGAAGTGGCAGGAGGATCCCGACTGCGTGGCTCGCCGCAAGGCAGTTGCGCACGAGATCGCCTCCTACGCGGACACTGCTATCTTCGTCGACGGTCCCACCGAGCCTGACACCGAGGTGGAAGGCGAGGATGAAGATGAAAATGAAGACGAGGACGAGGACACCAAGTCGGATGACTTGAGTTGCTTTGAAAACACTGGTGCCAAGGATGGATCCGGGAAGGGGAAGGGCAAGGCTGCTGCGGATAGCGACGAGGAGCCGGAAGCCGAGAACCAAGACGCCACCATCACCGCCGAGATGGTGAGCCAGGATGTGGCTCCCGAGCTGGGCACGTCTTCTGGCGCGGCCCTCGACGACGCGGCGCTACTCCGCACGCAGTCTACTCCCTCTACTTCAGCTACTGACCCCATCTTGATGGCCACCGCCACCTTTGAGCAAGCTGCTGCCAACCCCGAAGCTGATGCTGTTGACGCCAACTTGGAGAACACTGCTACTTCCAACTAGTTACCTCCTGAAAACACTTATTGATGGAGAGATAATAACCCGGTAGGTCAACTCCAAGGTGTAACCCAGCCCAAAGGACGCTGCGCAAGATCCGGCTAAGGATAAAGAAACTTCTGGAAGGCCCCAAATTTGTAGGCCTCGTAACCCGGATTGTGGGTTACGGTAAAGGAAAGTTAGGGTTTGTATGTGGTGTCCGGGTAGGATTCAGGGTGCGCCTTGGAGAGTAAGCCAGGGGGTACGGGTGCTTTATAAACCGACCCCTAGGTTTAGTTGAGGGAGATCGAAGAGAGCCCTAGCAATATCGCTTGGTATCGAGCATCCAGTGTAACACGAGAGTGAGTTAGTATCTTGAGATCGGAGACTCGGCGACTTGATTGCCGGCTGCCAGATCGAGTTCCATCATGTTTTCCTCTGAGCTAAACCCTCTCCCAAACGCCTGTGTCGTCTTGCCCCAAGATCAGTTACCCCCGGTAACGTCTGCCGTGATTATCCCACGACAGTTGGCGCCCACCGTGGGGCCTGCGTCCAAAGGTGTTTACATCACGGGAGAAGCTCGGAAGAACATGGAGAATCTTGTCGTCGGCGAGATTTACATCGACCACGAAGGGAAGAAGATGGTGGACGATTCCGGCTGGGGGCCAGAATCGGATCACCTCGAATCCGGATCTATTGTGACGATTGGCCAGATCAGCGTCTTCATCGGTATGGTACGTACATCTGATTTAAAAGGACAATATCATGTGCATACTACAGGAAATTCTAATAGGGACAAAAAGATACTTAAGCAAGCTGTGAACTCGGTTTCCTCGGCTGTTCCGGGATACCTGAGATGGGCGGAACAAGAGATAACGTGGAGCAGAAGAGATCACCCGGAAAGAATAGAGCACCCAGGAGTCTTAGCATTGGTAGTCGCACCACAGGTTAATGGTTACGAGTTAAAAAGGGTCCTGATGGACGGTGGAAGTAGCATCAATATCTTGTACTGGGAAACTTTTTCACGCATGGGTCTCAAAGAGTCCCAGCTACAGAAAAGCTCAACAATTTTTCATGGAATAGTGCCGGGTCACTCGGCATGTCCCGAGGGGAAAATCACATTGGAGGTAGCTTTCGGAGAATCAACGGATAATTATCGAGTTGAATGGCTCACGTTCGAGGTGGTCAAATTGCGCAGTCCTTATCACGCACTACTTGGAAGACCGGCTTACGCCATATTCATGGCCAGGCCGTGTTATGTGTATTTGCAGCTGAAGATTCCGGGTCCTAAGCAGACCATCACCATACATGGAAGCCGGGATATAGCGGCCGAGCAAGCTTGCAGAAAAGAAGAACTCAAGTATTATCGGTCTCAAGTAGATCCGGATGATGGAACCGCATTGAAAAGGCCAAATACTGAGGACGAAAGAGCAAAATTCAAGGCAGCACAGGACACCAAGATGATAGCTTTCGTCGAAGGTGATCCCACTAAGCAATTTACTATAGGGTCTAACTTGGACAGCGAGCAGGAGAAGGCACTTGTGGAGTTTATTCGTTCGAATGCGGACGTATTCGCCTGGACACCTAGCGACATGCCGGGTATCCCTACAGAGTTGGCAGAGCACAGTTTGCATGTAGATCCAAAGTCCAGGCCCGTGAAGCAGGGCTTGAGGAAGATGAATGAGGAAAGAAGGAAAGCTATAGGTGAAGAAATTGCCCGACTATTGACAACCGGCTTCATCATGGAAGTATTTCACCCGGATTGGTTAGCAAATCCGGGGCTAGTGATGAAAAAGACCAACGAGTGGAGGATGTGCATTGATTTTACGAGTCTCAACAAGCATTGCCCAAAGGATCCGTTCGCACTACCAAGGATAGATCAGATCATAGATGCGGTAGCTGGGAGTGACCTATTATGCTTTCTGGACGCTTATTCCGGATATCATCAGATTAAACTCAAGAGGGAGGATTGGGAGAAAACATCGTTTATAACCCCTTTTGGCGCCTTTTGTTACAAAACCATGACGTTTGGGTTGAAGAACGCTGGCGCAACTTATCAACGGTGTATTCAGAAGTGCTTCGAGGACCAAATTGGACGCAACGTTGTAGCATCCCAACTTTTAATAAAGATGGAATACCTGTGTTATTGTGCTAGTCCTTGGATCAATTGCTAGCACCACAGTACAAAATGAAATATCATGCAAATGCATCAAATTCTATTACATCGCATGATCCAGTCTTTACAAAATAGTATTACAACTTGCATAGTCTTAGAAGACTAGCAGAAAACAAAGTATTACATCGGAAAACATAGAACAACATTGAGCCCATCTTCTTCATGTGCCACAGGCAAAACATGTTGGCGATAGTCTCGAGATCCTAAACGAAATCCTCACTCGTCTTCAGAAACATCTGCAATATGGAATATGCAGCCACAAGGGAGTCAATACAATTTAATGTATTGGCAAGTAACACTATGGTGGATATAAATGGCAAGACTATATCTACATGCATATTTGGCTTGGTGGAGTTTTGGCTAAGTTTGCATAAAGCAAGTTTTCTCCTATCACTTTTATAAAACAAACTTTTCTTTTCAAAGGGTGGCATCATTGGATTGAAATCCAAGCACCACTACTACTGTTCACTTGGTCAAAATTTTACTTATTGAAAATGGTGATGAGACTCTTCCGTCAATCCTTGTCCAGCTGCTCATAGTTGTCCATAACCGGGGACACGGCTAAGATCTTAGTTTGTTGACTCTTCAGAGCTTGTGCACTTTCATCTTCAGACTCAAATCAGCCCAAACATCCTATACACCCTGAGTGCATTAAGGAAAGGAGAAGATTGAGACGAGATCTTTCAGAAGAAATTCCACCACCGTTTGGCTTACCCGTTCCACCTATAATTATGCTACATCTGCTTGTAAGCCTAGTGAGTTCATTCAACTTAGTTGATCAAGACAGAGCCCATATGAATAAAGGCTGCACGGGAAGCTACTAAACTTAGAAGGACATATTAATCTCTTTGTTCCTGGGTGGCCAACCGCAAGTGACAACCTCAAGTGGAATAACCCTTAGATAAGGGCCCTGAGGCAACACTCAACATAAACCAGTCTTACCACTTCCACCCAGGTGGTTCATTCATTAGTTATACTTAGGATTTTTCCTCAACATCTAGCAAAACAAATTTTGTAGCATGGCTAAGCATCTAAATAAGTACCAAGGCATCAAAATAACAAGGTATAAGGATGGCTACACACTACTAGGATATAGCATAGCATAATATAACTTATTAAAATTTCCTATCAATGCATACTACTCAAAAATCAACTAATGCATATAGAAAATAATGGGTAGTTGATGGTGTGTTACTTGCCTTGTTGAAGTTGGTGAAGATATCACACTCTCTTCACAAAAGATCGTTGCTCTCCGTACAATCTATTCATTGACAACACAATAACAAAATAAACAAACATGCTATCAAGCAAACATACAAGAGAAGAAAACATACACACCAATTGACATATCAAGAAGGGGTTTAACCAAGTTGGCTAGGACAAGGTCAAGGTTTGATTTTGAGAAGATTCATTCATTAATGATCCAATACTTGTTAAGTAAATTCCAAGGGCTTACTTGGGATGGACTAGGTTGAGTTTGATGGGATCTAACTTCATTATAATCATACTTGTCGAGGAAGTTCCAAGAGTTTACTTAGAATAAACATATTACTTCTTCAACTAAAGTATTACATGCAAACACTTGGTCATATTCACCTTCAAAAATATTTAAGTGACTATGTTAGTATTTTCCATTGTGGTTAGGGTAGGTCTACTAACTTCATCATCAAAGGGAAAATATTACTAAGTCTTGGGTTTTCCATTTGGGTCAATGGTTGGACAAAAATAACTTGTTATTCTTCAACTTGTATGGATTGCTTCTAGACCTCATGTGATTGCCTTCTTGAAGATCATCATCATGCCATCTAAGTTGTTTCCTTCCTTGGTGTGGTGCTTCTCTTGGTCTTGATAGTCTTCTTGGTTTTCTCACTAGTTGTTTCCCAAGTGGTGTGGTCACAACTAAGTGTTTTATTTAACAAATGTGAAAATATCACTAAGTCAAAATAGAGGAGAAATGGGACAAGAGGATAGAATGGGAGAGGTGAGTCTTCTTCTTCATTTCTTCATATACTTGAACTTGATGTAGTATGCTTCAGATTGTTGTGGAGCCTAAGTCATTTCTTCAATGATCTTCCTTG
Organism: Alopecurus myosuroides; assembly: GCA_028641055.1. NCBI lineage: Eukaryota > Viridiplantae > Streptophyta > Magnoliopsida > Poales > Poaceae > Alopecurus > Alopecurus myosuroides. The sequence goes on along the minus strand of CM054057.1, from coordinate 156,002,218 downwards.
TTCCTCTTCATGTTGCCATCAAGTTGAAAGGAGAAGAACAGAAAAGGGAAGGAAAAAGACTTAGAGAGAAAGGGGGTTAGTCTTCTAAGTGCTTCCACTTCTTGGAGATGCTTCTGAAGTTTGTTTTATTTGCTAAGTCCTTCATTGGTCTTCTATATTCATGTTGAAAAAATCTTTAGATGGTTAAGTCCTCCATTGCACCTCATGGTTCTCACAAATCCCAACTTGGGGAAATCTTGAAGCAAGCATGGGGAGACAAAAAGTTGATGGAAACATTTGTACTAGTGTTTTTAGGTTCATTTGTTGGCTAAGTATAAGTTGAAACTTTACTAAGGACTTAGCCTTGGTTTCATATAGCCATACACACATAGAACCACTTAAGCAAAATATTTCCCTAAGTCATTTTTAATATGGTGTGAAACATGTGTGTGATAACTTGGCCTAAAATACATGGGTATGGCTCATATGTGTCCAAAATTTTATGGCACTGGTTTCTATGGATTAAGGTTGCCATATGGAGCAACATTGCTTAAGAAAACATATTAAAATTATTTATAGAATTTAAACTAAGTCAAATTTGCTCAAATGGCCATTTAATTCTAAAATCAATTTTAGTATGTTCAATTTTTTATTTTGGGACAGAGGATATGAAAGTACACATCCTAAGGTTTACAAATATATTTTATTTACAATTTTTGGATTTGTAGATTTTGAATTATGCCAAATTTCATCAAACAAGCATATTTGAATTTGAACAAATTTAAGTTTGTCAAATTTGAATTTGGCCAGTGCCAAAAGTTTCTAAATGTCAAGGGTTTTCCAAAAAGTCCAAGATTGCTAAATTTGGGCTTATGGATCAAAAGTTATGTTAGATCTAAGTTGCAGGGACTAATCTATAAAACTGCCAAAATAATTCCAGCGGGAGAAAAATTGAATTTACAGGCTGGCCACGTGGGGCTCTGTGATTGGATGGGTGTGCTGACTGGGTGCTGAGTAGGCTAGGGTGACGTGGATAAGTGGTTAGATCTGAGCCGTCAGATCTCGATCTAACGGTAACATACCGATTCGTTAGGGGATCTAATCCTACGCGTCCGTTTCAGATCCAACGGTGCAGGAACAGAGGAGCTCACCGGGGGGCACGGGGTTCGCCGGAGAATGGCGGGACGGCGGCGATGTACTCGGTCATGGACGGCGTCGTGGCTCCGGTGGACCTCCAGGCTTGGGGAGACCACGGGGAGACTCCTCGCAGCACGGCGAGGCCGATGGTGGGGTGTGCTTGCTCCCTCGCTTCCGGGACGACGGCGCGACACGGGCGGAGATGCAGCAGCTCCGGCGAGTCTCGGGCGTAGATGGCGGTGGCGACCTGCTGCGCGAGAGATCAAACTGAGGGCATCAAAACGTGCGCAAGGTTACGGGGGTCCAGGGAGAGAAGGTCTCGGGCACGGGGAAGGTCTCACCTCGCCGGAATCAAGAGGAGATGGCGGCGGCAGTACGAACTCCGTCGAGGAATTTCTCCGGCGTGGTTGCGAGATGCAAAGAGAGGGGATAGGGGAAATGCGGAGGGGGCCTGTGGCTATTTGTAGGCGCAAAGATGGCAAGGAAATTTGGCCTTAATGGCGAGAAATCACGAAGCGAAGATCACGGCCGTGAGTTTCCTTCTGAGGAAGAAGATGATGACGTCATGCGTGACGTCATCGATATTTTTCTTTTATTTCTGTTTATTCAATTAATTCATAACTTATGTTTAAATCATCCAAATGACATGGAATAAAATTCTAAATTCTTGAAATTTAAACTACTTTCCAACAGTACCATTTTTGAAAACATATCAACATATTTTATTTTTGAAATTTTGGAAATTTAAATAATTTCCTTAATAGTCACATAATGTGATTTTTAATTTAAAAATTTATGAAACATTGTTATTGGTCAATTTAAATTTTAGTGACATTATAAATGTTGAAAACATAATTTTGAAAGTTATTTCATCTTGTTTTTCACAATTTTATATTTTGAAATATAAATAAAACACTAATAATACTTTAAGGCCATTTTAAAATTTAGAAAATAATAAATTGATGTTATTATATAAATAAATTTTCAAAGGCATTTTACATGTCATTTATAAATTTTGGAAAGCCATTTATAAACCATTTTCACATTTTATAAATTTAGGATATGAAGGATTTACTAATAGTAACTTAATGTTATTCAATTAGTTCATATCAAATAATTTATATTGGTGATCAATAAAATTTAGAATAAAACCACAAGTCATAATATTGTTTTCAAAACCCTCTTTTATGTTATTTTCCAAACAATGCATTTTATTTTCACACCTTCATGTTTAAAACTTGGAATAACAACTAAAAGTTATTACTAATAATTTTATTCTCATCAAATACTTTTAAGGCCTAGAACTTTATTAAGGTTTACAAAACTTTGATTTTTGATGCCATAAAATATCTTCAGATTAATATTGTAGTTGTAAACATTTTAGGTAAAGGTTTGTTAATAAAAGATATCCCCTTTATATAAAGAAACTTATTTTTTGAATAAGGTTTTAGGGTTTAAGGAACAAGGCCTAATTGGATTGGTAAACTCAATTTCATTGAAATATGTATTGTTTTCTTTTGTTTCTTGCTTCTCATTTGGTTCTTGGTGACTTGCATAACATGAAAACAAAAGTTTCAATTTTTTGTGATTTTTGCATTTTCCAAAAATCAGGGATGTTACAGACTACCACCCTTAAAAGAAATCTCGTCCTGAGATTTGGGAAGGTTAGAAAGAAAGATTTGGGTAATTGGATTCCAAAACAACTGGGTGGGCTACCACCCTTAAAAGAAACTTTTGTGGGTAGTCTATTTTCATTAGATTGGAGTGTAGATTGATTCTAAATTAGCTTGAGTAGATCTTTCCTCTGTGGTAGAGGTGTAGACCAACATAGGTCTGTTGAACTACCTTTGACACTGAGGGGTCACTCTTTGGGTCAATCAAAAGATCAAGTTGAGAGGATTTCACAACATCATCTCATTATAATGGGAACACATTTCTCAGACATTCATTGTGGTTTATTACACATGGAAGAACTCCTAGGGAAAATAAATTTATTTTCAACATGAAACTTTGCCTAAGATTCCTTCTTTCAGAAAGTCATGTTTCCTTCCTTCTCCCTTTGAGGGCATCCATTTGCATAGTGTCCTTTATCTCTGCATTTGAGGCAAGTCACGTGGTTGATGTCTCTATAGACAGGATTGGGGTTCTTCTGAAGTTTCTTCTTCTTCCTTGGTGGAGTTAAATTGGCCATCATATCTTCATACTGCTGCCCAGTATACTCAACTATGTTGGTTGAAGGTCTGGGTTTCTTGTTGGGACAATTTCTAGACAAATGTCCATCTTCTTCACAAGAATAGCAATTCTTGGTGGAGTGTTTGGATGAATATGGATTTGGTGTAGTCTTGGCTCCAGTATCTATCTTGACATGGTCCATCTGAAAAGTATCCAGCTTGTGTTTTCCCTTCACATCTGGTTTTCCTAAGTTCTCTTGGATTTCACTAAGCATTTCCATTTTGGCTTGTTGTCCAACTTGTTGTACCATGGGGTAAAGTGGACATTGTGTTGGAACATGTGTTGTCCCTTCACACAGTGTAGCGCTCCCACCTTTTAATAAAGGCAAGAACCCCTGTGTTATTGTGCTAGTCCCTGGATCAATAGCTAGCACCACAGTACAAGATGAAATATCATGCAAATGCGTCAACATCTTTATTAATTCGCATGATCCAGACTTTACAAAATTGTTTTACAACTTGCATAGCTCAAGGCTAGCGTAAATACAAAGTTCTGCAACGGAGAACATAGTACATAAATGAGCCTCATCCTCTTCATGTGCCACAGGCAAAACATGTTGGTTGTAGACTCGAGAACCTAAACGAAATCCTCACTCGTCATCGGAACCATCTGCACGTTGGAATATGCAGCCCCCAAAAGGAGGTCAGATCATTCTGAGCAATGATGGCAAGTGACACTATGGTGGTATATAAATGGCAAGTGCTAAACTACATGCATATTTGGCTGGTGGAGTTTCTAGGCTATTTTGCATAAATGCATTTGTCCTACCTTTTGATATAAAGTAATTTTGCACATATTCTGGACACTTTGGTTGATAGCAAAGTGCTCCTAAATAATTGGACACTTTGGTTGATAGCAAAGTTCTCCTACCCTTTGGATTAGCACGCTGAAAAACCATCAGGCACTTCTCCAATAACCCATAGTCAAATTGGTAGTAATCAATAAAACAAGATGAACGAGATATGTCATGTTTCCCATCTAGTTGTTGAATTGTCCCTAACCAATGGAACATGGATAAGATCTTAGTTTTAACCCTCGCGAGGTTTGTGCCCTTTACCCGTGTTGCCCAATCGACCCCAAACACCATGATACACCATTAGTACCACGGAAGGAAAGAAGATTAAGCCATAAACTATAAGAAGTAGATTCCCAAACCCACCACGAGCCGGACCATCCTACCACTATTCTACATCTCTGGACACGTTGGGTTCAAGTCACCACAACCTACAATTTATGTCTAGCCCATACTAATATGAAACACGGCTGCACGCAAGAACAACTATATAAAGAAACTAAACATAATCTCAAGATACTGGGCGGCGATCCCCACCAAACTTTGTACTCTGATGACACTCTAGCAATCCGCCCAGTGGTTAATTGATTATCATGTTGTTTTCATAAGCAATTAAAATAATGATTTTCATCATAACATGATAATGATCCCAACCACGAATAACTAGAGCATGGCTAAGCAATCTACAATTACGATGTTTGCCTACCATATGGATGCTACATCTAGGGTAACATGTGATTACTTCACTTGGGTGTTAGTGAAGCAATCTCTAATAATAACTAGCATAGCGATAACACTCAACTCCTACTCATGCAAAACTACTATAAAACTCTAATGCATATAGTAAAATAGTAGGTTAATGTGTGTCACTTGCCTTTTGGGTGTAGAATCACACTCTCTTCACAATTAGAACGTTCCTCTCCGTATCATCTAAACAATACAGATAAATAACAATAAACAAGCAAATCACAAACACAATGCAAACAAAGGCAAACAAACATAGAAGTGTGTTTAAAGCAAGATTGCTTTAGGTTATTTATTGATAGGTCAGTGCTTTTCACATAATACAATATGCAAAGAGAATTATGATAATTAGGTTGATGGGTAGTCTTTTATGGACAACGTTTGGGCTTGAAGGATTCAAACTTGAGTGGTTCCTATTTGTCAAGGAAGTTCCAAGGGTCCAAACGGTTGGTCTCTAATCACAATGAGCATACAAGGTTTTGTTCCATGGGTTCTAGATGCAAACCATGATTAACAAGATTTACATAATGATTTGAGTACGAGGGCTCTATTAAATTTATGACATGACCTGCAAATTTGAATATGGTTTGGTATAAGGGTTTCATGTTCACTTGTTTTTATAGCATGTGATCGACACATACTTGGTGCTGGTCTTGATCCAAATGATCACATCACAATTGGGTATTAGCGATAAACAACTATCATATAAGGTTCAGTTGGTATTAAACACTAGGGATAATTTTAGGCCAAGATTACCTAGAATAGGTTCACTAGTGTCCATATGGTTTAGGCATTGGTCTCTCTGGTACAAGATTACTAAATGGAACATTATTATAGAAGGAATCGTAGTTAAGATTATTTACTGAGTTTAAACTAGGTCAAAATTACTCAAATGGCTATTTCGATTTAGATAAATTTTAAATAGTTAAATTCGAAACTAAACAATGCTAAAAGATTCTACAGGTTAAGGGCTTTCCAAAAAAGTCCAAATTTGCTAAATTTAGCCTTACGGTTCAAAAGTTATGATTATTCTAAGTTGTAGGGGTTTTTAGGTAAAACTAGCCGACGAATTTTCTACGTGGTGTTGTTCCGAAAAATAGGTAGACTATAAGGCATGACGTGATTGACTGGTAAAAATAGATTAGGTGATCTATTTGTGGTCGTAGGATCAAAATCGTGTGGCTATGGCTATAGCGTGTCTTTGTCTAGTTTACGTCGCGCAGTGTACGTACGACAAAATATTACGCTAGCCTAAAGTTAAAATAAAATATACTAAGAAAATAAGTCTAATACTACGGCAACTAATTTTGCGGACTCAAATATACTAAAACATGTATTCTACAAATATACGTACAAAAGATAGTTCATGTGGTACCTTCGTCGTGTGAGAAGCGTCGCAGAAAAGAAAATAAGAAAACCCGCCGAAAAATAATTATTTTATTCTAGTCGAACCAAAATAAATGGTTCAACCTGAATTTATTTTTGTGATTTTGCCTAGACTATTAGTCTCATTATATAGGCGGGTGGTGGGTGTGAAATTTGCTAAATAACCGATGTGGGACTAAAAATAGTAACCGGACGTGCGCTCGACGTACCACGTGCTTGCTTGCGAGGCAGCGCAAGCTGGCCCAAGTCGGCCTAGGCCGAGCACGTACGTTTCGTGTGTACGTGCGTGCGGTTATTTTTTTTTCCTTTTTTTTTAAAAAAAATCCAGCGAACATGTCCATGGACACTCACTTGTTCACGTGCATCACGTGCACCTGTATATGGGCTGGCCCATTTCTTTTATTTTTTTCTTTTTTTTTTCCTTTTTTTTCTTCTTTTATCAATATCTTTTAAAAGAAAGCTCCAAATGACACCAAACCAATTGCACTAGTTTTGTAGAAACAATATCTATTAAACTACGACATTTTTGCTAACATTTAATCAATTTACTATTTTGACAAATTCAAATCTTACTTTTACTACAAATAGGCATTTGTGACTATTTTAAAAATAGTTTCAATTTGGATTCAATAAAAATTTGTAAAAATACTATACATTATCATATTGATTTTAAAACACATTAGTTATCTTCATACAAAATAATCTTGTTGAAACTTTTTTTTTTAATTTTTTAAAAACCTTGATAAAATATTAATATATGCATATACTTATGTCAGGGCTTTTAAAATATATAAGAAGATCAAAATATTATTAAGGTTTACGATCCTCTAGTTTAAAATTTCATATATACATTTTCAAAGCAATAATTTAATTTTAAACCATTTTTTTTATGGAATAGATCTTGCTTTTAAATCATGGGAATTACTATGCAAATGTATTTATTAGAAACGATATTGGCTGTTTAGAAAATAGCGACCTATTTGTATTAGCAATTCCAGATACTTTTGAAAAGTCATACTAGAAATTTTGTGGTTGAAATTTATTTGATTTCTGGTGTCTTGCATTAACAGAACAAAGGGTTTCAAATTTTAGTGATTTTCGAATTTTCCCGAAAATCTGGGATGTTACAGACTACCACCCTTAAAAGAAATCTCGTCCCGAGATTTGGAAAGGCTAGAAAGAAAGATAGGTTTGCGTATCTGGGTTTCAAGGGAAACTAGGTGGGCTACCACCCTTAAAAGAAACTTTTGTGGGTATACTACTATCTTGTCTTCAGATGGCTTGTGTAGAACTTTCCTCTGTAGTAGACATGTAGACTAACTGGTGCCTCTTGAACTTCATTTGACCCTAATGAGTCACTCCTTGGGTCAATCAAAGGTCTTTGGGTTCTTCTAAACTTGGTCTTTTGATGTCTGTGGCCATCTTCCATCTTGTGGGTTTCTTCCTTGAATGCGAACACCGTGCTATTTCTAACGAAACTCTCATGGTGGACAATATCTTCGATGGCATGTTACATCTAAGGTTGGTTGATCCTCACCGAAGATTAATACGTTTCAGCAACACTTGCCTAACATTAGGTTATAGTTATATCCTACCATTCTATGGTTCAGGCTTAACATCGTCGTCTCTTTAATAGGTATGACACTCAGATTTACCATCCCTCATAGCAAGGCGAATGAAATAAGTAGTCGTCATGGTAGCTACTCCATGTCGCACCTAATTCATTACTTTGTATTTGGTCTGGTGAATCTCGTATGATAACACTCGGTCATCCTCGCTTGTCTAACAGAAAGTGACCAATCTGTAAGACATACCTGAGCTAAACTATCGGTTCTTAAACTAGTAGGTTTTTCGTTAACTCCTATAATACACTAACTGGATAGTTGTAGCATATTCACTATCCTTCTCCTGGTGTAGCAAGTTCTTCATAACCTTCATAGCTCATGTATTCTTGATTCCACATTTCTATCCTTACTTGTAGATTCACTTGTTGATCCTTAGGATAGAAATGAAATTGATGAGTTATGTGATTCTTCCTTCACACAAAAATCACATAATCTCAAGATCCATGGCAATTCCTCAATTGAATGCATTTCGTCTCAATAGGGCACTAGTCATAACATTCTTCGTTGTATTTCTTGTTTCTACACTTCATATGGTAGCTCACTATGGTTGGTAAATGGGTATGTGGTTTTGGTTTGGCTTAGCATGGATGAGTAGAGATTTAGAAAGAGACTAAAGAAGAATCCTACCCAACACAACACATCATGACAATTCATCATCACATCAAACAACTGATTCGGAAAACAACCTAGTATTGTCATACCACACTCATTTGTATGATCAATACACTAACACGATAGCGTTGTTCCAACCAAGTAACTACATTGGTGGTCTCATCTATATGTTCTTGAGTTCTTCAAGTTCCTCATTCACTTCCATGAGGTGTTTCTGATTATTGTGAAGTCCAAGTCCTTCTCTAAGTTCTTCAATGGTCTTCTTCATAGTACTTCATGTTGAATCCAATGATGTCATATGAAAAATATTTCTTGCACTCCATGGTATGGTTATCTAGAACAAGAGAAGAAAGTTTCGAAGGTGAATAATAGATGAGAGGATACGAGAAAAGAGTAGAATGATAAGTTGTGTTGATAGAGAGTTTGGACAAAATAGATTTTCAACCCTAGGGTTTTGTTCCTAGTTCTAATCCAAACTTAGGTCTCGAATCCTACAGGCAACACAATGCTCTGATACCATCTGTAGCGCTCCCACCTTTTAATAAAGGCAAGAACCCCTGTGTTATTGTGCTAGTCCCTGGATCAATAGCTAGCACCACAGTACAAGATGAAATATCATGCAAATGCGTCAACATCTTTATTAATTCGCATGATCCAGACTTTACAAAATTGTTTTACAACTTGCATAGCTCAAGGCTAGCGTAAATACAAAGTTCTGCAACGGAGAACATAGTACATCAATGAGCCTCATCCTCTTCATGTGCCACAGGCAAAACATGTTGGTTGTAGACTCGAGAACCTAAACGAAATCCTCACTCGTCATCGGAACCATCTGCAAGTTGGAATATGCAGCCCCCAAAAGGAGGTCAGATCATTCTGAGCAATGATGGCAAGTGACACTATGGTGGTATATAAATGGCAAGTGCTAAACTACATGCATATTTGGCTGGGGGAGTTTCTAGGCTATTTTGCATAAATGCATTTGTCCTACCTTTTGATATAAAGTAATTTTGCACATATTCTGGACACTTTGGTTGATAGCAAAGTGCTCCTAAATAATTGGACACTTTGGTTGATAGCAAAGTGCTCCTACCCTTTGGATTAGCACGCTGAAAAACCATCAGGCACTTCTCCAATAACCCATAGTCAAATTGGTAGTAATCAATAAAACAAGATGAACGAGATATGTCATGTTTCCCATCTAGTTGTTGAATTGTCCCTAACCAATGGAACATGGCTAAGATCTTAGTTTTAACCCTCGCGAGGTTTGTGCCCTTTACCCGTGTTGCCCAATCGACCCCAAACACCATGATACACCATTAGTACCACGGAAGGAAAGAAGATTAAGCCATAAACTATAAGAAGTAGATTCCCAAACCCACCACGAGCCGGACCATCCTACCACTATTCTACATCTCTGGACACGTTGGGTTCAAGTCACCACAACCTACAATTTATGTCTAGCCCATACTAATATGAAACACGGCTGCACGCAAGAACAACTATATAAAGAAACTAAACATAATCTCAAGATACTGGGCGGCGGTCCCCACCAAACTTTGTACTCTGATGACACTCTAGCAATCCGCCCAGTGGTTAATTGATTATCATGTTGTTTTCATAAGCAATTAAAATAATGATTTTCATCATAACATGATAATGATCCCAACCACGAATAACTAGAGCATGGCTAAGCAATCTACAATTACGATGTTTGCCTACCATATGGATGCTACATCTAGGGTAACATGTGATTACTTCACTTGGGTGTTAGTGAAGCAATCTCTAATAATAACTAGCATAGCGATAACACTCAACTCCTACTCATGCAAAACTACTATAAAACTCTAATGCATATAGTAAAATAGTAGGTTAATGTGTGTCACTTGCCTTTTGGGTGTAGAATCACACTCTCTTCACAATTAGAACGTTCCTCTCCGTATCATCTAAACAATACAGATAAATAACAATAAACAAGCAAATCACAAACACAATGCAAACAAAGGCAAACAAACATAGAAGTGTGTTTAAAGCAAGATTGCTTTAGGTTATTTATTGATAGGTCAGTGCTTTTCACATAATACAATATGCAAAGAGAATTATGATAATTAGGTTGATGGGTAGTCTTTTATGGACAACGTTTGGGCTTGAAGGATTCAAACTTGAGTGGTTCCTATTTGTCAAGGAAGTTCCAAGGGTCCAAACGGTTGGTCTCTAATCACAATGAGCATACAAGGTTTTGTTCCATGGGTTCTAGATGCAAACCATGATTAACAAGATTTACATAATGATTTGAGTACGAGGGCTCTATTAAATTTATGACATGACCTGCAAATTTGAATATGGTTTGGTATAAGGGTTTCATGTTCACTTGTTTTTATAGCATGTGATCGACACATACTTGGTGCTGGTCTTGATCCAAATGATCACATCACAATTGGGTATTAGCGATAAACAACTATCATATAAGGTTCAGTTGGTATTAAACACTAGGGATAATTTTAGGCCAAGATTACCTAGAATAGGTTCACTAGTGTCCATATGGTTTAGGCATTGGTCTCTCTGGTACAAGATTACTAAATGGAACATTATTATAGAAGGAATCGTAGTTAAGATTATTTACTGAGTTTAAACTAGGTCAAAATTACTCAAATGGCTATTTCGATTTAGATAAATTTTAAATAGTTAAATTCGAAACTAAACAATGCTAAAAGATTCTACAGGTTAAGGGCTTTCCAAAAAAGTCCAAATTTGCTAAATTTAGCCTTACGGTTCAAAAGTTATGATTATTCTAAGTTGTAGGGGTTTTTAGGTAAAACTAGCCGACGAATTTTCTACGTGGTGTTGTTCCGAAAAATAGGTAGACTATAAGGCATGACGTGATTGACTGGTAAAAATAGATTAGGTGATCTATTTGTGGTCGTAGGATCAAAATCGTGTGGCTATGGCTATAGCGTGTCTTTGTCTAGTTTACGTCGCGCAGTGTACGTACGACAAAATATTACGCTAGCCTAAAGTTAAAATAAAATATACTAAGAAAATAAGTCTAATACTACGGCAACTAATTTTGCGGACTCAAATATACTAAAACATGTATTCTACAAATATACGTACAAAAGATAGTTCATGTGGTACCTTCGCCGTGTGAGAAGCGTCGCAGAAAAGAAAATAAGAAAACCCGCCGAAAAATAATTATTTTATTCTAGTCGAACCAAAATAAATGGTTCAACCTGAATTTATTTTTGTGATTTTGCCTAGACTATTAGCCTCATTATATAGGCGGGTGGTGGGTGTGAAATTTGCTAAATAACCGATGTGGGACTAAAAATAGTAACCGGACGTGCGCTCGACGTACCACGTGCTTGCTTGCGAGGCAGCGCAAGCTGGCCCAAGTCGGCCCAGGCCGAGCACGTACGTTTCGTGTGTACGTGCGTGCGGTTATTTTTTTTCCTTTTTTTTTAAAAAAAATCCAGCGAACATGTCCATGGACACTCACTTGTTCACGTGCATCACGTGCACCTGTATATGGGCTGGCCCATTTCTTTTATTTTTTTCTTTTCTTTTTTCCTTTTTTTTCTTCTTTTATCAATATCTTTTAAAAGAAAGCTCCAAATGACACCAAACCAATTGCACTAGTTTTGTAGAAACAATATCTATTAAACTACGACATTTTTGCTAACATTTAATCAATTTACTATTTTGACAAATTCAAATCTTACTTTTACTACAAATAGGCATTTGTGACTATTTTAAAAATAGTTTCAATTTGGATTCAATAAAAATTTGTAAAAATACTATACATTATCATATTGATTTTAAAACACATTAGTTATCTTCATACAAAATAATCTTGTTGAAACTTTTTTTTTTAATTTTTTAAAAACCTTGATAAAATATTAATATATGCATATACTTATGTCAGGGCTTTTAAAATATATAAGAAGATCAAAATATTATTAAGGTTTACGATCCTCTAGTTTAAAATTTCATATATACATTTTCAAAGCAATAATTTAATTTTAAACCATTTTTTTTATGGAATAGATCTTGCTTTTAAATCATGGGAATTACTATGCAAATGTATTTATTAGAAACGATATTGGCTGTTTAGAAAATAGCGACCTATTTGTATTAGCAATTCCAGATACTTTTGAAAAGTCATACTAGAAATTTTGTGGTTGAAATTTATTTGATTTCTGGTGTCTTGCATTAACAGAACAAAGGGTTTCAAATTTTAGTGATTTTCGAATTTTCCCGAAAATCTGGGATGTTACACACAGAAAGCAAGTAACTTGAGTGAAGTATCCTTCAATTGAGTTGTTTGCATCACCATGGGGCCACTCATCAGGACAATCTTTGGAATAGTGTCCTATCTCTCCACAAGATTTGCAGGCTTTGGGTGTTGAAAACATTTCTTCTTCTATCTCCTGGTTATCTCTAGTTATCAAAGGCTGATTGTCTTTACTATTGGCCAAGTTTTGGGACACCATCTTCACTATCTGTGATTGAGTATCCAACACTTGTTGCATTCCTGGGGTTAACTCCATATTGGGGTGGTTTGCTTGGTTCTGGGTCATCAGTTGTATCAGCTGAGTTTGAGCTTCTAGTAGCATCTGCATCGAGTTCTCCGGGTTGTTGGAATTCTGGCTAGACATCTGTTTTGAGGTTTTAGGGAAGATGAGTAGAGGTTAGAAAGGATCTAAGAAGGTTCCTATCCAAACACAGCAGATCAAGGAAACTCATCTTACAAACAACACATAACAAACATATAGCAACACATTCATCACACCAAACAACATAGTTTTAGGAAAACATCTAGTATTGTCATACCACACTCATTAGTATGATCAATACTCTAATCGTGTTTCGTGTCTCACAACTTTGTTACATCTCATGGTGGTCTACTATTCAAGGCATGGTAACAAATTTCTTGATTTATTCCTCATGATAGGTCTTCAATACTCAGTCTTCACAATGATCTCCGCGTTCTTGTACATTGTAATATCTTTTTCAAGAGTGTTGATCTCTTCTTCGGCTTCCTTGAGAATCTTCTTAGTGTTGTGAAGTCTCCACTTGAGTCTCTCAGTAAGTTCTTCAATAGCCCTCCATGCAGCACTTCTTGCTGAATCAAAGAATGTCAAATGCACCTCCTTGTTGGTAAGCATGCAATCTCCTCCCTTCTTGTGGTCGTACTCCTTGTTCATGTACAGATGAATCTGCACCCACCAATATTCAAGATCATCTTCCTCATCAATGTAGGAAAAACCCCAATAGACTGCTGGTCCTTCAAATCCCATGGTTGACATGAGATCCTTCAATGCTCTTGGAAAATCAGTGTCACATTCCAGGGTCATGGTCATCATTGGTCCTTTCTTGAGTGATTCAATGATGTTGGTCATCTACAGATAAGAGTATACATTAGAAATGTACCATGGAAAGGAGTACGAGGAGAAATGAAGATATAAAAGATTCCTTTGTGGAGTAGTTAATAGATAGTATATTTTTATTCCTATGGCTTTTCCTATTCTAATCCAAACTTAGGGTCTCGAATCCTACAGGCAACACAAGGCTCTGATACCATTTTGTAGCATCCCAACTTTTAATAAAGATGGAATACCTGTGTTATTGTGCTAGTCCCTGGATCAATTGCTAGCACCACAGTACAAAATGAAATATCATGCAAATGCATCAAATTATATTACATCGCATGATCCAGTCTTTACAAAATAGTATTACAACTTGCATAGTCTTAGAAGACTAGCAGAAAACAAAGTATTACAGCGGAAAACATAGAACAACATTGAGCCCATCTTCTTCATGTGCCACAGGCAAAACATGTTGGCGATAGTCTCGAGATCCTAAACGAAATCCTCACTCGTCTTCAGAAACATCTGCAATATGGAATATGCAGCCACAAGGGAGTCAATACAATTTAATGTATTGGCAAGTAACACTATGGTGGATATAAATGGCAAGACTATATCTACATGCATATTTGGCTTGGTGGAGTTTTGGCTAAGTTTGCATAAAGCAAGTTTTCTCCTATCACTTTTATAAAACAAACTTTTCTTTTCAAAGGGTGGCATCATTGGATTGAAATCCAAGCACCACTACTACTGTTCACTTGGTCAAAATTTTACTTATTGAAAATGGTGATGAGACTCTTCCGTCAATCCTTGTCCAGCTGCTCATAGTTGTCCATAACCGGGGACACGGCTAAGATCTTAGTTTGTTGACTCTTCAGAGCTTGTGCACTTTCACCTTCAGACTCAAATCAGCCCAAACATCCTATACACCCTGAGTGCATTAAGGAAAGGAGAAGATTGAGACGAGATCTTTCAGAAGAAATTCCACCACCGTTTGGCTTACCCGTTCCACCTATAATTATGCTACATCTGCTTGTAAGCCTAGTGAGTTCATTCAACTTAGTTGATCAAGACAGAGCCCATATGACTAAAGGCTGCACGGGAAGCTACTAAACTTAGAAGGACATAGTAATCTCTTTGTTCCTGGGTGGCCAACCGCAAGTGACAACCTCAAGTGGAATAACCCTTAGATAAGGGCCCTGAGGCAACACTCAACATAAACCAGTCTTACCACTTCCACCCAGGTGGTTCATTCATTAGTTATACTTAGGATTTTTCCTCAACATCTAGCAAAACAAATTTTGTAGCATGGCTAAGCATCTAAATAAGTACCAAGGCATCAAAATAACAAGGTATAAGGATGGCTACACACTACTAGGATATAGCATAGCATAATATAACTTATTAAAATTTCCTATTAATGCATACTACTCAAAAATCAACTAATGCATATAGAAAATAATGGGTAGTTGATGGTGTGTTACTTGCCTTGTTGAAGTTGGTGAAGATATCACACTCTCTTCACAAAAGATCGTTGCTCTCCGTACAATCTATTCATTGACAACACAATAACAAAATAAACAAACATGCTATCAAGCAAACATACAAGAGAAGAAAACATACACACCAATTGACATATCAAGAAGGGGTTTAACCAAGTTGGCTAGGACAAGGTCAAGGTTTGATTTTGAGAAGATTCATTCATTAATGATCCAATACTTGTTAAGTAAATTCCAAGGGCTTACTTGGGATGGACTAGGTTGAGTTTGATGGGATCTAACTTCATTATAATCATACTTGTCGAGGAAGTTCCAAGAGTTTACTTAGAATAAACATATTACTTCTTCAACTAAAGTATTACATGCAAACACTTGGTCATATTCACCTTCAAAAATATTTAAGTGACTATGTTAGTATTTTCCATTGTGGTTAGGGTAGGTCTACTAACTTCATCATCAAAGGGAAAATATTACTAAGTCTTGGGTTTTCCATTTGGGTCAATGGTTGGACAAAAATAACTTGTTATTCTTCAACTTGTATGGATTGCTTCTAGACCTCATGTGATTGCCTTCTTGAAGATCATCATCATGCCATCTAAGTTGTTTCCTTCCTTGGTGTGGTGCTTCTCTTGGTCTTGATAGTCTTCTTGGTTTTCTCACTAGTTGTTTCCCAAGTGGTGTGGTCACAACTAAGTGTTTTATTTAACAAATGTGAAAATATCACTAAGTCAAAATAGAGGAGAAATGGGACAAGAGGATAGAATGGGAGAGGTGAGTCTTCTTCTTCATTTCTTCATATACTTGAACTTGATGTAGTATGCTTCAGATTGTTGTGGAGCCTAAGTCATTTCTTCAATGATCTTCCTTGTTCCTCTTCATGTTGCCATCAAGTTGAAAGGAGAAGAACAGAAAAGGGAAGGAAAAAAGACTTAGAGAGAAAGGGGGTTAGTCTTCTAAGTGCTTCCACTTCTTGGAGATGCTTCTGAAGTTTGTTTTATTTGCTAAGTCCTTCATTGGTCTTCTATATTCATGTTGAAAAAATCTTTAGATGGTTAAGTCCTCCATTGCACCTCATGGTTCTCACAAATCCCAACTTGGGGAAATCTTGAAGCAAGCATGGGGAGACAAAAAGTTGATGGAAACATTTGTACTAGTGTTTTTAGGTTCATTTGTTGGCTAAGTATAAGTTGAAACTTTACTAAGGACTTAGCCTTGGTTTCATATAGCCATACACACATAGAACCACTTAAGCAAAATATTTCCCTAAGTCATTTTTAATATGGTGTGAAACATGTGTGTGATAACTTGGCCTAAAATACATGGGTATGGCTCATATGTGTCCAAAATTTTATGGCACTGGTTTCTATGGATTAAGGTTGCCATATGGAGCAACATTGCTTAAGAAAACATATTAAAATTATTTATAGAATTTAAACTAAGTCAAATTTGCTCAAATGGCCATTTAATTCTAAAATCAATTTTAGTATGTTCAATTTTTTATTTTGGGACAGAGGATATGAAAGTACACATCCTAAGGTTTACAAATATATTTTATTTACAATTTTTGGATTTGTAGATTTTGAATTATGCCAAATTTCATCAAACAAGCATATTTGAATTTTAACAAATTTAAGTTTGTCAAATTTGAATTTGGCCAGTGCCAAAAGTTTCTAAATGTCAAGGGTTTTCCAAAAAGTCCAAGATTGCTAAATTTGGGCTTATGGATCAAAAGTTATGTTAGATCTAAGTTGCAGGGACTAATCTATAAAACTGCCAAAATAATTCCAGCGGGAGAAAAATTGAATTTACAGGCTGGCCACGTGGGGCTCTGTGATTGGATGGGTGTGCTGACTGGGTGCTGAGTAGGCTAGGGTGACGTGGATAAGTGGTTAGATCTGAGCCGTCAGATCTCGATCTAACGGTAACATACCGATTCGTTAGGGGATCTAATCCTACGCGTCCGTTTCAGATCCAACGGTGCAGGAACAGAGGAGCTCACCGGGGGGCACGGGGTTCGCCGGAGAATGGCGGGACGGCGGCGATGTACTCGGTCGTGGACGGCGTCGTGGCTCCGGTGGACCTCCAGGCTTGGGGAGACCACGGGGAGACTCCTCGCAGCACGGCGAGGCCGATGGTGGGGTGTGCTTGCTCCCTCGCTTCCGGGACGACGGCGCGACACGGGCGGAGATGCAGCAGCTCCGGCGAGTCTCGGGCGTAGATGGCGGCGGCGACCTGCTGCGCGAGAGATCAAACTGAGGGCATCAAAACGTGCGCAAGGTTACGGGGGTCCAGGGAGAGAAGGTCTCGGGCACGGGGAAGGTCTCACCTCGCCGGAATCAAGAGGAGATGGCGGCGGCAGTACGAACTCCGTCGAGGAATTTCTCCGGCGTGGTTGCGAGATGCAAAGAGAGGGGATAGGGGAAATGCGGAGGGGGCCTGTGGCTATTTGTAGGCGCAAAGATGGCAAGGAAATTTGGCCTTAATGGCGAGAAATCACGGAGCGAAGATCACGGCCGTGAGTTTCCTTCTGAGGAAGAAGATGATGACGTCATGCGTGACGTCATCGATATTTTTCTTTTATTTCTGTTTATTCAATTAATTCA
Organism: Alopecurus myosuroides; assembly: GCA_028641055.1. Classification (NCBI taxonomy): domain Eukaryota; kingdom Viridiplantae; phylum Streptophyta; class Magnoliopsida; order Poales; family Poaceae; genus Alopecurus; species Alopecurus myosuroides. The sequence goes on along the minus strand of CM054057.1, from coordinate 155,984,242 downwards.
TAACTTATGTTTAAATCATCCAAATGACATGGAATAAAATTCTAAATTCTTTAAATTTAAACTACTTTCCAACAGTACCATTTTTGAAAACATATCAACATATTTTATTTATGAAATTTTGGAAATTTAAATAATTTCCTTAATAGTCACATAATGTGATTTTTAATTTAAAAATTTATGAAACATTGTTATTGGTCAATTTAAATTTTTGTGACATTATAAATGTTAAAAACATAATTTTGAAAGTTATTTCATCTTGTTTTTCACAATTTTATATTTTGAAATATAAATAAAACACTAATAATACTTTAAGGCCATTTTAAAATTTAGAAAATAATAAATTGATGTTATTATATAAATAAATTTTCAAAGGCATTTTACATGTCATTTATTAATTTTGGAAAGCCATTTATAAACCATTTTCACATTTTATAAATTTAGGATATGAAGGATTTACTAATAGTAACTTAATGTTATTCAATTAGTTCATATCAAATAATTTATATTGGTGATCAATAAAATTTAGAATAAAACCACAAGTCATAATATTGTTTTCAAAACCCTCTTTTATGTTATTTTCCAAACAATGCATTTTATTTTCACACCTTCATGTTTAAAACTTGGAATAACAACTAAAAGTTATTACTAATAATTTTATTCTCATCAAATACTTTTAAGGCCTAGAACTTTATTAAGGTTTACAAAAATTTGATTTTTGATGCCATAAAATATCTTCAGATTAATATTGTAGTTGTAAACATTTTAGGTAAAGGTTTGTTAATAAAAGATATCCCCTTTATATAAAGAAACTTATTTTTTGAATAAGGTTTTAGGGTTTAAGGAACAAGGCCTAATTGGATTGGTAAACTCAATTTCATTGAAATATGTATTGTTTTCTTTTGTTTCTTGCTTCTCATTTGGTTCTTGGTGACTTGCATAACATGAAAACAAAAGTTTCAATTTTTTGTGATTTTTACATTTTCCAAAAATCAGGGATGTTACAAACGTCCATGCTTATGTGGATGATGTGGTTATCAAGACCAGGAAGGCAGAAACATTTATCGATGATCTAAAGGAGACGTTCAAGAACTTAAGGAGGTATCAGATGAAGCTTAACCCGACAAAGTGCGTATTTGGAGTTCCAGCCGGGAAATTACTTGGCTTTATCGTTTCCGAGAGAGGAATTGAAGCAAACCCGGACAAAATCAAAGCCATCCAAAGTCTGAAAAAGCCGGAAAATTTGAAGCATGTTCAAAAGCTCACGGGCTGCGTAGCAGCCTTGAGCCGATTTATATCAAGACTCGAAGAAAAGGCAATACCCTTGTATCGGCTCTTGAGGAAATCCGACAAATTCGTATGGGATCAAGAGGCGGATGAGGCGTTCGAAGCACTAAAGAAGCAGTTATCTGAAGCACCGGTACTAGCGGCCCCGGGTCCTAAAGAGCCTATGTTGCTATACGTGGCAGCTGGCCCCCGAGCCGTCAGTGCAGTAGTGGTTGTGGAGCGTAAAGAGGATGGGAAAGGTTATCCAGTCCAGAGGCCGGGTTATTATGTCAGTGAGGTATTATCAGAGGCAAAGCAGCGCTATCCGTATTGGCAAAAGCTGGTTTTCGGGGTCTTTATGGCCAGCCGGAAACTGAAGCCGTATTTCCAGGAACACCCCATAACAGTGGTTAGCTCAATACCAATGTCGGATATCATCAGAAACTCGGATGCGACCGGAAGAATAGCCAAATGGGCAATAGAAATGGGGGATTATCACATCAGCTACGAGCCCAGGTCAGCAATCAAATCTCAGGCTTTGGTTGATTTCGTTAATGATTGGACACACACAGGCATGACTACCATGGTTCCAAACTCCGAGTCATGGATCATGCACTTCGATGGATCAAAGCAGTACGAGGGATCAGGAGCTGGAGTGGTGCTAACATCACCCAAAGGAGACAAATTGAGTTACGTACTACAAATTCACTTTGACTGTTCCAATAACGTGGCCGAGTATGAGGCCCTATTGCATGGCTTAAAGGTAGCCAAGGAGATGAACATTAAGAGGATACGATGCTTCGGAGATTCGGACCTTGTGGTACAGCAGGTGTCAGGAACTTGGGATAGAAAGGACGCAACTATGGCAGGAAGTTGATAGGGTTGCAGGATGTTTTTCTGGGTATGAGGTGGAGCATATAGACAGAAGAAAGAATGAGGCAACCGACGCCCTCGCTAGACTCGGCTCGCGCAGAGAGCCGGTTCCACCTAACGTTTTCATGGACGAATTATGGCGACCATCAGTTAAAACCGAGTCAGAGGAGGAATTGGCAAATCAAGACCCGGATTTAGGACTTGTGGCCACTGTACGTGCTATTCCTGAGTGGACAGAACCGTTTTTGGCCTACCTATCACGAGGCGAGTTACCACAGCAAGAGGTGTTAGCAAGGCAAATTTTGCGGCGAGCAAAGGGATATTCTATCATCAATGGGGAGTTATACAAGAGAAGCGCAGCAGGAGTCTTTTTGCGCTGTGTAGCACCAGAAGAAGGACGACAGATTCTTAAGGAAATCCATGAAGGTGATTGTGGGCATCATGCATCCACAAGATCCCTTGTGGCCAAAGCTTATCGACACGGATTTTTCTGGCTCACGGCTCTAGCAGATGCGGAACGATTAGTAGCAAGGTGTGACGGATGTCAAAGGTACGCTCGCCAAACCCACGTGCCGGCTATGGAATTACGGACCATCCCGTTAACTTGGCCATTCGCTGTCTGGGGTATGGACATGGTTGGCCCCTTTCATATGTCACCTTGCAAGAAGACACATCTTTTAGTGGCTATTGATAAGTTTACCAAGTGGGTTGAGGTTATGCCAGTTACTAATTGCGAAGCAGCTACAACAGTCAAGTTCTTGAAAAGAATTATCTACCGGTTCGGGTATCCCCACAGCATAATTACCGACAATAGAACCAACATGTCCCTTGGTGAGATGGAAAAGTTCTGTGGCAACAATGGAATCCGACTTGATGTAGCATAAGTGGCTCATCCACGGGCCAATGGACAAGTGGAGAGGGCAAACCAAGAATTGCTTCACGGATTAAAACCACGATTGCGAGTTCCCTGTATCAGGGCTGCTGGTGCATGGGTCGAAGAACTTCCTTCCGTGGTTTGGGGTATCAATACTACACCTAACAGATCCACTCAGATGACACCCTTTTTCATGGTCTATGGTGCGGAAGCAGTGTTACCGAGTGACATTATTCACGATTCACCGCGAGTATCAGCTTACGTCGAAGTGGAGAACGAAAAGACCCGACAGGATGCCGTAGATATGTTAGAAGAACAAAGGGAACAAGCCCTGGAAAGATCAGCCATATATCAGCAAGATTTACGGAGGTATCATAGCCGGCGCGTGAAAATCCGGGTCTTCCAGGAAGGAGACCTGGTTCTGCGCCTGGTACAGTCAAACGAAGGAAAACACAAATTATCACCACCATGGGAAGGACCGTTTATCATAAGCCGGAATCTGCATAATGGATCATATTACTTGGTAGATGCAAGGGAAGAGTCGGCTACAGTTAATGACACCGCTCATACCACTTCATCTATGCAAGAAAGAGACAGACCATGGAACGTGGCTCAGCTACGTCCATATTATACTTAGTAAAGACTATATTGGCAAGTGGAATTGCACGATGTAACAGACAGCAGGTTTCAGACGCACTCTTTTCCTATCCAGGGTACCCTTGGGGACTGGATGGGTTTTTAATGAGGCGGCTTGCTGACCCAACATTCTCGTATCAAGAAAAGAAGTGGTTATTCTCATGTTCTTTAGTTTCAGTACGTTGCATATATATAGGTCTTGGGGGCTGATTGCTTGAATAGCACAGTTGCAAACTCAATGACCCGGCCTTGATGCCTATGAGTTATAAGGGCCGATTACTCGCAAACGAGAACAGCTGCAATCTTATAACCGGACAAAGGAGCCAAACTTTCTTGACTTTTCTTACTTAACCTCGATGTGACTCGCAATAAAAGTGGCATGATTTGCTCGCTTACGATTACAATCAGCCATGAAGCCCAATGGGACTTGCCTGACCCTGTTTTCGTATAGATGTAGCAACATGGTATCCACGCGAAAGCCGGCTTATAGTACAAGATAGTCAAAAGGGTCATCTAAACCACAAGTTATGCAGAGTACAAAGCTAATAGCCGGAAACTCAACGTTTATCAAGCATAACTTCATTACCTATGTGAAACGGCTCCGGGTCTAGGCTTAGCAAACAACAAACTCGTTCTCTTAGAAAAGATCACATATCCCAGACTCGGAAATTCGGGTCTTGGCGATTCGGGATTTTGGAAAAAGAAAAAGTTGCTTAGTTGCTAAGGCTCAAAAAACCCAAACATCCGAGTCTTGGGGACTTGGGGACTTAGAAGCAAGTCCGCTCGTCAACACCCATGAAACTCGGAAACCGAGTCTCACAAAAGGATCGTAAAGAAAGTCGGATATCAAGAGAAAGTGAGTTCGAAAGTGGATAAATTTAAAAGGCCAGAAGAGGCATAGAGTATATCAAGACCTTAGCGTGCATTGCAAAATCCCGGTAAATGATATCAAAGGTGCACAGGCGCACCATCCAAAAAAATAATTGTTTAAACGGCACATCGGCCGACTGACGCATGAGAAGTAGCATTAAGGAGCAGGTATCACTTGGCATTCTAAGCCGCGGCGTCCATCTTCGCCTTACCTTTGCCATCACTTGGGGTAGCAGCAGCACCCGGATCAGCAGTACCGGCTCGCACAGGAGGAGGAATGACTGGTGTGGAGGTAGCGGGCGCAGAATCGGCTTCAGCCTTATTTTTGGCAGCCTCCTCCCTCAACTTAGCAGCTTCCTCCTTCCATCGGGCCAGCATGTCATACGGCTCGGGAAGATCCGACTTAACCGCTTCACCAGCAGCATCATATGCAGGAACGAGGGAATCGACATCTAAGCCGTCAGCAATCACGCTGGCCGGGTAACGGACCTCCTTCTGGACGGCCTGGAAATCCTTCACGGAGAACTTGGACCCATCAAGCTTGAATTCCGGGAAACCGCCCATAAGTTTGGCTAGCTCGAGCTTAGGGAAGTAAGCCTTGGCAAGCGCAAGCCCCCGGGTTACTCCAACCCGGCAGGACGAGCGTTTCCAGTGCCAAATCCACTCGGGGATAGTGGAGCAAGCGTCTAGCATTCTCTTCAGGTCGCCATGCCCTTTACCCGGCCACCGTATTTCTTGAAGGATCCATTTGGTTCCGGCGCATAGCTGCCGGATAACACTCTTGATAGTTTTCAGCCTGGCAATATCATCCTCGTCTGGCATCACTTCATCCGGACCTGCAGAAAGAAATGGAAACATGAGTAAGGAAACTCCGGCTATTTATCAGAAGGACAACCCGGATGAAGAAACGTACCAAGGAAAGCACGATATGTATCAGCAATTTGAACAGAAAGGCTCGTTAGATCATCTTCTGCTGTGTGAGCCCTCCTCCTATACTTCTTCATTATCGTCCTACTCCTCCTAGCCTCAGCCTCGGCCGCCTCACGCAGAGCCACCTCCTTTTCAATGAGCTTGGTGGCCTTTGCCAGTTCCTCCTCAGATTGAGTCACGAAGGACTGCATGGATGCAAGGAAGGATTAGCCGGGTAAAGGGGCAAGTTATCAGTCGCTTATACCGTAAAATTCCAAGCAAATTGTGAAACAATTCACTCGGAACTTGGGGACTGGATAAGGACACAAGCAATATTAGTCGGGCTTACCTCGTGTTTGGCTATTAAAGCCTCCAAGATGTTTTCTTCATTAGCCCTCAAAGCGCGCAGGGTTTCGAGCATCTGGGCAAACGTCAGGTCCTCGGGTCGGACACCGGAAGAGCCGGCAGCCTGGTCGCCTGATGGGGGAGCTTTCCCCGCCCTTGGGGTCGAGACCCGGACAGTCTGAGTATCCGGGTTGGGAGAACCCATCCTCGTGTCCGGAACCTCGATCTCCTCGTCCACTGGTTCGGATGAAGCAGGAGACTCGGCGGCTTGGTGAAGTGGATCTCCCAAGGGGCCTTGTTCCTGGTTATTCTCAATATCACCGCCAGTCGCGGCGTCTACGTTCTCAGTCGGCTCCTCTGTCTGACGGTTATCCGCCTCCCGGTTATCCATCTCCACATTCTTCGGGTCACTAACGGTGACTTGAGCGCTAAAGAAAGATGAGAAGAGGCAGTTAGCAATGGTGATTGAAAATTGTCAGGTATCAAAGGATGTCATATAGCAAAAACTTACCCTGTATTTACGGCGTAATCCGGCGGGAGCTCGCTGCTGGAAGCAGACGAAGATGTCAAAGGGACCGATAGCGGAACCCGGAATTGCCCGGCACGTGGATGGTTAGGAGAAGGGTGGCGCCGAGGAGAATTGGAAGGACGAGGCGGAGGAGCACTAGCACGATGGACGGGGGAGGTGGAGATGCCCGGGTTAAGGGGATCCTCACCCGGGGAACTCCGAGTTACTCTGCGCTTGGCTGGAAGAGAATCCTTCAAGTACGACGAGTTCGATAATTGACGGTTAAGTTGTCGCATGGCATCAAAGGAGTAAGGTTCAGAGGATATAGAAGAGAAAGGAACCTTGGACACTGCCCCTCTGGTCTTCCTCTTGGCTCCAACTGTTGCCTCTTGATCAGATTCGGTAGCCTCCGGGTCATCCTCGTTATTCTCATCTTCGTCCTCCAGCCCTGCAAACCGAGAGCATGTCCGTGGGAAAAAGTTAAATGGGAAGAAAATGATGCAAGTAAAGATAACACAAGATCCGGGCAAATACCTTCATCACCGTCAGCCGGCTCATCTTCTTCTTCCGGGTCTCTGGAAGGGGGGGAGGTTTCAACTGTCCAGAAAGGATCATCGGCCTGAGACAGAAAGATGAAAATAAGAATTAGGAGCAGTATCGAGTCAAGATGAGGAAATAAACTTATGAGTATCGGGTCTTACCGCTGGGACCGGGTTTTCCCGAGTAAACGGAGGTAACCCGGCGATGTTCTTTATCACCTCCAGCTTCTCCGTCAGGAAGCCCTTGATGGTTTTGTTGGTATCCCCGGCTGCGAAGCTCTTGGTAGAATATCGAAGTGCGTCTGTGGTGTGCCCCGAGTATTCGCACATCAGTTTGGAGCGGATAGAGTTGGGTTGGATCCGGAAGTCGACCCAAGTTTTCACTAAGTTGAGCCCAAGAAGGCCTTGGGCTGAGAGAACGGCTATCTTAGCTAACAAAGGTATGATTGCCTCCCTGTCCGAGTCAGGGGCGAAAGCGTTGAAATTCTCGGAAGTATTGAGGAGGCCCTCCGAGTAACCCGGCAGTCTCTTCTCGCCGGGTGGAGAGGTGTCGTGGCAGTAAAAGAAAGATAATTGCCAGTGTTTGACGTGGGAGTTTAGATTGAGGGTTGGCATCGGTGAATTCTTGCGGCGCTGGATGGATACTCCACCGCAAGTAAGAAGTGCTCCGTCGCCGCTTTCGCGGCACGGCTTACACTGGAAGAGTTCGATGAAGAGAGCCAAACTTGGCGGAACGCACAAGTATGACTTGGATAAAACGATGAAGTGGGTAATATTCAACATAGAGTTAGGCCCTATGTCGAATACCCGGAGGCCATAGTGGCTTAGGACCTCCCGAAAGAAAGGGTGACCCGGAGGACGGAATCCCCGGGTCACGTGCTCTATGAAGCAGATTACCTCATTATCGGCGGGTCTGGGCCGGGTCTCGTCGCCCGGTGCTCTCCAGTGGATGTCCTTCTGAGAAGGGAGAACTCCTAACTCGGCCAGCTCGTCCAGCTTGACCTTCGTGACTGAGGATCGCCCCCAATTGGCCGATATGGTTTGGGTAGCCTTTGCCTGAGCCGGCTGTTTGCCTTGCCTTTTGGGAGCCATGGGGTCAACCTGCAAAACGCAAGAAAAAAAGGTACAGGAAATAAGACTCGGAAGTATTGGATTATCCGAGTCTGGAGTATCAAGAAAATATGAAAACTATCCGGGTATCACACCATGGAGTGAAGATTGCGAGGTATCCGGGTATTAAGTACAACTATGGAGATTATTGGTCACTTACGTATTGAAAAGTATTTGGGGAAGACAGATGGTTGCCCATGTATCTACTGCAAGCAAAGTAGCCGGAAAAGGAGGATTTTCCGGGTGTCAATGTTATGCGCGGAAAATTGAGGTGAAATGGATCTAGATTGGAAAACTTGCGGACGATTCTACGAAGAAACTGGTGATTAATAATGGTAGGAGGATGGGGTGTAATCATCAAACAGGTTGTTAAAGGAGTTAGCGAGCGTCAAATCGATCTAATCCGGTGCAATAGGAAAAACGGCCCGCGGGTTGACCTAGATCCAATCTAAGGTGAATCGAAAAATTGCGGAGCTATTTTGACGAGTACTTACTGGGAGGAGCTTGAATCTGGCGTGGCGGCGGCTGATGTCGCGGTCTGGATGTCCCCCTGCAACCCTTGATGAGCGGAATGAAGGCGCGGTGGCGGAGTTTGGCGGCGGCACGAAACAGTTCAAGGATGAACGTGGCCGGCGGCGGCCTTGCTACGATGGCAGGCTTGAGATTCCTATGGAATTGCGGAGCGCAGGGAATAAGGAAGCAAAGGGAAGGTTGGAGTGAAGCGTTGGGATCTAAGTTACCCTCTGAGCTCTATTTATAAGATGCGGGCGGATAAACCTATCCTAACGGGCGGAATCCGGAAATTTTGGGGATAACGGTCATCTGTGCGGATTTTTTGAGATATGCTTCAAGTGTTGAACGTGATATCCGGGCAGAAATAAGAAGGAAATATTTTCCGTGATATCAGGGTTAATTATCGAGTAAAGTAAGTCGGGTTTTTGGCATTTTTATCAGGGTTTAGACCTGGAAAGCTAAGCCAAGTACTTGGAGAAAGGCCGGGTTACTATATGGCCACCATGGAGTTAGGCCTAGCTATTTATCAAAGCACCTTAACCCGGCCTCCGTACACTTGTGCGTTTGATATTTTTGCAGGGAATAGCAAGCGCTTCAAGGAAGGATCCGTGAAGCCCAAGCTATTCTGGGGACTACTGATGGAGAGATAATAACCCGGTAGGTCAACTCCAAGGTGTAACCCGGCCCAAAGGACGCTGCGCAAGATCCGGCTAAGGATAAAGAAACTTCTGGAAGGCCCCAAATTTGTAGGCCTCGTAACCCGGATTGTGGGTTACGGTAAAGGAAAGTTAGGGTTTGTATGTGGTGTCCGGGTAGGATTCAGGGTGCGCCTTGGAGAGTAAGCCAGGGGGTACGGGTGCTTGAGGGAGATCGAAGAGAGCCCTAGCAATATTGCTTGGTATCGAGCATCCAATGTAACACGAGAGTTGAGTTAGTATCTTGAGATCGGAGACTCGGCGACTTGATTGCCGGCTGCCAGATCGAGTTCCATCATGTTTTCCTCTGAGCTAAACCCTCTCCCAAACGCCTGTGTCGTCTTGCCCCAAGATCAGTTACCCCCGGTAACGTCTACCGTGATTATCCCACGACACTTATGCTCCAAAACCTTTATCAAATCCCCGGGATGCCGGGTGCATATGTATCAAACAATTATCTTTTCCATTTCTACTCAGTTTTTATTCCAGTTTGATGTTTTATACTTAGTATTTGAGCAATTCTGGCTCGATGCCGGGTTGCGTTATCATGCAAGTCCCCGAGTTGCATTTTTTATCCACTCTTCCTTTTTATCTCAGCTCTTACCTGCAACTTGTTGCTTTTTTGGTAGTCGAGTCACAAGAGTTCAAAGTAGGAGTTTCAAATACTTAACCACTTAGAAACATTCATAGTAACGCTGCCCACCACTCAGCCGAAAAAAGTTAACAGAAAAGCAGTAAAGAACGCTCTATTCGGTTGCCACACGCTTACTTTCCTTTGCAATTTTTCATGTGTTCCTTGACTCGTTGGCTTGTCCTCTGGCTTGCCATGAAGCCGGGTTGCGGACAGCAGCAGAGTCGCAGAGTGTCCTGTGAGTTTAAACACACTACTTTGTATGCTTTTGAAATTCTAAGTGTTTCAACCGAATAGACAAAGTAAAACAGAGTAAACACAAGGAACAGTTTGGACGAGGGCAGTCCCCGAGTTCAATTTCAGATTGCAGAGTAGATGTTTAACTCGGATAAGAGAGCACATACACATTTTTGCTCACGAATGAAAGCGACGGAGTAGAGCTACATTCCAGGGGCGCTTAGATTCCTCTCCAGCTTTATCCGGCCTGTTCTTCTGGGATGGCTGTGCGTCAACAAGGTAATAGGCATCATTGTGTAGAGCCTTGCTCACAATGAATGGCCCTTCCCATGGAGGAGATAGCTTGTGCATCCCGGCTGTGCGCTGCACGAGCCTAAGCACCATGTCTCCATCTCGGAAAACCCTTGGGTTCACTTTCCGGCTATGATAACGCCTCAAGTTTTGCTGGTAAACAGCTGATCGTGACAGAGTAAGCTCTCTTGCTTCTTCTAGCAGGTCAACGTCATCTTCTCGAGCTTCTCTCGCCTCCGCCTCAGTGTAGAGGGTTACTCGGGGGGAGTCATGCTCTAGGTCAATTGGCAATATGGCCCCAGCCCCATAAACCAAGAAGAATGGTGTGTAGCCAGTTGACCGGTTAGGGGGTAGTCCTTAGACTCCACAACACCGCTGGCAACTCGTCTAACCAACACCCCGGTGTTTTCAGCAGCGGCTCAATAAGCCTTGGCTTTATGCCTGAAAGCACCATGCCATTTGCTCTTTCCACCTGCCCATTGGAGGCGGGATGCGCGACAGACGCGACATCTAGTCGGATGTGCTTATCTCTGCAGAATCTCACCATGGCACCCTCAGCAAAATTCGTGTTGTTATCCGTGATGATGCTGTGCGGGTAGCCGTATCTCAGGATCACATCCTTCAGGAAACTCACAGCAGTGGCTCCATCACATTTCCGAATAGGCTTCACTTCAATCCACTTGGTGAACTTATCAACCATGACCAAGATGTGAGTCATGTTTCCTCTAGCCGGCTTGAAGGGACCAACCATATCCAGACACCAAACAGCAAATGGCCAAGTGATGGGAATGGTTTTCAACTCGGAAGCAGGCATGTGGATCTTACTTGCGAATCTCTGGCAGCCGTTGCACTTCCTCGCAATATCCTCAGCTTGCTTCAAAGCAGTGAGCCAGAAGAAGCCATGCCGAAAAGCCTTCTTGACTAGAGACCGAGAAGAGGCGTGATGCCGCATTCTCCTTGATGTATCTCCACCAGAATTTCTTCTCCTTCTTCCGGTTCCACACAACGTTGCAACACGCCAGTGGGACTTCTTTTATGCAGCACTTCTCTGAAGATGGTGTAGCCCTTGGATCTTCTCTGAACTTGCCTTGCGGTAACCTCATCATCTGGCAGGGTACCGTCCTTCAGAAAGGATAATATGGGCATAGCCTAACTCGGCGTTTCCCGTGCGGGAAACACTCGTTCGTCCACTTCCATCGGAACAGCCACCATTGCGTCTTTTTCTGAGTTGGGGTTAACTCTCTGCAGCCCCGAACGGTTTGCAAGGACTTCCTCAATGAACGCGACAGTCCCCGAGTTGAGAGGGGCAGTCCCCGAGTAAGGAGGGGCAGTCCCCGGGTTGCAGGCGCCAGTCCCCGGGTTGCAGGCGCCAGTCCCCGGGTTCTCTTTTGTGCCCTCCCAGTCAATCTCCATTGGAACTGCTTCTTCACTAGGCAGAGAAGGAACAAAAATGGGCTCCGAGTTGGGGGATGGCTTGATGGATGGCGTTCTCAAATGCTCCAAGGCAATCCTAGCCGGGATGTACTGCCGAGAAGACCCCAACTTGGACAGTTCATCCGCTGCTTCATTTTCTGCTCGGTGGATGTGTTGGAACTCGCAGCCTTCGAAGAATCCCGTCATTGTTTGAACCAGGAAGCGGTATGATGCCATGTTGGCATCCAGAGCTTCCCAAGTGCCAGAAACTTGCTGCACAAGCAGATCCGAGTCGCCATAGCATATGATGCGCTGCACACCAACTTCCTTGGCTACCTTCAAACCATGCACCACGGCCTCATATTCTGCAACATTGTTGGACGCCTTGAAGTGGATTTGCAGCACATATTTGAGTTGATCTCGCTTGTGTGACATAAGCACTACGCCAACGCCAAGGCCTTCCTTCATTTTGGAGCCATCAAAGTGCATCTTCCAGTAGTTGGATACCGGAGTAGGAGGCTCATACTGCACCTCAGCCCAATCGACAAGAAATTCCGCCAGAATCTGAGACTTGATGGCTTCTCTTCTCGCATACGCGGGAGCGTATGCGGCCAGCTCGATTGCCCACTTGGCTACCCTGCCACTTGCTTCCTTGTTGCCCATGATATCCGAGATGGGAGCTGAACTCACCACGGTGATGGGATGTTCTTGGAAATAGTGCTTTAGCTTCTTGGCGCCCAGGTACACGCCGTAAGTCATCTTCTGGTAGTGCGGGTAGTTCTGTTTGGAGCTGGACAGCACCTCGCTGAGATAATACACTAGCCGCTGCACACTTTTGAAGGTCCGAGAATCGGATATTCGAAAAACTGCTTTCACCGCTCGTTACGGGTTGTATGAATACACTGTAATGTCCTTTGGTCTGACAAATGCTCCGGCATATTTCATGAATCTCATGAATAAGGTATTCATGGACTTTCTGGATAAATTCGTCGTGGTGTTCATCGACGATATTCTCATCTATTCCAAAAAAAACGAAGCAGAACACGAAGAACATCCGAGGTTGGTACTCGGAACACTTCGAGAGCATCAATTGTATGCTAAATTCAGCAAATGCCAATTCTGGCTTCGAGAAGTGGGTTTTCTTGGACATGTGGTATCTGAAGGTGGAATCTCTGTTGATCCCACTTTTATTCAGTCCGTCATGAAGCGTAATGCTCCAACCAACCCAACTGAAGTAAGATCATTTCTTGGTTTGGCTGGGTATTACCGCAAGTTTGTTCAATAATTCTCTAGCATCGCCAGACCACTCACTCAATTGCTCAAGAAGGACAAGAAGTTTGAGTGGACTAACAAGTGTGAAGAAAGTTTCCAAGAATTGAAGAGAATATTGGTGTCTACTCCTGTTCTCACTATGCCGGATGTCACAAAGAGTTTTGATGTGTATTGTGATGCCTCAAAACTTGGACTCGGCAGTGCTCTCATGCAAGACGGGAATGTTATCTCTTATATCTCTCGTCAGCTGAAACCTCATGAGCAGAACTACCCCACCCATGATCTTGAGCTTGCAGTTGTTGTTCATGCTCTCAAAGCATGGCGACACTTTCTTATGGGGAATCAATGTGAGATCTACACTGACCACACGAGCTTGAAGTATATCTTCTCTCAGCGTGAACTCAATATGAGGCAACACGGTGAATTGAACTCATCAAATATTATGATATGAGTATCCACTATCATCCTGGAAAGGCGAATGTTGTCGCTGATGCGCTCAGTCGAGAACCCGCCTCTTTGAATGCTATCATCAAGATCAGACAACCTGAGTTGTGGAAAGAGCTTGATCAACTAGGCATTGAAGTAGTCAGGCATGGTATGTTGAATACTATTGAAGTCAAACCTACTCTGATTGATCAAGTGAAACAAGCTCAAAAGGGCCAGAAAAGTATTGAGTGAATCAAGGACCGCTTGAAGAAGGAACTAGTGCCTGGTTTCTCTGTTGATTCCTCAGGAATACTCTGGTATAAAGGTCGCATCTGTGTTCCATCCGAGTCAGAGCTGAAGAAATTCATTCTAGCTGAGGTTCATGACACTCCTTATTCCATTCACCCCGGAGGAACAAAAATGTATCAAGACCTTAAGGAGAAGTTTTGGTGGCATGGTATGAAGCGAGAGATTGCTTCGTCTATCGCCAAGTGTGATGTCTGTCAGCGTGTGAAGGCGGACCATCAACATCCAGCTGGTTTATTGCAAGCACTCCAAGTACCCAAGTGGAAATGGGATGAAGTTGGAATGGCTTTTATCACTGGACTTCCCAAGTCAAACCGAGGGCATGATGCCATCTGGGTCGTTGTGGACATGCTTACAAAAGTGGCTCACTTTATCCCTGTTCAAACCACTCTCCGTGGAGATCAAATAGTTGACCTCTACATATCTCGGATTGTGAGTTTTCATGGAGTTCCTGAGAAGATTGTTTCTGATCGAGGGACTCAATTCACATCCTGATTCTGGAGGAAACTGCATGAAGCCCTGGGAACCAAGTTGTTGGTCAGCACAGCTTATCACCCACAAACCGAGGACAAACCGAGCGTGTTAATAAAATCTTGGAAGACATGCTTCACGCTTGTGTGTTTTCTTATGGTGCTAAGTGGGAAGATTGCCTACCATTCGTAGAGTTCTCTTACAACAATAGCTACCAAGCTAGTCTACAAATGGCTCTGTTTGAAGCCTTATACGGACACAAATGTCGCACACCATTAAACTGGTTTGAGTCTGGTGATAGCCAGATATTTAGTGTGGATACCTTGCGTGCTGCGGAAGAACAAGCTCAACTTATCCGCGACCGTCTCAAGGCCGCTCAATCCCATCAGAAGAGCTATGCTGACTCCAAGCAACGCAAAGTCTCTTGTAGGGGTTTTTGTGTATCTTAGAGTCACACCTCTCAAAGGGATGCAACGCTTCCATGTCAAAGGAAAGCTTGCACCTCGATACATTGGACCCTTCGAGATCCTAGCCCGTCGTGGTGAAGTATCCTATCAACTTGAGTTACCTGCTGATCTCTTGGAGTTCCATGATGTCTTTCATGTATCCTTGCTCCGGAAATGCCTTCAAGTGCCGGATAAGAATCATTCTTATAAGCACATCGATTACCGGACCATTGCCATCAACCATGATTTGACTTATCAGGACCGACCACTCCGTGTCAGAATGTTCGTGTAACCAGGAGGCGTGTAATCAGATTCATCAAAATCCAGTGGACTAATCACTCCGAGGAAGAGGCCACCTGGGAACGCGAAGATTTCATCAACAAGGAGTTTCCTGACTTCCACTATGACCGAACCCCCGAATCTCGGGACGAGATTCTTTTAAGGAGGGGAGGTCTGTCACATCCTCATTTTAGAGCTTAGATGTAAGGGGAAAACAAAAAATTTAGGACCAACAAAAACTTTCATGTTGATCCTATTCCTCTTCGGAAATGTAGCCTTTATGTGAACCTCTATGTTGGCTATGAGAATAAATGGTGGAATGTTGTGATCCTTGTTTCCTTGTCATCTAAATCATATTTTTAATCTTGTCTTTGATCACCCTAAAGAGATAAACAAAAATCCCTTTTGTCCAGACATAGTAGTAGATTTCATAGACGGGGATGCCATGAGACTACCGATAGAGAAGTGGGGGGACGTGATTGTACGATGGACAATGACACAGGGTTTTACCCAGGTTCGGTACGACGCAGTAATGCAACGTTCCTACTCCTGCAATCTCACTATTCAGGACTAAAGCCTGGGAATACAGAGTACAATATGAGGTTCTATTAGCTACTCGTCAAGGATCCACCTCTCGGCGAGTTAGCCTTTAGCTTCTTGTCTATCTGTTTTATCTCCCGTCCGGCTTTATATAATAGCCGGGTTAGGGCATACAAAGAAGGAAACCTAGAAGACTACGGTATGTGCTAACTTGGAAAGTAAGGAATCCGCCTTCTACTCCAAGCCGTATCACGTGGGCCGTGATCCGGGTTCTTCTAGAATCCGGCTTCCGTGCGTCAGCTTACTGGGCCGCCCAACGGACCGTAGACAATTACCATTTAGGCCACCCTGGTAATCCGGCACTTTAGACCACCATCTGATATACCCCTAGTTGGTATATATCCGACAGTAGCCCCCAAGAAGGATTAAGACTCTGATTCGCCGTCTTTCGTCAAATGTGCATTCTTTCCGAGAAATACTGGCTCATAGTCTTGATTCTTCTTTTCCTCAAAAGGATGACATAACGCCAAACTAGGATTCTAGAAAATCCGGCTTTTCTTCTACGAACCTTCGTGGAGAAGGAACTTCCTACGTCAGCGCTCTAATCATGCTGACGTAAGGGACGTTTGGGTTTCGAGCGGGAAACCCTGAAACGTATCTCTGACAGATTCTCGCGGGAAACGAGGACATAACAATAATCACCCGTCATTTCATTTCCCGAAATCTCCGGCGAGTGACACACATTGATTATCCAACGGTCAAAAGAGCCTCGCGACGGGTTTTCGGCTATAAATAGCCGTCTCCATCCCTTCCGGCAAACCTTCGTTCCCAGTTCTTCACGCCTCACCTAGCGCCCAAGCACACTGCGAGTAGAGCAAACTTCCAGCAAACGCACGAACCAGCGCCGTCCGTGACCTCTCCGGAGCACACGGATTCTCCATCGTGCTGCCAAAAGATGGCATCTCCAAGCTCTTCTCCAGCCCACTCCGTCGCGGTGGAGATTGATGAAATCATCAACACCATGGATCCCATGGTGGATTCTCCTCTTCGTGCAACCGGCGATGAGCCATAGAAAACTGCCGGCGGCCCAGCTAGCGAGGAAACCTCTCTCACCGCCACCAACTTTGCCGGGTCCTCCTCCGCGCCATCTCCGCCACTCGCGCCCGAGACGGCGGAGGAAAAGATAATCCTCGTCGGAGAAGAGCTCGCGGCCGCGTCGGCCGCTGCATCCACCGCCGCCTGGGCGGAAGACGAAGGGGAAACTGCCGGCAACTGGAGCCAGAGCAGTATTCCTCCTTCCCTCCTTTCGACAATGGAGAAGGAGGGGCTGCTGCTGAAGGGCAAATGGCGGAGCCCGGAGGACGAGTCCGAACCACTGCCAAAGGACGGGGAACGCGTTCTCCTTACCTCTCATGTCACCAGAGGTATGGGAATTCCGCCATCCACCTTCTTCCTTGAAGTTCTCGAACATTACGGTGTTCAGCCTCATAATCTTCCCCCAAACTCCATTCTTTATCTAGCCGGCTTCCAGGCCCTTTTCGAGGGATATTTAGGAATAGCCCCTAGGTTAGACTTTTGGCAGTATTGCTTCGGAGTGAAGCGGAACCCTATAGAGGGCGTTCTTCCCATCTGCGCGACCATTTCTTTCACTCTTCGAAGATTTAGGGAAGATTGGTACCCAAAGATAAAGACATCAGAATCCGTCAAATTTTGGACGGGTTCTTTCTTTTATCACCACGACGTCCCATTCCCCAAAAAGGACAACGGAGTTCCTCCATTCACCAATTCTGCTGCCGCACCTCGGGACAGTTGGGCAATCGAAGCGGTGCAAACTTTGCCGGAGGACCTGATGAAAATAAAACGGCATATCGCCAAACTTACCTCCTCACAACCTCCTCTGACCGGAACAGATACAATTCTGTGTTGGTTCGGTCGCCGTATTCAACCTCTCGCCTTCCGCCCCTGACTTCTTTGCGAATACGAGGGGCCAGAAGATGAAATGAGAGGGACGGACAAAGCTTTTACTAAGAGGGATTTCAAGAAGCGAGTTAATCAATTGGTCGCTACTCGCGACCAATACGAGGAGAGTTTGGGAATGTATCACGAGGAAAACCCAATTCCTAAGGTACTCTTATTTTTCCCTGATTTGGTATTCTCTTGGATTTTTACCTTTCCCAGATTTCTCTAACTTAGTTGGATCTTTTTCCTTCTCCGTAGTTCGACGATCTCACGGAAGCAGATCTTGCATCCGACGCCGAACTTGAAGAATTGCACGCCAGCTTTTATGGCGGTCAAAAACGCAAGAGGCAAGTGATCACGGAGGAGGTGATAAATCTTGATGGAGTTCCCATCGCCACATCCAGGTATTTTTCTGGGGTTTTTAATCTCTCATTCCATTCTGGTTCTTCGAGGTATTTACTTCTCGGATTTTTCCTTCATTCCTTCCCTTTTTCAGCCTTGCACCAGTTCCTTTGAAGGCAAAGAAACTGAAGAAACATAAAGCTACTGCTGGCAAGGGAATGCCGTCTTCAGCTGCAGCTTCACCCACTCCAACAACTCCCGGTGGGGAGAATAAAACCGCAAACCCGGACGAACGATTCCGGCCGACCAGCCAGCCTATTGCATCTAACGTGGATGCGAGGGAAAGGGCGGAACCAGAGATGGGCGGTCCTTCTCGGACTTCTGGCGAAGAAGAGCCCATCCCTACTTTTGACAAAGAATTCAAGGTAAAGGAAGAACCTTTCGATGATCTCGGATACATTCGTCCGACGGCTAAGAAGTTCTTCGCTCCTGCTCCTCTGATCCGTCCTTGGCCACAAGGCGGACTAATTGTCCGAAATAACTTCGTATTTTCGCCTCGTGAGGTCATTCAAGACCGCCTGCACCACGTTGGAATTCTTTTTGCTGAATACGCAAAAGAATTCAACGATAACTTATCAGGTTTACAGCGGATGAGCCAGGTAATATCTCTAGCCCCCAAGCAATAAGTAAAATGCATGCTTTTTACTTAATGCGTTCATCCTTATTATGCTTGCTGCTAACTTAAGCATTTTGTTTCATTTCCGTGTTTCAGCAAACCGCTGAAAGTATAAAATTGGAAGTTTTTTGGCAAACTTACCGTCAAGAATAAGGAGGTTAGAAGCTTTCTTTCTATTCTTGACGTTATGGAAGCGGAGCTTGCTTCATCTCAGCAACAACTGGAGGAAACAACATGTATTTTATTTTCCCGTGGTTTCATTTTTATGCCTTTTATCTAAGTATTTATCCGAGTTTTTCTAACTCGGTATTCTTACTTGCTTTTCAGCTGCTTTGGCGAAAGCCAAGCAGATTGCTGAAGACGCCGGCAATGCTGAGAACCTCCGCCGGGAGAACCTGGACCTTCATAAGGATCTTATGAGGGTTCAGAAAGAACTGGAGGCCAGCCAGTTGGCTGTTGGCATTGCTTAATCCAATGCCTCCAACCAAGCTGAGAAGGACAAAGCAACCATCCGAGATCTGGAGAATGCTTTGACCCTTCACCTGGAGGAAGGCTCCGAGATGGATAAGATCCTCTTCTTTCTCCGCTTTTTCAATAACCTCTTGGTTGTTTGTCTGAAAAACAGGAGACGGCCCAGCTCTTACTCGGATTGAAAAAATCCGAGCTTTCGGCAAGGTCTTCACCGCGCTCAAGGCTGCGGGGATGGAGCTCATCAACAAATTTCTTCCCGCAAGGACTGGGGAGTTCTCGGAAGTTGGAAAACTTCCGGAGGCTATCTTGGAGGTGGCGGAGTCCAAGGAATCCACCTTGCGCTCCGCGGCACGGGGTGGTGCACGCATGGCTCTAGGGCAGGTATGGGCACACACTTGTGTTGACCCTTTTGTCATAGCCACTTGCTCCACTTGCTCTCCTTGGCCTGGATGAACCTTGTCCACTCGTGGCCTTGACCTAGGGCACCCATAGAACCAAGTTGGAAATGACTTAAAGCCCTAGGGCTTGCTCATGCCAAGGGTTGGCATCCACCCGAGCTCCCCAAAATACCCTCAACCTCACTCCCTCTCCTATAAATGGCCAGAGGTCTCAACCTTGCGCCTTTGCACCTCTCATACTCCCTCCTAGCTCCCCCTGGTCATTTTGACCCAAGCCCAAGCCCCTAAAGCCCCCAGAGCTCGAGCACGGGCCGCCGGCGACCACCACGGCCATGGCGAAGCCCTGCCCGCACCACTCCACCCCAGCCCCTCTCACTACCCTAGGGACACTCCCCACGATCCCCTGAACCCCCCAGACAACACCCCACCTTCCCTAACCACCGGAGGCGCCGCCGCCGTCCACCTCGCCGCCGCGGTCACCACGCAGAGCGCCGGCCGCGTTCCACCCCGTGAGGCCACGACGAGCGCCACCGACGCCTCCCCTCCGTGCCCCTGCCCTCCTGCAACCACCCCGAACCCGCTCCGTCCCTTCCCGAGCCCGCGGTAAGCTTCCCGAGCCCCTTTCGCCGCCGGCCAGATCGTGAGAGAGAGAGAGAGAGAGAGAGATCGGGAGGTGGAAGACGGCCCCGCACCGTTGGATCATCGATCCACGGTCGCCTTCAAACGATCGTTTCTCGCGCCCTGCCCGCGCGCGCGCAGCACTGCTGGGCCGCGCAGCCCGTTAACTGGGCCGTATCCACCCGAACCAGCCCGCGTTGC
The DNA here is from genome assembly GCA_028641055.1 of Alopecurus myosuroides. Lineage (NCBI taxonomy): Eukaryota > Viridiplantae > Streptophyta > Magnoliopsida > Poales > Poaceae > Alopecurus > Alopecurus myosuroides. The sequence continues at coordinate 155,964,130 of CM054057.1, read as the reverse complement.
AATTAATTTTATTCCTTTTAAGTTTTAACAGAGATCTGTGTGATCACTTTGGACGTAGTAAAAATACTAAACGTGTGAAATAAAATCTGGAAAAATTCGTGGACCCTAAGATATAAAATGTAGACCATACAAAAATTGCAGATCTACTTTTGGACCAATAGTTTGGGCACAAGAACTGATTTGCCACAGACTGACAGTAGGAATGTTTTGACCATAACTTTTAAAATATGTAACCAAATGGAAAAAACTAAAATGCTATGGGTAGGTAATGAAAATATCTATCCAATGCAGTTGATCTCACATCAAGGTGAGTTGTATAAAGAAAATGCCATCCAGTTGACTAAAAGACCAGTAAGCTCTTCTATGATTTTTATAAGGAGTTTAAAAATGATTTTGGAGCAAATCCAATTGGATGAGTTTGGTATTGACTAGATATATCTTATCCTATCTTAGATTAATTTTTGAAGCTCTAGATAATTTTTGGTGGACAGATCTAGAAACAACAGCTTTCCTGTTTTTGTTTTGGAATGTGTTTTTGTTTGAAATGAAATGTTTGGTTGATATACTCTTGTTCCCTAGCATGTATAAAGTTGTTAGGACTTGTTATTAAGTTGTTTTCTTATAGTACATCTACCTTAGAAAGTGTGTGCAAGTTTGGAAACTGAAATAAAAATAAGATAGCATTTGATACCTTCTAGTTTTATTATTTGAAATTATTGTGAGAGCTAGATCTTTGTGTGAATGCTTTGATAAATTTTGTGATATGATTGCTATGGATCCAGTACCATTTTGGTACTGTTATTTTGAAGTTAATACCTTTCTTAGCTTGCATGTTCTTTTGTAGCAAAGCATGAGTAGGTCTTGTTATTTAGCATGCACTAGTATTGTTTCCACTAGATTAAATAGCCTTATGTTATATATCTTGTATGCAAAGTTTTTCATGAGTAACCATAGGCCTAGTACCTCTTTTGCCTTGGTATCAGTGGGCCCATAACCCACTGGTCCCATTGCATCCTGGTTGTGGATGGAAATCCCTAACCATACACATGTGAGAAATTGACATGTTTTAATTGTATGATTGATTGCTATTTTTCCACCATGGGAAATATATTTGGTTGCTTTTCACTTATGCAAGTGAGAAGTTTATTTCTTATCAGAGGATACTAGTATGTTAGGTGTGATCCATTTGTTAGCATAATATTCCTTAGGAGTATCATGTTAAGAAATGATTCACTATTGGGTGCTAAATTAAATTATTTGCAAATGAACTAAATTCCTTGTGATTGATAGATTGTTTGTGAATGATTTTAAATTGAGTGTTTGGATTTTTAAAAAGGTTTAGATGACTTTCCTTTAAGTGCATAGCTACTGGCTGTGTGAGTTATACATTGTTTGATTGCTAGTAATGATTAGAGAAAACATAAACTGCTAGAATTTATTTGTGCATGCTTAATAGTTGTTTCATGGAATTATTTTGATGTTCTTGCTTCCTAGCATGAGTAGGATTTGTGTACTGTTATTAGGTACACTTATATTCATGACTTTCTTGTTTAGGTTTAAGCATCATGATAGCATTGTTTACTTCTCTAGTATTGAACTAGTGTCACCACTAGAAAATGGTGATTTTTGCTATAGTATTGTCATCTTTTATTTTATGAGTGTATGAGTTTATTATAGCATGTTTAGGAAGTTATTACTTCTGTTATCGTGCCATGAATTATTTATTTGCATGTGCTATGGTTGTAGATTAACAATTATCTCTTATAGCATGCTTGTGTAGAAATTCACATACTAGTATGCTATTAGTGCAGTCCTGTTTTTATACCTATTTAATAGAAATATTATCTTGAGTGAAGATGGTGTTTTAGAGTATTTATATGATTTATTCATTGGTTATTAGCTACTGGTTGTTTGTTAAATTCTCATGATTGATGGATTCCAAAACCTCTAGTAAACAATGACCTAGTACATAAATAGCCTATTCATCTGTGGTGTGTTTACCTGATGTTTGGAAATTGTCTGAGTGTGTACCTTAGCATGAGTGTCATACTTGTGTTATTTGTTGTGCTAGTGTTGTTTTCGTGCTTAAGAGTATCTTATGAAACTAAAACATCCAACTAAAATCATGAACACATTAAGAGGTAGTTGCTTGTGGTGAGTAATACCCACCGCCATGGGTATTGTTCTGTCTGTTTGTTTTACCTTAGCAACCTAACCTTTGCACCCACAAGCTATATTTTTTAGCTTCTTATATATCTTGTTATGAGAGTGGTCCATCACTCCATATGTGGTATGTAAGATGTGGATATGGTTTCCTGAACCATATGTTTGTCTGACGATAGTTTTGTACCCTGAGAGCTATGTGAGGCAGTTTTCTCGATAACGCTTGTGAGTCTGCATTTTTATACTTTTGCTTGCTGTATGTGTTGTCTAGCTTAGTTGTGTGTCTTTTAGACCTGAGTGTGTGTCTTGTATTCTTTACGATGCTAGAAAACGAAGAAGAAGAAGAAGCAGTTGTGGAGCTGTGCGTCAAGTTCAAGTTACTTCAAGGCCGGGGACATTAAGAGATTGAGGCAAGCCATCCTGATGCTTGCTACTATAATACACTTATCATTATCTATCATGCATGTTTTACTTCTGAAAAGTTTTACAAAAACTTTGATTTCCAAAAACTATTTTTGAGTGAATACTACTACTACTATTTATATACTACTATGCCAGTAGTTGATACTTGGTGCTACCAAGCCCATAGCCACCATATGGTATTTATTACCATCACAAGTATTAGTCCCTAAGTGGACACCTTAAAATTATGTTCTTACAAAACAAAGGCTTTATGGAAAACCCGGAAAAAAGGCGGGTCCTTATTCTCCAGAGGAATGTGGAAGTGGTCATTTTTGGGAAAATGGTGTTTTAAAAAATGACACATAACCTAGTCTTCGCCGGACAACCTTTACCATACTGCCACCCTACCCCAACATGGGAACGGGGCTTAACTAGAAGTTTGTCCTTGTTAGTGTGTGTTCTATCTCAATTGCTATAAGGGATGTCGTACCCTCGAACCGAATGTCGCCAAAACTCCCAATGTTGGGACATATAAAGTGTGGGATTAAGTTACCCTTCGGATGCGACGATTGGGTCTCCTGTCATGGCGATGTGTGACATGGTGCCGGGGAGAACAAACCCAATTGAATAGATATGCATATTCTAGCTTGAACATAGTGGAAGGTTATGATCAGTTATCTGATGTTCTACATACTGTTGTTACAGTCCGTGGTTGTTCACAGCAGGTGTACTGTATCTCGTGGATGTGTACACCTCTGCAGAGTACAACTTTTTCGAAGAAGCCGCGTCCTCGGATATGGACAGTTGAATGGCCATGTAGCTAGCATTGTGTCAATGTTTTCAAAAGGATGTTTTTCAGAAAGGAGTTGAACTCGGGAAGTTCGGAAAGGAGGGAAACCTTGTACAGTGGAGGTATCGATGATGAAAAGCCAGGAGTTGTTTTACGAGAAGTTTTGCAGAGAAAATCTTTCTTCTCTAAGCAAACATCTGGAAACTGATTCCAAGAAGTTTTGCAAAGAGGAAACTTTCTTTCAACAAAGTTTTATAAAACCTCTTGTACATGTGATACCGACAAGAGAAAGAAAAACTATACTATTTTCTTCTGAAGTATCTTCTTCAGCGAAGATACGGATTAACATGACTGCAACTGTGGTGTCATCCTACATGAACACCATTGATAGTGAACCCTATTTATAGCCTACCTATTCCACCATATAAGCATACTTGCATCTTTGGTAAGTTACATGATGGATTTCTTGCTGAGTACATTCAAATGTACTCATTATGGTTTCGCCCCTGGTATCTACTTGCCAGACTTTGAGACGGAGTCTCGGAAGAAGATCAACAAGGAGGAGTATGGAGCTGATGGCTTTGCGAACTAGGATCGTTTCCGGGTCAGCAGCCTGTAGGTTAAGGCGTAACTTGGGCTCTACCGCGTTTTGTGTGTGTTTAGTCTTCCGCTGTGTGTGTTGTGTGTTGTCCTGCGTGACAACCGTGTAGTCTTTGTCATGTGACCATGCGTTTTTGTAAGTGTTTGTGTAACCGTGTAATGGATATTGTATCTGTGTACCAGCTTGATATGTTGTTCACGACTGAATTCCTGGGATCGTGAATGTATGCATATCGAGGGCGTCCTTGAACAGTGGTTCGAAGGGCGGGCCCTACATGTGAGGTACAAATACATAGGTTCTTCGTCTTTTGGGGATGCCAAAACCGGAGCTTTCATCAAAGTTTCTTTCAACTGGGTTAATGCTGCATCTGCTTCTTCTGTCCACTCGAATTTGTCGGATTTCTTCAACAACTTTTACAGTGGCAGGCTTTGTCCCCTAGCCGGCTAATAAACCTGCTAACGGCTGCTGCAGAACCCGTCAATCTTTGTACATCTTTTACGCACGTAGGCTTGGAGATGTTTAAGATTGCTTTGATCTTTTCCGGGTTTACTTCTATTCCTCTATGAGAAACGATGAAACCCAGAAGTTTTCCTGAGGGAACCCCGAATACGCACTTTAATGGATTTAACTTCATCTTATAAGTGCGCAAATTTTTGAAGGTTTCTCGCAAATCTTCAAGGAGTGTATCTTTTTCCTTGGACACGACACCAATGCCGTCCACGTAAACATGGACGTTTTTGCCAATCTGACCATGCAAACATCGCTGCATGCAACGCTGGTAAGATGCACCGGCGTTCTTCAGGCCAAATGGCATGGTTATGTAATAGTACGTCCCATATGGGGTTATGAAGGAAGTTTTGATTTGATCTTATTCCTTCATGCGTATTTGATGATACCCAAAATATGCATCCAAAAAGCATAAAAGCATAAAAGCCAGAAGTGGCATCTATTATTTGATCGATTCGCGGTAATGCAAATCTATCTTTTGGACACAACTTGTTCAAGCCAGTATAATTTATACACATCCTAAGGGCGGTGCTGTCTTTCTTCGGGACTAATACTGGGTTTGCAGACCATTCAGCATGTATAACTTCCCGGATAAAATCTGCTGCCAAAAGCCGGATAATCTCCTTGCCAATAGCCTTCCGTCTTCTTCCACCAAATCGATGGAGACCTTGTTTGACGGGTTTGTATCCTGGAATCACCTTAAGTTGATGCTCAGCAAGTTCCCTGGGTACGCCTGGCATGTCCGCAGGACATCATGCAAAAATGTCCCAGTTCTCACGGAGGAACTTGATGCGCTCGCTTTCCTATTTGTCGGTCATCCCAGTTCCTACTACGACAACCTTTGTCAGATCTTTAGGATCTAGGATTACCTTTCTTGTGTTCTTGGAAGCTTTGAAGCTATCTGCTGGCTTCCGACTTTCTTTTCCTGCCGGCATTTCTGTCGGCGATACTTCTTTTGCCAGCTCTTTCAATTCTTCCTTTGCTATCACTTTTTCTGCGCAAAGGGCGTTTTCTTTTTCCAGATCGTTTGCCAATTTGAAGTCTCCCGTTATGGTGATTACTCCTCCTTTTGGCCCTGGAATCTTCAGCTTGTTATAAATATAACATGATCTTGCCATAAATTTGGCGAAAGCTAGACGTCCGAGTATTGCGTGATGCACGCTTTCGAACGGCACGACCTCGAAGGTTTCATCTAGGGAAATGAACTTTCTCTCCGAAGGTTACATCTAGGGAAATTTCTCCTAGGGATCGTGCTTGTCTGCCAGGGACGATGCCATGAAAACGTATGTTGCTGTGATTGAGCTGTGTCTCGAAGATTCGCAGATGCTTCAGTGTATCCAGGTACATTATGTTAATGCTGGATCCTCCATCCATCAACACTCATTTTAGCCTAGTGTTTTGAACAATAGGACTTACAATTAGAGCTTGCGTGCCGGGTTCTGGGATATTTCCGGGATGATCAGACTTATCCCAGGTAATTGGTGTATTTGAGTACTTCAAGAATTTTGGGGTTGCAGGGACAACCGCGTTTATTTCTCGAAGCATTCTCTTTGCCACCTTTGCTAAGGGAGTTGCCAGGAAAGTTAGGTTGCATTCTCCGTCAACTCTCGGAAACTTAGGCTCGCCTTTTCGCTGTTGTTCCTGGATTTTTTCGTCAGTGTCCGTTTCACTGTCTTCTTTTTCAGCTTCTGGCTTTTGCTTGGAGAATTTCCTCTTGGAGTTATTCCCTTTGTTTCCGGATCCTGCACTGCCTTTCATATGCTTGTTCAACCGGCATTGTGCGTTAGTATGGGTGGGTTTCCCAAATTGCGAGTGGTGGACACAGTTTTCCGACTTTATTTTTTCCCACTCTTCTTTGGTGTAATTTATCGGCTCTGTGCTTCTTCCTTTCCACTTGCTCCCATTTTCTCTTCCAAAGGCTATGTTAACTTCTTTGGGCTTTTGTGTTGCCTCCGGAGTTGCTTTTTTCTCAGTGCGAGGGGTCTTTTTGGCTTGGATCAAAGTGTCGATATTACCGCCTCTCGCCCTGATGTCGTCTTCGTCCGCTGCATGCTCATTGGCGGTTGTAAGCATAGATCCGAGATCTTTGTGCTTTTTGGAACCGATCATGAATGGTACGAGTCCGGGTTTTAAGCCATTGACGAAAGCATGCATTGCTTGAACGTCAGTTACTCCAGAACAACTATTCTTCATTGCCGTCCTCCTTGAGATGAAATCCACGTATGGTTCATCCTCAAACTGGGTGCAACGGTTTAGCTGGTTGATGCTGTTCGGGCGCTTGTAGGTTCCCCGGAAATGCTGAGTAAATACTCTAGCCATATCATCCCAGCTGTCGATAGTTCTTGATGGTAACCCATTGATCCAATCTCTGGCTCCATCCCGTAACATTAGGGGGAGGAATTTTAATGCCTCCAGGTCTGTCCCATTGTTAATTTGGACGGCTGTGTAATAGTCTGAGAGCCAGGTGTCCGGGTTTGTGCTGCCGGTGTAGTTTTGGTATGTTGGACCAACTTTGGCAAAGACAGATTGCAGGGTTATTCTTCGGATCCTGTCAGTGAAACACTTGGGTCCGAAGTATAAATCGTCTCTTTCCGCTCTGTCTATGTGTGCGGAGTATATGCCGGCTGAATGGACAGAAGGGGATCTACTCCTTTCTTTTCCATTATGGTGCGGACGCGCTTTTCCGGGATTATCTCTATTTACTCCGTGATCGTGCCCTTTGGGATAAGGTGGAGTTCTACTCATGTATCTTTCCTTATTCTTTGGGGGGGGGGGGGGGGGGGGGGGGGGGGCGTCCGGGACCTCTCACGCCTGTGAGGTATATCCTGTCTTCCAGCATTTCCTGCAGGGCGTCTCGGGGGCGGAATTGATTTTCTGTCCTTCCGTTTTTTCTCTTCCCGATCACAGGGATTAATTCCATATTTCGGAAGATGGGATCCGGTTCTGGACGCTTCATCCCTATTGTCGGGTTTCTTCCTGTCCTTTCTCGGATCTGATTTCTTCTCTTTCGAATTGTTTGAATCTCCAGGTTCTTCCGGTCCAGGTGCTCCAGCGGCGCATGTAGCTGTCTTGCATAGGGCGGAGCCGTCATGTAACTTCCCTGATCGTTCTTGCGCTCGATGTTGTTGTTGCAACGCTTTTCCTAGGAAAGCATACACCCCTTGAAGTTTTTCACCATCGGAGTACATATCGTTGTTGAGGATGGCGAACGTTGCTTCCGCGTTTTCTGTTGCAGTTTTGTATATTGGCTTGCCTCTGGCATCTTTGCCATTTACCTGCTTTTACCAAGATGGGTTGTGGAACCTTTCTTTTGGCGGCAGTACTTCCGGTTTTGCGATTCCGGGTAACTGCGTAGGTTTAATGCCAGATCTATTCTTTCTCTCGTAATCCTCGATTTCTTCCCGCATGAGCTTGATGTCAGCCTGGGCTTTTTGGAGGTGTTCTCGAGTTCAAAATAGATGTTGCTGCTGCCTTTGGAGAGCTTGCCTCCGGGCTTCCAGCACTTCAGGGGGCTCGTGTGTTCCCACTGGTGTTTGGAGTAATTCCTGTTCGTCCTATTCTGTCATTGGCAGAACAAGGATTTCCTTCGTTTTCTTCTCCACGGGGTTCACTTCGCTTGCATCTCCTACTTCCGGGCTTTCATTGGCTGGATCAGCGAATTTTTTCTTCCGGAGCTTATACTGGAGTTTTTTAGCAGCTTTGTGTTTCTTCTTGGAAGAGGGAGGTTTCTTGCAGGGTTCTTCCTCTGTCAATTCTTTGACATCAGGGAATTTTGGAGAGGTTTCTCCTTCTTCTCTCAATTCTTTGGAGGCGTTCTAGGGCTTTCCTGACTGTCGTCATCCGTGTTTTCAGCCGGTTTTGCCATCAGTACTTCATGGAATCCTCTTGGAAGGATTTGACCTTTCTTTCGAAAGCGTCTTCATCTTCGTCTTCGGTATCGAGGTGATCCAATCAGGGTTACGACTCTAACCTCGCCTCGATGGCGGCTAGTACAGAGTCAGCTTCCGAGTGCGTCGTGATGTTGACGGATGTCGGATCTTCCACCTCTGTTGTGGGATTGCTGTTTTCTGCCTCTTGCACGGGATTGTTTTGATCCGTGTTTCCGGCAATCTCGGACTGCACCATGCCGATAAAGTGCGATTTAGCAGTATATCGACGATCTGAGCAAAATCCGGCGTCTTAGTCGTCTTCGCCTGGGTATAGGGCGGGTGGGATAAATTTGCTCCCACCGCAGAATCCCATTGCTTCTGTAGTTAATCTGATAAAGATGTTTGCAGATCCAATCGGTAGAACGCATGCACTTACCAGATGATTTCGCGCTGGCATGTACGATCCATTGTCGAGGAAGCGCCCGACGTCATTGTCGAATTCCAAGCTTCCGACAGTTATGGTACTGCCGATTCCGCCAAGTATTCCCGATCAGAACATAACGCCTGACGTCACGGGCCCCACGGTGGGCGCCAACTGTCGAGACATCGTAGTAGATTTCATAGACGGGGGTGCCATGAGACTACCGATAGAGAAGTGGGGGGACGTGATTGTACGATGGACAATGACACAGAGTTTTACCCAGGTTCGGTACGACGCAGTAATGCGACATTCCTACTCCTGCAATCTCACTATTCAGGACTAAAGCCTAGGAATACAGAGTACAATATGAGGTTCTATTAGCTACTCGTGAAGGATCCACCTCTCGGCGAGTTAGCCTTTAGCTTCTTGTCTATCTATCTTATCTCCCGTCTGACTTTATATAATAGCCGGGTTAGGCCATACAGAGAAGGAAACATAGAAGACTACGGTATGTGCTAACTTTGAAAGTAAGGAATCTGCCTTCTACTCCAAGACGTATCACGTGGGCCATGATCCGGGTTCTTCTAGAATCCAGCTTCCGTGCGTCAGCTTACTGGGCCGCCCAACGGACCGTAGCCCATTACCATTTAGGCCACCCTGGTAATCCGGCACTTTAGACCACCATCTGATATACCCATAGTTAGTATATATCCGACACCTTGAGAACCCTAAAGAAAAACATGAGTTTTCCATTCCTGTTTTTAGTTATTTTCTTCCATTTTGATCATCTCCTATACCTATGGATCCCACCTCAAAATTTTGTTTTCTTTGGATGTCTGATACGTCTCCAACGTATCTATAATTTCTGATGTTCCATGTTGATATTATGCCAATTGCTACATGTTTTCTCCCTTGTTTATAGCATTTTTACACGTTTTCCGGGACTAACCTATTAACAAGATGCCAAGTGTTAGTTCCCTGTTATCTGCTGTTTTTTAATTCAGAAAAGTTGTTCTGGAAATATTCTCGGAATTGGACCCAACGAATCCCGAAGTTCCTATTTTCCCCGGAAGCATCCAGAAGTCCCGAAGAGCCCTGGAGGGGGGCCACAGGGTGGCCACACCGTAGGGTGGCGCTGGTCCTCTTGGCCGTGTCACCAGGTGGCGTGGGCCCCCTGGCCACCCCCTGACATTGCCCTTTCGCCTGTATATACTCCCCCGAGGGAAAACCCTAGAAGAACTGACCTTTTCCACAAAATACATGCGTAGCCCCGCCGCAGCCGCCGACAACTTTCGGGGGACATATCTCTGTTCAATCACCCTGCCGGGACGGGGAAGTGCCACCGGAACCATCTCCATCGACTCCACCGCCATCTCCATCGCCATTGTTGTCTCCTATGGTGAGGAGGGAGTAGTTCTCCCCGAGGCTGAGGGCTCTACCGGTAGCTATGTGGTTCATCTCTCTCCCATGGTGTGATCTATATGTGATCGTGAGCTTTGTAATCTAGTTAAATAAGTAGATGTTACTCTTCATCTTCTGCTACTCAAGTGTTTTATTAATATGAACTTTGGAGTCACCTTGTCCCGCGGTGTGAAGGTGACAGTGTGCACACCGTGTGTGTCTCCTCTATGAATTGTGGTGTTTGTCTAGTACCTTCTAGGGCGCTCATAGTGACAGCGTGGGGTTAACTAGACATCAAAATTCTTACTTTAAGGAATTCCTTTTGTGCCACCGGAAAGGGTTAAGAGTAGCATAGTGAAGAGAAGATATTTAGATACTCAATTATGTGATCATTGTTGATAGTGTCCACAAGTGAAAGTAGGATCCCTAGACCTTGTTTCTAAGCATTAAAACACCATTTTCCGCATGTTCTGCTACATGTTTGCTTTCTGCCATATTCATTTCAGATTGTTATTATTACTTATAACATCCATATTACTCGCATTTCACTATCTCTTTGCTGAACTAGTGCACCTATATACCTGACAAGTATATTGGGTGTGTTGGGGACACAAGAGACTTCTTGTATCTTAATTGCAGGGTTGCTTGAGAGGGATATCTTTGACCTCTACCTCCCTGACTTCGATAAACCTTGGGTGATCCACTTAAGGGAAACTTGCTGCTGTTCTACACACCTCTACACTTGGAGGCCCACACTGTCTACAAGAATATAAGCGAGCGTAGACATCAAGCTCTTTTCTGGCGCCATTGCCGGGGAGGTAAGGTAAAAGGTACCCACATCCTCGGATGTGAGTGCTCGAAGTTATTTCCTTTAGATTCTGCAATTAAATCTTTTTGTTTCTTGTTTTCACTAGTTAGGCTTAATGGAAAACAACAAAAATATGAGAGAGATTTATAATCTTTATCTTGAGTTAGGACATGAAGTGTTTGAAGAAAAAAATGAAAAACCTATGGAGCTTTATTTGCATGTTGGTAGCAATGTTATTAGTATGAATTCTTTGAACACCATTATTGCTAATGCTATAGAAAATTCTAAGCTTGGGGAAGCTAGTTTTTATGAATATGATATTTTTAGTCCCCCAAGTTTTGAGGAGGAAATTTTCTTTGATTATACCTTGCCTCCAATATATGATGATTATAATGATTGTAGTATTCTAGTTCCACCTATTTACAATGATGAATATGATATTTTCAGTCCATCTACTATTGAGAAAAAATTAATTATGATTACAATATGCCTCCTATATTTAATGATTATGGCGATGAGAATAATAATGATAGCTATTTTGTTGAATTTTCTCCCACTACTATTAATAAGAATGACTATGCTTATATGGAGAGTATTAATTCTTTTATGCATGTGGCTCATGATAAAATGTTTCTTGTGATAGTTATATTGTTAATTTTATTCATGATGCTACTGAAATTTATTATGAGAGAGGGAAACATGGTTTTATATATCTCAATAATATTAAGTTTCCCCTCTTTATGTTGGAAATTTTGAATTTGCACTTGTTTTGCTTTCCTATGCTAGCCACTTTGTGCTTTATTGACTTGTTCTTTTACAAGATTATTTTTCATAGGAAGTGGGTTAGACTTAAATTTGTTTTAAATTTTCTTATTGATGCCCTCTTTTCCTTCAATTCATATTTCTCATGTGAGCATCTTCTCAAATTATCATGCCTAGCTAAAAGGTTTTAAAGAAAAGCGCTTCCGGGAGACAACCCGTTTTATTTCTCCGTTTTCAACCTGTTTTCCTTCGTTTTCTTTTGTTTTCTTTGCACCTAGGTGTTTTCTATTTCCTTAGAAACCCCGCTGTATATTTTCTTTTGTGTTTTTGTTGAGCCAAGTAAAGCCTCTAGTGGAAAGTTGAGGCTATATTTCGGATTTCTGCGCAGGAAACAGATTTCTGCTGTCCACTGTTAAATTCGTATAAAATGACAGAAAATTCAAAATTACCTGTGTTTTTGTGTGTATAATCCTGGGATATATATGCAACTTTTCTTAGTTTAACACTTTTTGATTTGAGCAACAGAAGATTTTCGAAAAAAAACCATCTTTACCCGTTGTCCTGTTTTGACAGATTTCTGCCAATAATTGCATTTGCATCTTAATCTCTTTCTTTTGGTGTTCTTTTGAGAAAAAGAGTTTTAAAATAAGTTGTGACAGTAGCTAATGTGTTTATGAGTTTTAGGATTGTGTTGAAACTGAACCATGTGAATTTATTATTCCGATTTGCACTAACGTTGGTAATGAAGATTGTGAGAAGTTTGGTGTGAAGGAAGTTTTCAAGGGTCAAGAGAAGAGGATGATATGACGTGATCAAGAAGAGTGAAGAGCCTAAGCTTGGGGATGCCCCGGTGGTACATACCATAAAATTCCAAGAATACTCAAGCGTCTAAGCTTGGGGATGCCCAAGGCATCCCCTTCTCCATCGACAAATTATCAGGTGACTTCTAGTGAAACTATATTTTTATTCAGTCACATCTTATGTGCTTTACTTGGAGCATATTTTTATTTTTGTTTTCAGTTTTTTTGGTTTTCTTTGTTGTAGTTTATGGTTGGATATTATCATACTTGTGTGGGAGAGAGACACGCTCCATTTTCATTGCTTAGAACACTCTAGTTTTCATTCTTATTGTTTTGTGAGTGTTCACTTTTTGCTAGTACTGCGTTTAGCCTTTGTTTTCATGCATCTCTTGTTCAGAGTTGTTAGATTTTGTAGTTAGGTGGTTCTCATATGTGTGTTTGCTTGGAAATAGAAATGCCTATGTGGTAGTTGGTATAGTGGAAAAGATTGCATGGTCTTGTAGATCACTAAACTGCTTCACTTGAATAATTGCTGTTGTTTTGAGATATTAATTTTCTTAATGGATAAACGGAAAGGACTAGTAATAGAAACTTTTATTGGTTGGTCTCAGAAACTTGAAACTGTGCCACACTTAAATTACCAGCTGATAGAAACAATGGTATATGATTGCTACAAGTGATACATTTCTGATCGGCCTTTTGTTACACGCTACGGTCGGGGTAGCTAACAGTGACTTGTCACTGCCATGGACCCTCTTGTAGTGATTTGCATTGTTCCTTGTAAGATTAATTGCTTTCTGTAATATTTTAACTCGTGAGTCTATGTTGAGGTTCCTGGCACTTCCACCATCCAAATTGCTTGCCCTTTCTCACATTGAGAGTTGGTGCAAACTTCGCCAGTGCATCCAAATCATGTGGGAGGACTTTGTTCTCCTACGCATAAGCCCATATATTCTTCCTCAAAACATCCACCATACCTACCTATCATGGCATTTTCATAGCCATTCCGAGATATATTGCAGCACAACATCCACCTCCATTATGTTACTTGATGATGAGCTTCATGGTTATTTATGCATACTGCTACAATGGCAGGAGCATGTAGTTGGATACATCATAGATATTCCATTATGAGTTATGAGTACTAAAAGTGTGATGATTCATTGTAATATAGGATGTTGCCCCTACCGGTGAGGGTATATTAAAAAAAATGAAAAAGCTCAAAAAAAAAGGGCCAAAGAGACAATAAAGAGAGAGGGGGCGCATCACTATCATTTATACCACACTTGTGCTTAATGTTTAGCACCAATAACTTCAGTTTGGAGAAAGTTTTCATATTGTCATTCATTCATAACTATGTGGGGGAACTTTACATTATAGAACTTGGCTTGTATATTCCAATGATGAGCCTCCTCAAATGAGCTGTAGGTCTTCATGACCAAGCAAGTTGGATGCAACCCCACTAGTTCCATTGGAGAGCATTCAGACACTTATAGCTCTATGTGCATCCGTTGTGTGGAAATCCCTACTCCTTGCATAGCTTCGGTTGTAAGACTTTCTCTTGTCTAATGACCACTTTCAGCTTTGTGAGCCTTTTTTCCATTGACCTTCCAAACCCCCCATAATGTTCTCTTTTCCATAACATCCCGGTGCCAGGGACCAACGCAGAACGGTTGCTTGTTTTTAGTGCGCAAATAGTTTAAGATTCAAGCATTGCATCGTGTGGAAAGCTTGACTTGATCCTAACAGGGGCTGTGAAGATCGTTTGACGTGCATGCTATTGTTGTTCTTGAAAGCTTAAATCATCTCTAATAAACTTTGCACGGTTGATAGTCCTTTAGTATTGATTCATTAAAAGTTTTGCTTCTTTCTTCTTATTTGTTTATGCATTACTTGTTGATATCAAATATAGATCACAACTTTCGTTCATTCCATCCTAGTTTACATGCTCTACTTTACATATTATGATCAAGATTGTGTGGTAGCATGTCACCTCAGAAATTATTTTGTTTTATCGTTTACCTACTCGAGGACGAGTAGGAACTAAGCTTGGGGATGCTTGATACGTCTCCAACATATCTATAATTTCTGATGTTCCATGTTGATATTATGCCAATTGCTACATGTTTTCTCCCTTCTTTATAGCATTTTTACACGTTTTCCGGGACTAAACTATTAACAATATGCCAAGTGCCATTTCCCTGTTTTCTGCTGTTTTTTATTTTAGAAAAGTTGTTCTGGAAATATTCTCAGAATTGGACCCCACGAATTCCGAAGTTCCTATTTTCCTCGGAAGCATCCAGAAGCCCCGAAGAGCCCCGGAGGGGGCCACAGTGTAGCCACACCATAGGGTGGCGCGTGTCCCCCTGGCCGTGCCACCAGGTGGCGTGGGCCCCCTGGCATCGCCCTTTCGCCTATATATACTCCCCCGAGGGAAAACCATAGAAGAATCGACATTTTCCACAAAATACATCCGTAGCTCCGCCGCCGCCGACAAGTTTCGGGGGATAGATCTCTGTTCTGGCACCCTGCCGGGACGGGGAAGTTCCCCCGGAACCATCTCCTTCGACTCCATCGCCGTTGCTGTCTCCTATGATGAGGAGGGAGTAGTTCTCCCCCGAGGCCGAGGGCTCTACTGGTAGCTATGTGATTCATCTCTCTCTCCCATGGTGTGGTCTATATGTGATCGTGAGCTTTGTAATCTAGTTGAATAAGTAGATGTTACTCTTCATCTTGTGCTACTCAAGTGTTTTATTAATATGAACTTTGGAGTCACCTTGACTCGTGGTGTGAAGTTGACAGTATGCACATCGTGTGTGTTTCCTCTATGAATTGTGGTGTTTGTCTAGTACCTTCTAGGGCGCTAGTGAAAGTAGGATCCCTCTATGAATTATGTGATCATTGTTGAGAGTGTACACTAGTGAAAGTAGGATCCCTAGGACTTGTTTCCAAGCATTGAAACACCGTTTTCCGCCTGTTCTGCTACATGTTTGCTTGTTGCAATATTTATTTCAGATTGCTATTATTACTTATAACCATCCATATTACTCGCATTTCACTATCTCTTCGCCGAACTAGTGCACCTATATACCTGACAAGTATATTGGGTGTGTTGGGGGACACAAGAGACTTCTTGTATCTTAATTGCAGGGTTGCTTGAGAGGGATATCTTTGACCTCTACCTCCCTGAGTTCGATAAACCTTGGGTGATCCACTTAAGGGAAACTTGTTGCTGTTCTACAAACCTCTGCACTTGGAGGCCCAACATTGTCTACAAGAATAGAAGCGTGCATAGACATCAATGTCATCCATCCTTGAGTTATGGTCTTTCTCACCATGCTCAAAGAAACAAGTTTGGTAAAGTGTAACCATTGTTTTCAAGTGCATTTTTTCTGCCTAGTTTATAAAACAGGATTTGGACAAACATTGAAAAAAAATCACCCCTCTTTCTGTCTTGTTTTCAGAACCTAAACCATTTTGTTAAATCCAACATAAATGTGTTTCTAAAACTGGACACCTCATTCTTCAAATCCATGCTCTGACTTTCCCATTTGGAAATCATTTGTTGTATCAACCACATCCAAAGTTTCCTCGGTTTTAACAGAATTTGGGAATAAGAATTTTTCTAAGTCATTAACTGAATTTTCTGAAACTTTCAGACAGTTTCCAACTCGATTCAAATCCTGCCCAAACTCATTGTTTGATTCGTCAATTCAAGTTGAAATCGTGTCTAACCAGTACCCCTTACCACCCTTCTCCAAACCATGTGTTGGTTTCCATCTAGAAGGCCACAGGAAGGGAGAACAACAAGCTTCCAAGGATGGTGCCAGAGGGCCCGAGGTGTCATCATCTCGACAGAGCTCCACCCGTGCCCGTTCTCCTTCTTCCACGGCTTTGAGCCATTGCACCTATGCTCATGGTGCCACCAAGCTCGCTCCTCACCTCTACGTGCCGAGCAGCTCCTGTGAGCTTGCACATGCGCCGAATGCGCATCTCTGCATTATTGCAGAATGCCCGAGAAGTGCACACTCGTGCCCATGTGTATAAAGCCTTCCCCATCCATTATGTCTCGCCACCCCACTCATTCACCACTCACTCACCCCACGCAATGCTCTGCTCAAGTTCTTCTCTGTAAGAGCGAGGAGAGCGGCGCTCTCGCGTTCTGCCCGAGAGGAAAGAGGAGATCCAGAACTCACTCGTCTCTCTCTCACCTTGCTCCATTTTTTCATCCACATCTATCCCTTGCAGAGGCGAGTTTGCCTGACATCTTGTCGCGGTGGTTTGCATAAAGGAGCAGCGCCGCTGAGCTCGACGTCGCCGGGAATGTCTTGGTGCGAGTTTGACCTGACCAGTGGATCCGTTGATGTTGCTGCACCAACCCTGCTTCCTCGACATCCCTCTTCATCCCCGACCTCGATGCACACGCCAGATCGAGCCCTAGGTGAGCCCCTACCCGTGCATTCAATAGCTAGGGATCACCGGCGTCATGGCCGCGTCGAGAGGAAGAAGATGAACATGAGACGTTCATCTCTAGATCCACGACCCCCTTTGAAACCTGCTTGATCTGTTGTGCGCCGTTGGATCTTGATCCATCGGTCGCCTACCGCTTCGCTCTCGCTCGAACGTGCACTAGGCCGGCCCAGCGCCGCGCGCCTAGTCACAGGCTGAAATGGCCCGTGGAGCCTGTTCTGTGGATTTTTATTCCATTTCTGTTTTTCTAGAAATCATCCAATCACTTCAAATCCAGATAAAATGCTAAAACTATAGATCTGGCAACACCCTAATTACCTAAGGTACATTCATGTTTTCTTAACCACATGCAAGTGGTAGATCTGAGTTTTCACCACTCGATAATCCTAGAAAAATTCCCAAACACAAACTATCTGAAACAAAAAACATTGATTATCTTTTGTTCTAGGAATACAATGGCAGTGAGGTTAATCTCGTTGGATATATCTTGTTGATACATAACTAGACCAGTTAGCCTCACATGCACTTGAGTTTCCTATCAAACATGAAATGCAAATTGGTAAATGACCAGAGAGCCACTAAATGATTTTTATGAATTTTTCTAAAATGATTTTTGAGATGAATCCTTTTGGATGTGCTTTTTTATGAGTAGATCTATCATATCCTAGTTTGGTGTGACTGTTTGAGCTATAGATTAATTTTGGCATGCGGTACAAGATTTAGTTGTTTTCTGCCTTTTTGAGTAGCATGTATTTTGTGGTTTAATATTTGCTTAGATGCATTGTGTGATCCTACTAGCATGTGTAGGTGTTGTTTTCACTCGTAGATTAATGTTATCTTATAGATCTACCATGTTAAAATGAATCTTGTTCATGAAAACAGTATGGATAGGCATGCATGTTGTGTATAATGCTTGTTTTCTAGTTCATATGCCTAGTTGCTTTGTCCCTCATGTTTATATTCATCCCATGCTTGTTCCCATGCCTTGTATGACATGTTATGCCTCTGTTATGTTGGTGTTTATCCACTGGTTGCATGTTCCTTGCATGCTTAGACATGAAGTAGTTGTTGCATGCCAATGTTAATGCTTGTTTCTATTCTTGCATGCATGTGTAGTTGTTTGTAGTTTAATTTATAGATGTTTTGGTTCATCCATATGAGTGACCAGAGAGTCATTTCATCCTTTATGGCCTTGTATTAGAGTGGAACACCCACTAGACTCATGCCATTTTATTGTTTGATGCTTAGTTTGAATCTATACCATTGTTTGAGGTGTTATTTATGCATGCTTGATTGATGTAGAGTACTCTAGTGCTATCATTTTTGGATGCTTGTATTTGAGTAGATGCTTGTTGTATGTGTGATGTATTAGCTTGTGCTTTCCTTTGTTGTGTACTGATTGGGGTTTTTTTTTTACTTTTTATGACGTTGGATAACGAAGAAGCTATTACTCCAGAACTGGTTTTGTGTAACTCTTGTTTATTTCAAGAGTGTGATGAAGACCAGAGCCAAGGCAAGCCACTCTAAATGCTTGCTTGTTGTTTACATATCATTATCTATCATTCATGTTCTACTTCTGAAGTTTTACAAAAGTTCGATTCAAAAACTATTTCCTTAAGTGGAATATACCACTACTTATATTATGTATCTAATATGCTATAGCTACTACAAAATCTTGGTGTTACCAAGGCCCTTATACATTTTAGTATCTTCACTTAATCAACTTAAGTCCCTTAGTGGACATAGTTAGATTGGTGTTTTTGGAAAACAAAATCTCTTGAAAACCCCCGAGGGAAGGTGGGACCTTCTCTGAGGGAGATATGTGAAGGAAGAATTGTTTTCACTTGTTTTCCAAAATGACACATAACCTAGTCTTTGCTGGACAACCAAGACGTGCTGCCACATTACCTCAATATGGGAATAGGGTCTAGCTAGAAGCTTACCAGTGTTAGTCCATGTCTACCTCAAAGTGCTACAGGGGTTAGCGTCCCCAGAACCGGATTTTCGCCAGGAGGGAGAAACGAGACATATAGAGTGTGGGGATTAAGTTCGCCACTGGTTCCAACAGGTGGGTCTCCTGCCATGGCGGTGTGTTGTCAGGGGAAACCAGATCGATATGGCTGACAAGTCGGTGCCGGGGAAAACAAACCCAGTTGAAGAGGTAGCCATTTACTAGCACTTGCATAGTGGATAGTTAGGACTAGTTATCTGATGTTTACATACTGTCGCGGACAGTCCGTGGTTGTTCACGGCAGATGTACTGGATCTTGTGAATTGTGTACACCTCTGCAGAGTAAAACTATTCAGAATAGCCGCGTCCTCGGATATGGACAGCTGAATGGCCATGTAGATAGCATTGTGTCAATGTTTTCAAAAAGCTTTAAAAATGTTGAGGAGTTGTACCTGGGAGGTACCGGAAAGGGAATGAGTGTACCTTTGAGGTATCGGAGGAATGGTGATCTTGAAGATGTGATCTTCCAAGAAGTTCTGTAAAGAAAACCGTTTTCTTTATTTAGAATGCTTTATCAAAAACTTGTGCACATGCAATATCTACAAGAGAAATAAAATATCTTTTGAAGTATCTTCTTCAACAAAAACAACTAAAACTTGTGCAACCATGATGGATCTTCTATTCATCGTGGATAGTACGACCCTAAGTATAGCCTTCCTACCACCTATATTGCATCCTTGATTGGTTAAGCTTTTATTTAGGGTGTTTTGCGAGTACAATCCAGTGTACTCATAATGGTTTTGTCCCTGGCTATTGTCTTGGTCAGACCGCGAGGAGCTGCCTCAGGAGGATACCTTTGAGGAGGAGTACTATGACGATCCCGTGTACTAGGCACGTCTCCCGGTCAGCAGCGTGTGGTGCTAAGGTGTTGACATGGGTTCTACTCGTTGTGTTTGCTTCCGTTGAATAAAGTAGTTGTAATGTGTGGTTGCCGCTGCCCTGCGCGCCAGTTGTCTCAGACTTGGTCGATAGACCATTTGTGTAAGACTTTGTATTCGTGTAATGGATGTGAACTCTGATGTACCTCTCTAAATATGTTGCTCATGACCGTCGATCTGGGATCATGAGTGTATGCATATTGGCAGCCTCGAACATCTAGTCTAGGCTCCCCACATAAAATCAAAAAATAAACCAAACATTCTACACTTTCCATGATGGCACACAAATTACCAAGACCAAAGTGTTCGTATTCCTGAGAGACATGTCATCGGGATAATATAGCAATTGAAGACAACACATTTTTCAAAAGCATATAGGATAGCTTATCTAAGATTTATGCATTATTTATAAGTATGGCTCTGAATGTAAGTGCGCAAGAATGGGATCGTTGCTTTCTAACTCAAGAAATTATAAAACAAATTTTGAGTAGAGCAACAGGATACAAAAAGGTAAAAGGAAGACACAATGGTGTTAAACAAAATAAAAATTCCTTGGCAAGATACAAGGAAATTTTCAAGCAAAAGTCAATGTAAATATTATCAGTAAATTTACCACAAATATGATTATCACTTTTCAAAGACAAGGAGTGTATGGAGATATTTCTCAGTTGTAGATGGTTTTATCACAATGATATTCACAAAACATAAGCATGTGGCAAACGATAGGAGTTAAAAATCATGATTAAATAGAGATTTTTTATGGCTTAAAATTATTAACCGATTATGCAAAGCACCAAGAAACTCTCTCACAAAAAAGATACCAACAGAAGAGAGATAATTTTTTAATAAAATATGGAACTTGTTCGAGTAACATGCCACATAGAAACAAGATAATTGACAATATCTACTCTAGGTGGAAATACCTCACACGTTCACATTTTCTAGGCGTGTAATATGCACATAGATTATTACTCCCCCATAATAAGATAATCCATTTGTTTTCAAGAGGGGACACAAAAATCCAACTAGAGAAAGTTAATGGACATTATAGAATTTGAATTTCTCATGATCACGATATACCACATAGAGAGTAGATAATATTATTATATATACCGAGGGAGTAAGTGGTATTCCTCATGTACATGCATTTTAGGATTGTGAGGTGCCAAAGCATATCACTACCCCAAAATGGGATAGTCCATTAATCTCTAAAAAGAGCCAATTAACATATAAGAAACTTAATAAAAAGGCTCAACACGTATGTTGTGTGCAAACCAAGATACACATACTTGATAATCAAGATAAGTAAGTAGAGAGCACAACACATACACACAATAGTAAGGTACAAAACCAAACACATGCAAGGGTGCAAGAAACTTTCAATGTATATATGATTTAAATACAAGTTACTGCCAGGAGGAACATAGGATATGAGGTATGGCAATATAATCCAAATGAATTGGCTTGAGAGGTTATTATTTATGAAGGTCCCTTAATTCTTCATGTTGTAGCCAAGTCTCCAGGGCCCTCTAACAACACCTATTGATCAAGTTTGAGCTTTTTGGTCCCCTACAAAGTTGGGTCTTAAGAGGTTAGTCACAATAGGCGCAACCCAAATGGTTCTTTTCTTGATAACACTTTGAGTTTCAACATATTTGGTAAACACATTGCCAACCCTATCCTTCCTAAGAGAATAGACCTCATCAATTATAATAGCGTTGGATAGGTTACCTTTAGTGCATGAAGAATCCAAGTTGCCCTTCCCTCGACAAAGGTAGCAACATCAACTCTTCTCTTTCCTATTAATAGGCTCCTCAACTTGAGGAGCATTGACTCGAGTATTCTTATTGAACAAGAGACCACTTACCTAGTTTCTTCTCACTAATAGGATTCTTCCCCATTGGGAAAGATCTAACGTGGTGCCCTTCATTCTTGCACCTGAAGCAAGCGATCTTGGTCGAATTATTCACTTATTTTTTACCCTTCTTCTTGTCAATTTTGGACATGTTCTTGGTATTGGAATTAAATCCAAGTCCACTCTTGTCATTGGGGGGTCGTTGCACACTCAACATGTTGTCAAGTGTGGTATTCCCTTTGTGCCACTTTTCCAAATCTTTCTTTGAAGAATTGATTTGGGCCTTGTGATCTTTAGTCTTACCTACATGGTTAGTAACTACACAAGTACCAGAGGAAGTCCAGGATTCATTATTAGAGAAAAAAGACACATAAATTAATTCATCACAAGATTTAGCAATGGTCCGAGATGAAGAATTACTAGTACTAGCACATGGCATCATAACATTTTTACAAGAGATCGTGCTAGTGACCACATGAGATTTACAAGATGTTAACTTTGTAGTGATAGCCTCATGATCCAACTTTAGCTTAGTATGGGATGCTAGAATATCCTCATCAGAGCTAGAGAGATTGTCATGAATTCTACCAATTTTCCGTACTTGCTAGTTAACAACTGAACGGACAAAGTTGTCGCATACAGGGGGGTTAATAGGCGATTAAAAGTTTTCCGGTTAAGGATTGCTAAATGCGGTTTAATTTAACAAGCAAACAACCTAAATAAACTAGGCTCACCTAAGTGCACCAACAACGTATGCTAAGCAAGACAAGTAACAAGGTGATAGCAAGATATATAACTTCAAGCACGAAGGCTATCACAATGTAAATCGCATTAGTAAAAATCTCGTGTATAGATATAACCGAGGCACATGGAGACGATGATGTATTCCCAAGTTCCTACTTTTGAGGGGAGTACGTCTCGTTGGAGGGGTGTGAGATCACCACAACAGGCCTACTCAACGCTACAAAGGCCTCACCCTATTCTACGATAAACCTCGCCACAAAGGCCTAGTTCACCTTCCACTATTGGCAACAAATTCTTACGGGGGAATAAGAGAGAAAGACCAAAGGAGGAGAAACACCAATAACTCCAAGATCTAGATTCACTAAGTTTCCCCCACTAATAAGATAAATGGATCAGTGGAAATTTAGATCTAGATCTCCTCTATCATTTCCCTCAAAGATATGCAAGAATCATAGGTGGGATTGAGCGAGGGGCAAGTTTTCCAAGGTCAATAATGGTGGACAAAGAGGGGAAATCGTGCTTGGCAAAGCTTAGTTCTTTGAGAAAGAAGGGGACCTTTTATAGGTCCCCATAAAATAGAGCCATTTGCAGGAAACTTGGGGCGGATTATTGGGCATGATATTTGGTACCAGGGCTGGAATATCTGACCCCCAGTTTTTCTGGAGGCAAAAATTCGGCTAAGGACTTCGGCGCGGGCATGCAGATGTCAGGCGGATTATTGGGTTGGATAGGCCGGAATATCCGCCCCCTTTTGGGCCGGAATTCCCTCCCCCGTCAGACAGACTTTGCAACAATAAAAAAATTGCAATAACTTTTGCATACATACTCCATTTTCGATGTTCTTGGGCTGTTGAAACCACATGACGAGAACTACAAGACTATGCATAGAAACACCATTTCCAACAATGTAACTTAGAACAAATGGGGAAAGGTTTAACCTCTCTAAAGAGAACAACCGGTAAAACCTCCAACAGCGATAACGCAACAAGTTTTTCTTACGAAATATGTTTTTGGTAAACCTTGGCTTGTCATGAAGATCACGACAATCAAAAAAACCTCACAAAGAGAAAAGCCAAATAAGAACCAAGAAAGATGATTTGCAAGTATGCAAAGGTTTGAGCTCTCCACATGGATTCGATCAAGTTACTCACTTGAGAGCCCCTCTTGATAGTACGACTATCGATCCTATAACCCGGTCTCCCATGAGACTGATAAAATAGAAAACCTATCAAGATCATATCTTTTCCTTGATAATTCCACTTGAGCTATATGATTACGATCCTGACTCTCTCAAGTTGGATTCCCTTTCTTGATAGTGCTTGCTAGCACATGCTTCGCTTGATGAAGACTTGCAAGTAGCTCCCCCATACACCATTACGTGAGAGATCATTTTCAGAAAATCTTCATATGGCCAAAATCTCCAAATGAGTGGCAAGCATCAAGCATAGGATTTCTTCGAGATGCTTATCTTGAGCTTCCACGTCAAGCTTGATGACGAACACTACTTGACGACATCGGTCCATGGGATATATGAAATCTTTATTTTGACACATGCCCATGAAAAGATACCTAACCACTCATAGAAATGTCACACACACAAATCATGGGTTAGTTTGCAAAGCTATATAGAAAAATGCTTACCATACAACGAGATACATAATCCCACTTGGTACATATTGTATCTTTGTGTGTTGATCACAAGTTTGATCAACCTTGTATCTTTTCTTCTTTATTCATTTGATGATGTCTTGAAGGTAATAATGAAAGTCTACCTAATCCTTTTATTCAAGACATACTTGAAATATGCACAACTCTATATATGGAAATTTTCATATAAATCCTTGAATATAACAATGGTCATTACATGAACTCCAATATTTTCCCCATAGACAAGATCTATAAGGATATCTCAATAGAGACATTAGTCCATAAGGATTGTCATTAATTAACAAAACCACACATGGGGGCACCATGCACTTTCAATCTCCCCATTTAGGTGATTGATGACAATCCCTTTTACGAGGGTTTATATAATTAATTTAAGAAACCATTCAAAGCAATGAGAAAGGATTCAAGAGCATGGAAGGAAAATGCTTAAGAACGAAACTGAAGCATAAGACCAAATTACCTTAAACCCTCTAAACTTCTCCCCCATTTGCACTGATTGCCAAAATGAGAAAAATTAGAAGGCCAATATAATCAGAGCTCCCCATAGTGTATGCATTCCTCATGATTTGAGTGAAATCAAGCGCATATATCCAACTACGAATAGATGGAGGGAGATAAAACTATCTTGAAGATCCAAGGATTGCCAAAATAATATCAAATTGAAGGATACTTCGACAAAGAAGCAACCAACCAAAGGATACGAAAACCAATTGACAAAAAACAATATTATGATAATATCAACCAAGTGTTCTATAAAATCAATAGGGAACTCCTCAAGGTACATGCACAATGTAAGATTTTTATTAATATATAGTGTGCACAACGTGGAATCATCACTCCCTTCTAGATAATTCTGAACACAAACAAGTGCAAGAGAATAGATGGAAATGAATAAGAGCAACTTGCAACAAACAAATGTTGAACAATTAAGATCAAAGAACGACACCTAAGACTTACTCAACCGAAAGAGATGGATGTGACAAGGAAAAACATATTTAGGAGACTATTTGGATGAGCAACGCATTCACATAGTCTTTCAATATACGAGGCACATAGTGCATATCATGTCTTTCCCATACACACAAACCAAAGAGGATAAAACAAATAGTCCCATAAGCTTATTAATATGCAATTAGAGAAATAAATGAAAAACAAAGCTTGTGCCTTTTAGGAACCACCAAAGAATAAAAAGCAATAAAAGGTGGTTACTAAAGAATTGGATTATCAATTAAATACGTAGCTACTATCATGTGTATAAGTTTGTAAGTGGGCACCAATCACGAAGATATAAGTCCACAAAGAAATATGCACACACAAGATAGGTGCTAAGGTGAAGAGAGCCTGATATCCAAGAGTATTTCATAGATACACCAATAATATTTTTGCTTGAAAGCAAAGCACAAAGCTCAATTTTATCTTAAAGGGATATATAACCAACAAAATCATCAAAGCATCACAAGGGAAAAGTGATAGTTGGGATGCTTCGATAAAGGTAACACGTATCACAAAAAGGCAAATGGTTTTGGGAATTCATCAATATTGCACATGAGAGACTTTTGACTAGAAACTGCTAGATTAACATATGTGGAATTGGAAATCATGAAAATGATTATAAATGATCCCTTTGATACGTAATCATCAAAGCTTACTCACAGTTGCAATAAAGATCCTTTTGATAAGATATTTGCAAGAACCACATGAGTTGGAACAATAGGGATTCATGCCAATATACAACCTACACAAGGTTGAATGCTAGAAATGTATGCATGAGATAGATACTTTTTACCGGGATAACATTAGTGATGAAGAAGATGCGAGTTTGTTAATCATCGTAGCTTGAATCCTATAATCCCACGGTGAGAACACCTTCCTTATGAATGAGGAAAGCAACCAATGCATCTCCAATGTACCTAAAAACTAAATTCAAGTACAAGATGGTACCCAAACTCATTGGGTCGAAAGAAGTTAGAGGAACTACAGTACATAGGACAAACTCCGCATAAATATGTGCATATTAATATGTATTTGAATTTCATGCACATCTTAGACATTTAAAATTTGATGGATCTTATCCTTGGATCAACGAAATTAAGCATGCCAAAAGATATACATATAGTGAATATACATGGAAAAAACTTTCAAGACCCAAACGAGATACAAATTGGACAAAACACCAATTAAACCAAGAAGGCACTCACAAGAGAGACTAGCAAAACAAGTGTCCAAATTATATCAAAACCCAAATCAATACATGGTTGAGGATACCAAATAGAGAAGATACCAATAGAAAAAAAAAGATCAAAGAATAAAAAATCCATCTACACTTTTCATGCTGGCACACAAAGTACCAAGACGAAAAATATCTGTCTTCCAAAGAGACACATCATAAAATACCAATTTAAAACAATAAGTGTTCGAACGCATATAGTGTAGCTCCTCCAAAAATAGTGCATTATTTACGATCTTGTATTTTAATACAAAATGCACACAATAGTATCATTACTCTCCATATATATTGTTCAAACACTAGTCATGCTCAAGAAAAGAAATAAGATGCAATACCAATTTAACAAACGGTGTTCTACTCAATGTAGGATAGCTTCCCCAAGAATAGTGCAACAACTAGAAGTATGACTTCGAATGTAAGTGCATAAGAATGGGATCATTATTATTCCTAACACAAGAATGGCATAAAACAAATTTTGAGTAGAACAAAAGTAAGACACAAAGGAGTTTGAGCCAAAATAAATCCCTGACAAGAAACAAGACAATTTTCAAGAAAAGGCCAATGTAAATATGATCAATAAATTTACCACAGATACGTTTATTTGTTAAACAAAATAAATGTATGGAGATATTTCTCGGTGGTAGATGGAAAAGATTTATTCATGATCATATACTCACAAAACATAATCATGTGGCAAAAGATAGGATTTGAAAAACATGCTTAGATAGAGATTCTCGAAGGCTTCAAATAATAACCGAATATGAAAAGCACCAAGAAACTCTCTAACAAACAAGATACCTAACTAATAGAGACAAAAGGCAAACATGGAATTTGTTTGAGAAACATGCCACATAGGAACAAGATAGCTAACAACACAAACTCTAGGTGGAAATACCTCACATGTTCACATTTATAGCCTTGTAATATGCACATAGCTTATTACTCCCCCATAATGTGATAATCCATTTGATTTCAATAAGAGGCAGCAAAAAGAACAACTAGAGAAAGTTCAAGGACACTAAAAAATTGAATTTATAATGAAAAATAATACCACATGGACACTAGATAATATTGATATATCAACACTAAGTGGTATTCCTCATGTACACACGTTTCAGGATGGTGCCACAGACATATTACTTCTGCAAAATGGGATACTCCAATAATATCCCAGAACTCAAACTAAAATAAACAAAAGTTTGCAATGAATGCTCAACACAAAGCACACACGAGTACATGCAGTGCAAACCAACAAACACAACTAGATTACTCAAGATAGGTAAGTAGTAAGCACACATATACAAATGCATGCTAGCAACAAAACCAACCCATGCAAGGGGGCAAGCAACTTTGAATGAATATATGATTTAAATACAAGTTACTGCAGAAATTGGATATGATATATATATATATATATATATGATGATCCAAATGACTTGGCTTGAGGAAATATAATTGATGAAGATCCCTTAATTCTTCACGAGATAGTCAAGTCTCAATGTCCTTGATACGTCATAAACGTATCCATAATTTCTGATGTTCCATGTTGTTTTCATACTATATGCTACATGTTTCCTATACACTTTATGCCATTTTTATTGATATTCTAAGACTAACCTATTGAGAAGATGCCACAGAGCCAGTTCTTGTTTTCTGCTGTTTTTTATTTCAGAAAAGTTGTTCTTGAAATCTTCTCGGAATTGAATGATTCGAAAGCCAAAAGTTTTAGAAATCTGTCGCTGACATGGAGTACGGAGGGGACCCGGATGGGGGCCACAGGGGCCCACACCATAGGGCGGCGCGACCCCCCTATAGCCGCTCCCAAGGGTGGTATTGGCCCCTGGCACCAACGTTTCCCTCTCGCCTATATATTCTCCTCCTCGGGTTAACCCTAAGCACCCGAGGCTTTTCCACGAAAAATATCCGCAACCGTTGTCATCGTCAACACTAGTTCGGTAGTGTTCTGGAGCCCTCTCCGGCACCCTGCCGGGAGGGGAGTTCAACACCGGAGGGCTCTACACCACCATGCCCGCCTCCAGAATGATGCGTGAATAGTTCATCCTTGGACTACAAGTCCATAGCAGTAGCTAGATGTTTGTTCTCTCTTCTTTATGCCTCATGTTTAGATCTTGTGAGCTGCCTAACATGGTCAAGATAATCTTATTGTAATGCTACATGTTGTGTTTGCTGAGATCCGATGAATATTGAATGCTATGTCCAATGATTATCAATCTATTTGGTTTATTAATGTTTATGTTATTTATGATCTTGCATGCTCTTTGTTACTAGTAGATGCTCTGGCCAAGTAGATGCTTGTAACTCCAAGAGGGAGTATTTATGCTAGATAGTGGGCTCATGCCTCCCTTTCACTCACGCTCGAGTGACATAAACGTAATAGGTGGGGGATGTGTTGTTGCCATTAGGGAGAAAACAATGATGTTTACATTGTTTACATTACACACTTTGCTTATTGCGATTATCTTGTTGATTGCAACTTAATACCCATGGTTTGCTCGGATGACATTATGAGGGTGAATTATTAGTCATAAATGCAGTTGGATAACGGTCTATGAATCTTGTTGTAATGCCCACATGAATCACATAGTAATCATCATGTCATGCATATGCACTACGGTGCAACTTTTATATCTGTCAATTGCCCAACTGTAGTTTGTTTACCCAACATGCTATCTATCTGTTTTGGAGAGACACCACTAGTGAACTGTGGAACCCGGTCCATTTACTTTATACTAATAATACAACCATTACAATCACTGTTTTCATACTCTTACTACTATTTTCCTATTGCCATCACTGTTCTCTTTTCATCTACGGCAGACAAGTACTGTTTTCCACACCATACGTTTAACCTCTTTGTTTTGACAACCTCACTGCTTTGTTGGGGAAAATTTATTTTATTGTGTTGTGTAGGTTCCACGTCGCTGCTGAACCGGTAGTGCATCTTGCCAACATAAGATGCATCAACCTTCAAAAGTGATTTCTTTCTCCTACTGGTCGATTCAACCTTGGTTTCTTTCTGAGGGAAATTTTCTGTTGTGCTCTTCATACCTTCCTCTTGGGGTTTCCCAACGAGTGCAAGACCTGCACCATCAAGCTATTTTCTGGCGCCGTTGCCGAGGAGAAATAGGAATTATGCAAGGGGAGTCTCTCACTTACAATCTCTTTACTTTGTTTTAGTTTTGCTTAGTTAATTTTATTTTGTCTTGTTTGCTTATATATATTGAAAACAGAAAAAAATTAGTTCTTATTCTAGTTGTTATTTTTATCATGTTTTTAATCTTGCTAAAATGAGTATTCCTGAAATTGAGGTTCGTTGTTTTAAGCAACAAGGAGGAGAAAGTTTGAAAGATGCTTGGTATAGAATAAGTAATGCTCATCATAGATGTACTAAAAAATATTCTACCGTGATCCTTCTTAGGAATTTTTATGTTGGTATTACTAACTGGTATAGGTATGTCCTAGACACTCTTACAGGTGGTAATTTTCCGGGAACTCCTGCTTTGGAAGCGTGTAATTTAATTGAAAGTTTAGTTGGAACACCACCCACTAAAACTGTTAAAAATGAGATCACTTTAGATGATGTTATAAAGAAGTTGCACTCTATGGAGAAAATTTGCCAAATTTCCTTGATAATGCTAGCAAAGTTAATGATTCAATAGTAAGTATCAATAAGAGAAATACTGTTTAGAGGCTAGCAATACCTATGATAATCAAAACATCATGATTGGTAAACTAGAGGAAGTTATGGAAAATTTAGGTTTAACCTTTTCTTCTCTCCAATTTAAGAGGGAGAAATCTTCTATGGGAAAGATATCATTCTCAAGGAGGCTCATGAAACTCCTCGCGGCCGCGAATTAATCCAAACCTTTTTCCCCGCGCGGCTGACAGGCAGGGCCCACCTGTCTGTGGCCCTGGCTGCCACGCCAGCCTTGCAAGCACGCCACGCTGTCCCAGGCCCACGGGCAGTGGCTGTGGCTAGCCCACAGTGCGGTGCAAAATGTTTTCTGCACGTTTCTGTTTCAAAATCAAATCCTTTTAAAATTGCAGATTGATCCCTAAAACAAAAACCTTAATAACTTTTATAATATAATTCCAAATAATAAACTCTAAATATGTTTGTTGTTCTAAATTAAATTGTCTATCCAATTAATCCATTTGTGTACTGTTTTGAAATTTCCAAATGCATTTAAATTTCAAATTTGAATAATTCAAATGCAATTTTCTAAAATCCATAACTAATTCATAATTAATCCAAATAATGAAAATAAAATATGTTTTCCATACCATTTTGAACCACCTATTCAAATATAAATTTTGTTTCATGGTTTGAATAATTTAAATTGCTTAAATAATTTAAACCTTATTTAAATCATTTAAAATTGCTAAAATCATAACTTGCTCAATTTAAATTATTATTGAACATGCAAAATATGTTTTCAAACCACCAAAGTATAAACTTTTCAAATGTGAATTTGAAATTATGTTTTGAGCAAATAAAATTCAAATAAAAATTCATGCTTGTTTTAAATTCATTTAAAACTTGTTTACTTTTGTTTAATTCATAATAAATTCATCCTAATTCCTTTTTCAATATTTGAAACATGTAATCCACCCAAAATTTCATGATCTTTTCAAATATGAATTTTGTTATTTATTTTGCACAAATTACCTTGGTGAAAACAACAACTACATGTGTGTCACTTTTAAGGAACCAAAAATCCCCTAACTTAATAATAAATTTCTAAATTGGTAAACCCTATTTTAATTTGGTTCTATTGTTGTTATTTTGTTGTTTTCCTCATCCATGCATCATACTAATCCACCTTCACCTATTGATTAGTTGGAAAACATATAATCTAACCAAAATCCATGGGCTTTCCATATGCAACTCAAAATTGCATATGTGTCCATTTAAATTGTGTTACCATGTCAATTAGTTTATTTTGATGCATCTATTAACTTGACATGCATCATTCCATGATTGTGCACTATGCCATGATATTGATTGTTTATTTTCCTGTATTGTTTGTTTGCTTCTTCTCGGATAGACGACGACGTTGAGACCGACGATCTTTACGACACCCCTTCTGAGGATCTAGCCCAGTACCCGGCTACTGAGTTTGCAGGCAAGTTATCACTCACATGAACCATTGTGTTCCTTTCAACATTGGTTACCGATACTTTCCGTTGTCTATTTCTGCTAGCCATATGTATCGTTGCTTCTGTTATGAACCTATCACATGAACCCTGAACCCTGATATTGCCTCACCTCCACTCGCATCACCCCCCTGGTTGAGCCTGTGTCTTACTAGCATGCTTAGGGTTGTTTTGCTCGAGTCTGTTATCAGTTACTTTCTGTCATCATATCTGTTTATATTCTGGGGCTCGATGTTAAACAACAACCTGTTAATTTGAGGTAATAATAATTTGCTGATAAGGCACCGGCAGGAGGCCCGGCGTGGTTTTGAGGCCTGCTAGTGTCGACCCTAATTAGGAAAAGGGTCTTGTCTACTGATCCATGATGAGCGCACTATCCGCATGTGGGAAGCGTGTATGGGCGCCCCCCTCAATTTGATTCGATTCGCATCTCGTCCAAATCACCACACTTAGTTCGGGCTTTCCATTTGATGCACGCATATGCAGGTATGAACCCGAGGCCAGGGTGGAACTTTTGTAGTCGGCATTTAGGGCGGCGTGGTCTTCCAGTGCTATGAGGGTCCCCTTTTCTTCGTGGGGCTCGATTAGCCGCGCACGCACAGCACGTGGCGCTTTGGGCTTGATGCGAAGAAGAGTTGAGTTGTGTAGAGTGCCTCGCTTGGTGGAAGTGCATTTCCATCCTGGCGGGATATTCTTACGTGTACGGCCAAATTGGTGCACCCCTGCAGGGATAAATCTTCTCGAGAAGCCGTGTTTTCCGCGGTTATGGACTACTTGGTGAAAGTACTGGCTAACAAGTACTCATGACAACTTAAACCTAATGATTAACAACCTTACACCCAATGATTAACAACTTGACTAGTAATAGGCTTATTGACACAATAATTGAACCATCATTAATCCAACTGTGTGAGTTATCCTCGGATTGCTTCTTTGGATAAGGGGCGAGGTCTAGGATGGGTTTGTTTGGAGGTAGTTATAATTGGTTACGATACACGATCTTATCTCCTTTCTGATAGCCGGAAGTGGTAGTAACTCTGTAGTTGGTTAGAGCAGCCAGTTGCAGCATCTTTTATATCCCCTTCCT
This sequence comes from Alopecurus myosuroides, assembly GCA_028641055.1. Taxonomy (NCBI): domain Eukaryota; kingdom Viridiplantae; phylum Streptophyta; class Magnoliopsida; order Poales; family Poaceae; genus Alopecurus; species Alopecurus myosuroides. The sequence goes on along the minus strand of CM054057.1, from coordinate 155,931,488 downwards.
TCCGTTGAACCCAAAGCATCTGTGCTTGGTGTTGACGGGTTACACTTTGGTGAACTGTGAGTCTTGCTTGCCAGTACGTTTATGTACTGATCCCTTTGGGGCTGTGGTTTCCGCAGACCTACGTTTCCGAGGATCTACATGGTGGCTACGACGTGGAGTATGACGAGACTGCTGACGAGTAGATAGCGGACCCGGGCAGGATCCGAGACTTTGTGGATGGGCTCCGTCTTTTCGTTTCCGGCCTCTTAGGCCTATTTGGATCTTGTCTGTACTCAGACATTTTGAATGCTTCCGCTGTGATGTAATGATGATATGTTGGGACATGTGTCCTCCGAATGATTGTATTTGCTATTTCTGCTCTAGTGAGAGCTATCTGCAACTTATTTCAATCTTTTGTGTCGTAGAGATCTGTTGTGATATCAATTGTTCCAATGCCGTTGACGTACCATGTGTGTATGTTTTGAGGTACGTCAACGGAAGTTTCTAGATTTCTATGGGATGGTTTGCGCAGACGATGAATGGTAGGGAATGGTTGTCACACCTTTACGTGTTGGCCTGCTCATATTGAGATGCGGGTGCCGGTATGCCCCGTAAGCCATTCTATCTACTGTTTAGCGGACTGTGAGTATCCCCTAGAAGTCCGGGTGCGACATTGTGCCAAGTAAAGTCTCTAGTGAAAGTTGGTGTTAGATTTGGATTTCTGCGAAGGAAACAAATTTCTGTTGTCCACCGTAAATTCCGTGTAAAACCACAGAAAGATCAAAATGGCTTGACAATTTTTGTGCTTATTCCTACACTAATTCTGAATTTTTTATAGCTTTAGGTTTTTCGATTTGAGAAACATAAGTGCCCCGATTTTTTTTGGCTTTATAGACTGTTCTGGTTTTGATATATTCTACCTTTTTACTTGTATTCTCTCTTTTACTATGTCGAGTGGATTTCTTTGCTTCACGAAACATCAGTGGATGTAGCTAATGTTTAAAAGAATTAATAACGCTTGTGTCCATGCAGAACATGTGAATTTTTTATTATGCACTAACCCTCTAATGCAAATTACTTTGAGTTTGGTGTGAAGGAAGTTTTCAAAGGTCAAGAGAAGAGGGTGATATAATGTGATCAAGAAGAGTGAAAATCCAAAGCTCGGGGATTACCCCATGGTTCATCCCAGAAAATCTTAAGAAGACTCAAGCGTCTAATCTTGGGGATGCCCAAGGCATCCCCTTCTTCGTCAACAATTTATCAGGTCACTTCTAGTGAAACTATATTTTTATTCGGTCATATGATATGCATTTTACTTGGAGCGTCTGTTTGTTTTTATTTTGTTTTCTATTGTTTTATCTTGTTTTCCTTGCTGCAATAAATATATTTGGAACCCAACATTCTTGTGTGGGAGAGAGACACACTTCGCTTTTCATATGAATACTTGTTATGCTCGTATTCTTAGTTTTTCTTCTAGCTGCTGCAATCCTTTTAGCTCCTGTTTTTCATGCATCTCTTATTCAGAGCTGCTAGTTCTAGTAGCGTAGTATTAGTACTCTCTTATTTCATTGATATATCATTTGGAGAGTTTTTTGTTAAAATATATATTGAATGGTGCTTGATGGAAATAGAAAATTCTACATGTGGTAGATGGTATAACCGATAAAACTTGCATATTCTTGTAGATCACTAAACTGTTTTCACTTGATTATTTGCTGTTGTTTTGAGATATTAATATGCTTAATGGTAAACTTGCTAGTTTAGTAGAGTAAAAACAATTAATGGTTGGTCTAAAAGCTTGAAACCGTGCCACACTCAAATAACCAGTTGATAGGATAATGGTATATGACTTCCTTTGTTGATAGCAATCGTAATGGCTTTTTGTTACACGCCCTCTTGGAGTTATTTTCATTATGCCTTGTAAGATCACAATTTAGTTGTAATATTTTAACTTGTGAGTTATATGTTGCAGTTTTCTGGCACTTCCACCATCCGTAGTTGCTAGCCTCTTCGGTATTGTGCATTGCCCATTCTCAAATTGAGAGTTGGTGCAAACTTCGCTAGTGCATCCAAACCCCGTGGGAGAACTTTGTTCTTCTACACATAAGCCAATAATTATCTTCATCAAAACATCCACCATACCTACCTACCATGGCATTTCCATAGCCATTCCGAGATATATTGCCATGCAACAACCATCCTCATTCTGTTACTTGATGTCATGCTTCATTGTTATTTTGCATACTTCTACACTGGCATAAGAATTTAGTTTTATATACATCAAAGATATTTCAATTTGAGTTATGAGTACTAAAAGTGTTATGATTCATTGTAAAATAGAGTGTTGCCCTTACCAGTGAGGTTATATATTAAAAAAAGGGCCAAAGAGAGATAATAAAGAGGGAGGGGCAGCATTACTATCATTTATTCCACACTTGTGCTTTGTTAGCACCAATACTTCAGTTTGGAGAGAGTTTTCATATGATGACTTGCATAACTATGTGGGGAACTTAACATTATAGAACTTGGCTTGTATATTCCAATGATGAGCTTCCTCATAAGTGCTCTAGGCCTTCGTGAGCAAGCAAGTGGGATGCACCCCCACTAGTTCCATTGGAGAGCTTTCATACACTTATAGCTCTATGTGCATCCGTTGTGTGGCAATAACTACTCCTTGCATAACTTCAATTATAAGACTGCTCTTGTCTAATGATCACTTTCAATTGTGTGAGACTTTCTTCCATTGACCTTCCAAACCCCCCATAATGTTCGTTTTGCCATAACATCCTGGTGCTAGGAACCAATACAGAATGCTTGCTAGTTTTGAGTCCACAAATATCTTAATTGTTTTCCTACATGCATATTGTTGTCTCCTTACTTGATCCTAACAGGAGTTGTTGTGAGATTTTGATGCCTTATATGATTATATTGTTGTTCTTGAGGCTTAATCATCTTTAATAAACCATTGCACAGTTGATTGTGTTTTAGTATTGATTCATTGAAAATTTTACTTTGTTATTCCTAATGGTTTATACATTATTCTATTTAATATCAACTATAAACCACAACCTTTATTCATTTGATCCTAGTTTACATGCTTTACATTACTACGATGATCAATTTTATGTTGGTAGGATGTAACCTCATAAATTATTTATTTGTTTTTATCGTTTACCTACTCGAGGACGAGTAGGAACTAAGCTTGGGGATGTTGATACGTCATAAACGTATCCATAATATCTGATGTTCCATGTTGTTTTCATACTATATGCTACATGTTTCCTATACACTTTATGCCATTTTTATCGATTTTCTGAGACTAACCCATTGACAAGATGCCATAGAGCCAGATCATGTTTTCTGCTGTTTTTTATTTCAGAAAAGTTGTTCTCAAAATATTCTCGAAATTGAACGATTCAAAGGCCAAAATTCTTAGAAATTTGTCGCGCACACGGAGTCCGGAGGGTACCCGGAGGGGGCCACATGGGCCCCACACCATAGGGAGGCGCGACCCCCCTATGGCCGCGCCCAGGGGTGGTGTGGGCCCCCTGGACGCCCACTGACGTTTCCCTCTCGCCTATATATTCTCCTCCTCGGGTTAACCCTAAGCACCCGAGCCTTTTCCACGAGTTTGGGAGGGTTCTGAAGCTCTCCCCGACACCCTGTCGGGAGGGGAATTCATCACCGAAGGGCTCTAAACCACCATGCCCGCCTCCGGAATGAGGTGTGAGTAGTTCATCCTTGGACTATGGGTCCATAGCAGTAGCTAGATGGTTGTTCTCTCCTCTTTATGCCTCGTGTTTAGATCTTGTGAGCTGCCTAACATGATCAAGATCATCTTATTGTAATGCTACATGTTGTGTTTGCTGGGATCCGATGAATATTGAATTCTATGTCCAATGATTACCAATCTATCATGTTTTATTCATGTTTATGTTATTTATGATCTTGCACACTCTCCGTTATTAGTAGATTCTCTCTCCAAGTAGATGCTAGTAACTCCAATAGGGAGTATTTATGCTCAATAGTGGGTTCATGCCTCCCTTTTACTCACGCTGGAGTGACAGAAACATAACGGGTGGGGGATGTGTTGTTGTTGCCATTAGAGAGAAAACAACGATGTTTACATTATTTACATTACACACTTTGCTTAATGCGATTATCTGTTGCTTGCAACTTAATATCCAAGGTTTGCTCGGATGACATTATGAGGGTGGATTATTAGTCATAGATGCAGTTGGATAACAGTCTCTGAATCTTGTTGTAATGCCCGCATGAATTACATAGTAATAATCATGTCACGCGTATGCACTACGGTGCAGCCTTTATATCTGTCAATTGCTGAGCTGTAATTTTTTTACCCAACATGCTATCTATGTGTTTTGGAGAGACACCACTACTGAACTGTGGACCCCGGTCCATTTCCCTTATACTGATAATACAACTACTGCAATCACGGTTTTCATACTGTTACTATTGTTTTCCTGCTGCCATCAATGTTCTCTTTTCATCTACTTCAAACAAGTACTGTTTTCCACATCATATGTTTAACCTCTTTGTTTTCAGCAAAAACGGTGAGATTGACAACCTCACTGCTTCCTTGGGGCAAAGTGATTTGATTGTGTTGTGTAGGTTCCACGTTGATGATGAACCGGTAGTGTGCCCTACCAACATCAGCTGCATCAACCTTTGGAATTGATGTGTTTCTCCTACTGGTCGATTCAACCTTGGTTTCTTTCTGAGGGAAATTTGTTGTTGTGCTCTTCATACCTTCCTCTTGGGGTTTCCCAACGAGTGGAAGACCTGCACCATCATTCCTCCAACATCACCTATTGATCAAGTTTGAGCTTGTTGGTCCCCAACCAAGTTAGGCCCTAAGAGGTTAGTCACAATAGGTTTGCCAACCCAAATGGTTCTTTTCTTGACACCACTTCGAGTACCAACATACTTGTCAAACACATTTCCCACATTACCCTTCCAAATGGAATAAACATCATCAACTAGGATAGGGTTGGATAAGGTACCATTAGTGCATGAAGAAACAAAGTGTCCCTTCTCACCACAAAGGTAGCAACATCGACTCTTTTCTTTCTTCTTGGTAGGCTCCTTAACTTGAGGATCATTGGCTCGAGTCTTCTTAGGAGGTGGCCGTTGTTCAACTCGTGGTTGAGCATGAGATTGAACGAGAGGCCGCTTCCCTAGTTGATTCTCAATAAGAGGCTTCTTGTTCAAAGGGCAAGATCTAACATGGTGCCCTTCAGTCTTGCACTTGAAGCAAATAATCTTGCCCAAATCCTTTACTTGTTCTTGGCCCTTCTTCTTTTCATCCTTGGACTTGTTCTTGATAATGGAGTTGAATCCAAGTCCACTCTTTTCATTAGGAGTCTTCGCACTCTCAACATATTTTCAAGGATGGACCTCACTTCATGACTCTTTTCCAAGTCTATCTTCAAAGAAGTGACTTGTTCCTTGAGATCTTTTAAATCCTCTACATGGTTAGTGAAAACAAAAGCACTAAAGGAAGTAGAATCTTCATTGTTGGAGCAACACGGCATGGAAAGTAATTCATCACAAGATTTAGTAATAGTATGAGATGAAGAATTACTTGGTCTAGCACATGACATTATAACATTATTAGTGAGGATCGTGCGAGTGACCACATGCGGCTCACAAGATGTAACCTTCGAAGTGATAGCCTCAAGAGCTAACTTTAGCGTAGTATGGGATGCTAGAAGATCCTCATGAGAGCTAGATAGCTTTTCATGACTTTGTTCCAATTTCCCACACTTGCTAGACATCAACTCAAGTTGATCCCTTAGCTCAACATTCTCCATCAAAATAGATGCTTCACATACAGTGGAGTTAGTAGCACAAGCATCATAACATTAGCAATAGAAGAAGACAACTTAGAAAGCTCAATATTCAACCTAGCATTTTTCTCAATAATATGTGCATGATCACAAGAGGAATTAGAGGTACTAGGAATATGAAGTTTAGATAGTTGAGCTTGATCATGCGACTTGATAAGGAGAGAGAGTGTTCACTTTCCAAAGCCTTATGAGCTTTGTCCAGTCTCTCTATGTCATCAACAAGTTTAGCATGGCCAACACCAAGCTTAAACTTATCCTTTTTAAGCACTTACATTTAGCAATAGCATGGTCACGTGCTTTAGTGAGAACAGAAATTTGTTCATTATAAAGCTCCTTAATAGATTCGAGTTTATCCTCAATATTAACTCAAAGCTAGTGATCTTCCTCAAGGGTAACGGTAAGAGAAGCAATTTCAAGAGCATCTTCTCTTTCCGTATCCCCTTCTTCTCAATGATTTTTGCGCTATTAATAGAAAAGCCAAAACTTCACACAAAGGTTAGATAGCTTTACTACCTTTAGGGAGAGCATGAACAACCAACTCACCTTTCTCCTTTAAAGAGACATCATCATTATTCTCTCCATAATAAAGATCCCCATCCTCATTACCAGAATATATAGAGGGTTCCAAAGGTGTAGATACCTTTGAATCCTTAGCCATTAGGCATGATGACCCACAAGTATAGGGGGTGGATCATAGTACTTTCGATAAATAAGAGTGTCAAACCCAACGAGGAGCAGAAGGTGTTGACAAGCATGTTGGATAGAGTATTCACTGTAAACACTAGCAAACGGGTTTTTAGTTGTTTTGGATATAGCAGATAAATAAAGTGCGAGAAAATAAAGAGCAGTAAATAATATTGCAGCGAGTGGCCCAATCCTTTTGAGAGCAAAGGACAAGCCGGTTTTGTTACTTATGACTACCAAACGTTCTCGAGGACACATGGGAATTTCGTCAAGTGCTTTCTCTTCGTTACGATTGATTAATATCCATTGGTTCGTGAAGTGTTGTGTGGGTGAACCTATGCTAATGCACCGCCCAACTAGGAATAATACATACTTGTTATTATACCCCTCGTAAGCATCCGCAAATACAAGAAAGTAATTAAGATAAATCTAACCACATCCTTAAAACTCCGTGATTCTACGCTCCGTCGAGCATTGGTTTCCTAACGGGGGTTTAGGTTTCTGTCACTCCGGCAACCCCACAATTAGTATCCAAATACACAATGCATCCTCCTAGGCCCATAAAGGTGAAGTATCATGTAGTCAACGTTCACATGACACCACTAGAAGAATAGCACCACAACTTAAATACTGAACCACGAGATATTACTTCAATATAACTTCACTAATAACATAATGACTTCTCCCATGTCCTCAAGAACTAAACGAACTACTCACAAGACATCATATGGATCATAATCAGAGGTGATATAATGGATAATAACAATCTGGTCATAAAGTGCTAAACCGATAAATCTCACAAGCATCAACTACTAACAAGTAATCCACACCGGGAGAAATATCTAATGTAAAACAATGATAGAGCCCCCGAATTGTTACAACGGGATGATGGTGGATGATAAGGGTGATGGTGCTGGTGGTGGTGATGATGATGACAATCTTGATGATGCCCGGAGTGATGACGGTGACGATGGTGATGATTTCCTCTCTCCAGAGAGGGATTTCCCCGGCGGATTTCTCCCTGTGAGAGAGCTTTTATCTCTCGGGTGTTTTCCGCCCTAAGGCGGCGGCAGAATAATTCTTCGATGATTGTCTAGGTTTAGGGTTCCATCGGGGTCAATTACGCGAAAGAGGTCAACCGGAGGTGGGCCAGGGTGGCCACACCACCTGGCGGCGCGGCCAAGCGGGGCTCCACCTCATGGTGTGGGCCCCTAGTGGCCCCCCTCTGGCTCTCCTCGTGGCTGGCTCCCTCATCTAGACTTATAAGACATCTCCAGTGTCCCCCCTCTTCTTCTGATCTTCTGAAATATGGTATCTCGACGATGCTTTTTTCCATCAGATTTCTAGTCCCGGTGTTTATTCTCAAAAAATTATGAAACATGCAAAATAAGATAAAATAACATAAGTAATGCATCATAACATGAAATATATTGACGAATAACAGAAAATAACAATATAAAACAGTGATGCAAAATGGACGTATCAAGTCCCCCCAAGCTTAGACCTCGCTTGTCCCCAAGCGAAACTGAACTCAGTAAACATGAACACAGGTTTATGGAGTGAGGTGTCGATAAATAAAATACGAACAAGAGGCATCACGTCTAACAAAGAACAAGTCATTTTAGACATCAACTTCCTCTCATATAATTAAACTTGAAACAAGCAGAGGAACAACAATGGTGCAAAAATTAAATCAAAATTGGTAAAGGCAAACTTTGTTATTGGTCAGAGAACAATTAGCAGTGTACTTATCTTTCTATCAGAGTCTTTATACTAGAGCTATATTGCAGAGTTTATCATGCTCAATTATAACGGTCTCTTTGCAAACATTGGTAACTTTCTAACTGGTATTCAAACAGATAAAAGCATTTGCAGAAACAAGGAAGAATAAAGAACATGATTGAGTAAATCAACATGTAGTTGGATGAATCACAACAACTCAAATGCTTGCTTAAGAAAAACGGAAATAGGTTTACTGACTCAACATAAATGTAAAATATAGACCCTTTGCAGAGGGAAGCATGTATCAGTAATGTGCTAGAGATTTTATTTTAATGAACATAGGTATGAAATGTTTCACACTCCTCCCATCCATGTTACACAAACCATGGCTAACTGAATCCTCGAGTGCCTTCCAACAATCACAAACCATGGAGGAGTGTCTAATTTTGAGAGGTGTATGCTAATGTCAACGAATAGTAAATAGAAAATACAGTACATCACAAGCCAACTAGACTTCACAAGAGCGGCTCCCATATGAAGGACGCCACTGGTGTAGAAGGTCATCCCTCTTTCTCTTTTGTTTACACAATTATGCTTTGACTGGTAAATAAGGGGTAAAATAGTGAAGAGAATTTGTTTTATTAGTTTGGGGCTGGGCACCCTGCTGCCAGCTCTTCTATCGATTGGATAAGCGGATGAAGCCACTAGTCCAGGTGTGTCAAGTCCAATCAATGAGATAAAGATTCTCTATTTACGTCCTCATGAGCAAAAACAGGAACACAAAACATGAGTTATTTTGAAGGTTTTAAAGGTAGCATCTGAGCAATTTACTTGGAGTGGCGGTTAATTACCACAAATAGGTAGGTATAGTGGACACATATTGCAAGGTTCTGGGGCTCAAGGTTTGGATGCACGAGAAGCATTCCCTCTGAGTACAGGTCTTTGGCTAGCAAGGTTGGGTAGCAAGCATAAGAATTGGAGTAAAACAAACAAAAACATATATGATAAAGCCAATCATGCAATCTTCCTTGAAGGTGTAAACAAACTTATTTGATAATACTAAGCTTATGACCTAACAATAAAGAAAGATCATGGAATAATATATCTACATGCAACTGCCTCTTTTCTACTTAAGTCTCAATGTATTGTTGCTACTGACCAATGCTAAGTTTGCCAAAACAAACTAGATTATCTTGAAACTACAAAATTGATACCAATACTAATAACAAGATCAATCATATAAAAAAATTACAAACTAAAATAAAGTAGAACAAGTAGATGATGAAACTTCTCATTAATATTTCATTACGGCAACTCAAACCAAGGGATATAGCGATAACCAACTAAGGAGCGACACTTCCATACTGCAAACCATACTATATGATATTTTCTCTACTCATGATATGGCTCTACTAAAAGGTAAAAAAGAGTGAAATATAAAGGTGATACCGCGGCACTCCCCCAAGCTTGGAACAAGCCAAGGGGATGCCAATACCAATGATGAATCAATTCTCCTGTGGTGGTGGTGAATCCTTCGCGATGAGCTTATCAATTGATTCCTTAAAATCTTCCATTTCATACATAAGCATACACATCACCTATGTATTGAGCTTAGTTTGGTTTGCGTGCTTGTTAGACGGTGAATCCCAGCCATACAGATCTTCCTTCCTTGCTTCCTTGGGTCGAGAGCTTCCTTCTCCCATGACTGGTGTCCTTAAAGCTAAACAGTGACGTGGGGCCTTCCCTATCGTACTTATCCTCGCCATTTGCTTGCGAGGTTTTGCAACCACTCCAATGCTTGCGATGGTAATGCGTGGATGCACTCATGATTCTTCTTCTACATCTCCTCTAGCTCCACTATCAATATCCTTCTTCGGCTTCCGATCTTGGAGATCATCTTCCTTCGGCCCTTCCCCTTGTTGTTGTTGGTGGAGACCATGGTGCTTCTAAAACCGAAAATAGATCCTGGCAGAAATTGCTCGAAACAGAAACACAACGAGAAAACGATATACGGACCTCGGGGGTTCCGAAGGATTATATAGCAAAAATATGAGTAACGAAAGGAAAGTCCAGGTCAAAAAACGATTCGGAGTGGGGCTCCAGGGCGCCCACACCATAGGGTGGCGCGACCAAGGGTGGGCTCGCGCCCCCACATGGTGTGGTGCCTCCGGGCACCTTCTCCAACTCCTATTCGGCTCGGTATTTTTCATATTTTCCAAAAATCAATAATTTATAACTGAAAAGGTAATCTGTCACACCCCAGTTTTTGGATTCTTGGACTGTGCTCCAGAAGACCAAAATTAGGGCCAACAATTTTTTTTAACAACATGATTGTTTGAACTAACATATGTTTATGATCTAAAACATATTTGCAACACAAGTTTTGTTTCTTGATAAAACCAATACCAAATGTTTATGAAAAATATTCTTATTATTTTTCCCCGATGTTTTCCTATTATTACTTAAGTGGATTTTTATTCCAAGACTTGGATCATTATTGTTTGCATATGAAAACAAACTTTTAACTTTGTTGGATCCAATAAAACAAGTTTTAAAAATGATTTATAAAAGTTTTCTTTTAAGTTTTCTATAGAAAACAATTCCTAAAAATAAAGCCAAGTACCTGTTTTCTACACTTGTTTTCATTAAGCTATAAATTGTTATTTTATGATTTCTTGACATTTAATTAATCCTTGATATATATAATACAAAACTATAAGCTTACTTTTATTTTTGAACAAATAAAAACTATCTTTTGCTTGTTGTTTTTGTGGTATAAAATTAAGGAAGAAAAAGACATTTTTGAGAAACAGATGAAAGCAGAAAGTATACCTTTTTCCACATTGTTTTCATGGCCTTAAACTATTTCAAAATTGTTTTCAAAAGTTGTTTATGAAAGTATATAACATAGTTAACAAATCCATACTTTGAAAACAAATTTTGAGAATCATTTGAACCTTGAAAACAAACTCAACTTTTCCAACTTTTTATCTGTTTTCAACACTTAGAAAATTTCTAAGTCATAAGACTGAATTTTCTGAATTTTTCAGTGAACTGTTAAGGATACACTTTTTCACTTTAGTTTTCATGGTGTTTCCTTGATCTTTTGGAAGCATGGCTTGACCTAACTTGTTGACTAGCATATGAACTCGAACCAGAGCCCTTGACCCTGCTTCTAGAAGGCTTAGGCATGAAGATAAGAGAGGAGAGAGAGGGTGACTAGGACAGGTATGGGCACACACATGTGTTGACCTATTTGGCTTGCCTACTTTCCCACTTGCACCCAAGGGCCACCCCTGGCTTGCATCCCTCGTGGTCTTGACCTAGGGCACCCTGTGCTCACCTTTGGAAGTGACCAAAACACCCAAAGCACCTCTATGCCTAAGGATGGCATCAACCGAGCTACCTCTTTTGACCTTGACCTTGTTCCCTCTTCTATAAAAGTCCAGAGGGCACATCCTTGCGCCCTGCATCTCCCACACTCCCTCACTGTCTCCCCTAGTCGAAATCCACCCCTACCCTAGCCCCTAGAGCAACCCGAGCTCGAGCACTAGCCGCAGGTGACCACCTCGGCCACGGCGAGGCCCTGCCCGCATCACTCCATCCCAACCCCTCCCACTTCCCTAGAACGGCTACCCACATTCCCCTGAACCCCCCAGACAAGATCCCCTACCCCCTTACCATCGGGAACGCCGCCGCCGACCGGGAGCATGGCCGCGGGCGCCGGTCGCGTTCCGCCGCTTCCAACCACGCCGGTCTCCGCCGACGCCGCCCCTCAACTCCCCTGCCCTCCTACAACTACCCCGAGCCCTCTCAGCCCTCCCCGAGCCCCACAAGGTGAGTTTTGGCCGCGCCTTTTTCTTCTCCGCTCGGGACAGAGAGAGACAGAGAGAGGAGGAAGAAGAAGAGAGCGGGCCGTCGATCTAGAGATCAACGGCCAGGCTTAAACGCCCTTTTCCCGCGCCCGCGCTCGCGTGTCCAGCGCAGCTCGGCCGCGTAGCCGCTTGTTGGGTCGCAGTCGCAGTGGATCCAGCCCGCGCTGTGATGCCTTTTATTCTTTTTGTTTTTAACAGAACTGGACACTTTTACTTTGGACGTTGTAAAAATACTAAAATTGTGAAATAAAATATGGAAAAATTCATGGACTCTAAGATATAAAATCTAAACCATACAAAATTTGCAGATCCATATTTGGACAATTATTTTGGGCACAAGAACTGTTTTGGCCCAGATTATCAGTGAAAATGATTGGACCATAAATTTTAAAATATGTAACCAAATGGAACAAACTAAAATGTTATGGATAGGTATTGAAAATATCTATCCAATGCAGTTTACCTCACATCAAGGTGAGTTATATAATTAAAATTCCATCCAGATTAATAAAAGACCAGTAGGCTCTTCTATGATTTTTAGAATGAGTTTAAAAATGATTTTTGAAGCAAATCCAATTGGATGAGTTTGGTATTGACTATATATATGTTGTCCTAGCTTACATTAATTTTTGGAGCTCTAGATCTATTTTTGTGGACAGATATAGAAACATCAACTTTTCTGTTTTGTTTTCTTTGCATGTTTTTGATTACAATGAATTGTGTGGATGATTTAATCTTTCTTCCTAGCTTGTAGAGAGTTGTTAGGACTTTTTATTAGGTTGTTTTATTTCAGTGCATATACCCTATAAAGTGTGTGCATTTTTGGAAAACCCAAATAAAAATGGAACTAACATTCATTACTTTCTGGTTTTATTATTTTGGAATTGTGTGTGAGCTAGATCTTTGTGTGATTGCTTTAATAAATTTTGTGCTATGATTACTTTGAGTCCAGTACCATTTTGGTACTGTTATTTTGAAGTTAATACCTCTGTTATCTTGCATGACAATTTATAGTGAAGCATGTGTTAGCTTTGTTATTTATATTTACTAGTATTGTTTTCACTAGATTAAATAGCCTTATGTTATATATCTTGTATGCAAAGTTTTTCATGAGTAACCAGAGGCTTAGTACCTATTTTGCCTTGGTATTAGTGGGCCCATAACCCACTGGTCCTATTGCATCTTGGTTGTGGATGAAAATCCCCAACCATGCACATGTGAGAAATTAACATGTTTTAATTATATGACTGATTGCTATTTTCCACCATGGAAAATATATTTGTTTGTTTTCACTTATGCAAGTGAGAAGTTTATTTCTTATCATCAGATACTAGTATGTTAGATGTGATCCATTTGTTAGCATAATATTCCTTAGGAGTATCATGTTAAGAAATGATTCACTATTGAGTGCCAAATTAAATTATTTGCAAATAAACTAAATTCCTTGTGATTGATAGATTGTTTGTGAATGATTTTAAATTGAGTGTTTGGATTTTTGAAAAGGTTTATATGAATTTTCATTGAGTGCATAGCTACTGGTTGTGTAAGTTATACCTTGCTTGCTTGCTAGTAATTAATTAGGAAACACAGAAATTGCTAGAATTAAATTATGCATGCTTAGTAATTGTTTCATGGAATTATTTTGGTGTTTGTGCTTACTAGCATGATTAAGATTTGTGTACTGTTATTAGGTACATTTATGTTCATGTCTTGATTGTTTAGATTTAAGCATCATGGTAGCATTGTTGCTTCTATAGTGTGGAACTAGTGTCACCACTAGAATTTGTGGTTTGCTCTAGTGTTGTCATCTTTTGTTTATTAAGTGTATGAGTTTATTATATCTTATTTAGGAAGTTATTACTTATGTTATGAGTCCATGAATTATTTAGTTGCATGTGCTATAGTTGTAGATTGTAAGTACTCCTTATAGCATGCTTGTGTAGATTTTCCATACTAGTGCGTTATTAGTGCATTCCTGTTTTTATGCTTTTGATAGGAGTATTATATTGAGTGATGATTGTGTTTTAGGTTATTTTTGTGAATTGTTATCTTTGTTCTTAGCTACTGGTTGTTTGGTAAATTTTCATGATTGATGGATTCCATAACTTCAAGTAAACATTAATGTAGTAAATAAATAGTCTATTCAATTGATGTGTGTTTACCTGCTGTTGGAGATTGTCTGAGTGTGTACCTTAGCATGAGTGTCATGCTTGTGTTATTTGTTGTGCTAGTGTTGTTGTTGTGCTTAGGAGTATTTTGTGTACTAAGCATCCAACTTAAATCATAAACCTTTTTAGTGACAATTGCTTGTGTGTTGCTAATACTCACTGCCATGGGTATTGTCCTGTCTGTTTGTTTTACCTTAGCAACCTAACCCTTTGCACCCACAAACTATATTTTTAGCTTTTTTTATATCTTACTAGAAAACATGCCCGTGCGTTGCATCGGAAGAGAGAATAAATTATCTATATTTACCAGGCACAGTTGCCCCACGGATGACGACGAGTTAGTACTCGGCAGGACATTCCCCTGGGCCGCTACGGGATGGTCCAAACACAAATGCAAAAATATAGTCTTGTAGTAATTTAAAGGTAAAATCTTGCTACCATGATTGTATATATTTACTATGGCAACAAGAAAACCAACCAACTACGTAATCAGGGGCGACGCCAGTAGGGGGTCGAGCCTGATCGGTCTATCCGGCTCAGTTTGAACAGAAAAGAAAATCACAGGGAAGAAAAAAGAAAAGTCGAAGAGATTAGAGATGTACCCGTCCATGCAGCGCCCTGCTCTCTCGTGTCACGCGTATCGCCTCAGCCCAGGACGCTCTGCTCGATCTCGAGCGTCTCCACACCCTCGCTGGCGACCGGCACACCCTGCTCGCCCGACACCGCCCCGCCCTCGCCGCGCCGCCAGTCCCTGCCCCGCCCACGCCGCTCATCTCCCGTCGGGTCGTGGACGCGCTGGGATCTGAAGGTCGGTTGCGCTGCTGCCGGCGTCTTCCACGTCCCCGAGCTGCGATTTTCGCTCGCGTCGTCGGCCGGCCGTCCTCTACCTGCCCCATCGCTCGCTTCTCTGTAAGATCCCACACTGACATCCATCTTACTTCCTATCAATCCCGTTCTAATTACAGAACACGAATCCAGGCCGACCAAAATTTAAGTTCTTGAGGTTGAGTTGAGGTCACCGTGTTGGGTTGATTTGTGATGTCCACAGAACCAAAAAATAGAAAAGGCAATAGCCACCAATGTTTAGTGCTAGTAAATCTTGAACACAAACTGTTTACTACTAATGACATTTTTAATCTTGAGCAACAACGGTTTAAGTGCTACTAACATGGAACATTCAAGGTTCTAGAAAATTTTGCAGCAATATGCCAATATGTTAAAAGCTTGACCAGCATGCGTCTTCTCTCCTCGTGTACAAAGTATAGGATACCCACGCTACGGGGATGTACTGAAAGTCTGGAACTACTTAAGCATTGTAAGCATCCTGGACCTTGCCCCTGCGACTTAATCTCAATCTCCCGACAGGCGGCGGCCACCGCCAAGCCCTCGCTGGCAGCGCATCAGACCTGCCTCTTCCGGGCGTCCCTCTGTCTCCTCATCTCCTACCGCCGCTGGTCCCTGCCCGCCATGATTCCCCGCCCGCGCCGCTCATCTCCCGGCGACCGGGTTGTTCTGAATTTTTGATGGAAGCCCACGAGGAGGCGGAGTGGATTCAGATGCAGACCGAGGAGGAGAAACTATAGAAGTCCTGGCTCTAACTCGGCAAGACGAAGAGGTAGCAATTCCCAGAAATTTCCAACACGGATTCAACCTAATGGTACTATCTTATCAAAATGTAGCACTATTTTTATGTAGTTTTCTTGTTCTTTGTAGTACTTGTGCTTGATGATGTTAAACTAAATTTTTTTTGGACCTTTTTTTATGTTGAATACACTTGGTATTCTGCCCAGAATTTTTGGACCTTATTTGCTCGACCCGACTCAGCTCAATTCCTGGCTCGCTTGACATCGAACAGAGAGACAATCCTTTGACTTGGATTGAAGTTAGATCCATCATAGATATTGTCCGCTCTGTTTACTTCATAGAGCACAGCCCCTTCGCTCGGTCATAGTGATCATAAAAGCCAGCGTAATCTGGGTTGTTCAGGTCGGTGAATTTGAAGCCGCTTGTCTTATCCTTTCACACCTCCTTTTTTTAATTCCTGCAGCTCGGAGCTACTGCTGGTGAAGCTAGAGATAGTTCTGAATATAGCAGTCGTCACAGACCTTGTTCTGTAAGAGCTCAAGGTCGTAGGAGATCCAGCGCTGGTGCTTGTGGACGCCTCCTCGGCCGTATCTATTTCTGCCGGCATGATGACGACGCCACGTAATATTGCTATTGTTCCCTTGCGCACCTTCCTGTTTGATTCTGCTGCTGTGTAGCCTTTTCAGCACGGTGTTCCACGCTGGCGCTGGTAGCGCGTCGATGACCGCAGCCCGCCCCCCTCCCACCCCAAGCCCGAGCCTCTGCATAGGTCGCTCTAGGCGCTAGGGAACTTGGCCTCTCATCGAGCAGGTGGACCGCTGAACCATGTCGGGATCCTAGGAAGCGGCCGCCAGGAACGACACCTTCCCTTTCGTTGTTGCCAGCCGTACCAGCCTCCGCTGCCTGGCCGGGTGATGCCAACGCCGGCAAAGGCTGTCCAGGCTGTCGTGGCATTGGCCAGACTTGGCAAAAGAGCTCGCCCTTGACTCTGGATTCCCATGAGGTCTCGGTGCAACGAGTTGGGCGATGTGCGGCGTGAGACAAGGAGACGGCCCGGGGCGGTTGCGACCGGAGATGGAGGTGGTTTGCGTGCGGTCTAGGTTCGATTTGGAGAGCTTCTCCACGTCGCAGAGAGTTCGATGTCCATAGCCAGCGCCGTCGACCGGTCACAGCGACGTACGATGGGAGAAAATAACTCCGGTATAGATATAGATTAGGTAGAAATAGGTCGCAATAGGTAAAACTTATCGGTGGCAAGGTGGGTAATTTATCTCAACTTTAAGGGTACTTTTTAATGACCTACCAAACCAAACCAAACCAAGGAAGCCTTAACGTCTTTATTATTAAGGTATAGATTGTGAGAGTGGTACACCACTCCACATGTGGTATTTAAGATGTGGGATATGTTTTCCTAAACCATATGTTTGTCTGACGATAGTTTTGTACCCTGAGAGTTATGTGAGGCAGTTTTCTCGATAACGTTTGTGAGTTTGCGCTATTGTACTTTTGCTTGTTGTATGTGTTGTTTAGCTTAGTTGTTTGGTCTTTAGACCTGAGAGTGTGTCTTTTATTTTTTTACAACGCTAGAAAACGAAGAAGGAGAAGAAATAGTTGTGGAACTGTGCGTCAAGTTCAAGTTACTTCAAGGCCAGGGACATTAAGAGACTTAAGGCAAGCCATCCTGATGCTTGTTGTTACCATACACTTATCATTATCTATCATGCATGTTTTACTTCTGAAATTTTTTACAAAACTTTGATTTCCAAAAAAACTATTTTTGAGTGAATACTACCACTACTATTATATATATATACTATGCCATTAGTTAATACTTGGTGTTACCAAGCCCATTAGCCACCCTATGGTATTTATTACCATCACAAATACTAGTCCCTAATTGGACACCCTAAAATTGTGCTTTTACAAAACAAAGGCTTTATGGAAAAACCCGGAGAAAAGGCGGATCCTTATTCTCCGGAGGAATGTGGAAGTGGTCATTTTTGGGGAAAATGGTGTTTTCAAAAATCACACATAACCTAGTCTTCGTCGGACAACCTTTACCGTACTGCCACCCTACCCCAACATGGGCACAGGGCTTAACTGGAAGTTTGTTCTTGTTAGTGTGTGTTCTATCTCAATTTCTATAAGGGTCGTCGAGCCCTCGAACCGATTGTCGCTAGGTGGAAAATACGGGGCATAAAAAGTGAGGGATTAAGTTACCCCCCGGTTGCGACGGTTGAGTCTCCTGTCTAGGCAGGGAGCCGGGGAGATTATACTCAACTGAAGAGATAGGCATATTCTAGCTTGAACATAGTGGAAGGTTATGATCAGTTATCTGATGTTCTACATACTGTTGTTACAGTCTGTGGCTGTTCACAGCAGGTGTATAGTATCTGGTGGATGTGTACACCTCTGCAAAGTACAACTTTTTCGAAGAAGCCGCGTTCTCGGATATGGACAGTTGAATGGCCATGTAGCTAGCATTGTGTCAATGTTTTCAAAAAGATGTTTTCAAAAAGGTGTTGAACTCGGGAAGTTCGGAAAGGAAGGAAATCTTGTACCGTGAAGGTACCGATGATGAAAAGCCAGAAGTTGTTTTACAAAAAGTTTTGAAAAGAAAAATCTTTCTTCTCTAAGCAAGAATTCTGGAAACTGATTCCAAGAAGTTTTGCAAAGAGAAAATATTCTGTTAACAAAGTTTTACAAAACCTCTTGTACATGTGATATCTACAAGAGAAAGAAAAACTATATTATTTTCTTTTGAAGTATCTTCTTCAACGAAGATACAGATTAATGTGACTGCAACTGTGGTGTCATCCTACATGAACACCATTGATAGTGAACCCTATTTATAGCCTACCTTTTACACAATATAAGCATACTTGCATTTGGTAAGTTACATGATGGATGTCTTGCTGAGTACATTCAAATGTACTCATATTGGTTTCGTCCCTGGTATCAACTTGCCAGATTTTGCGAAGGAGTCTTAGAAGAAGATCAACGAAGGAGTACGGAGTTGATGGCTTTGCGAACTAGGATCGTCTCCGGGTTAGCAGCCTGTAGGTGAAGGCGTGACTTGGGCTCTACCGCGTTATGAGTGTGTTTAGTCTTCCGCTGTGTGTGTTGTGGTGTTGCCCTGCGTGGCAGCCGTTCAGGCTTGGTCAAGTGACCAAGCCCCTTTTATAAGGGTTTGTGCAACCGTGTAATGGATATTGTATCTGTGTACCAACTCGATATGTTGTTCACGACTGAATTCCTGGGATCGTGAATGTATGCATATCGGGGGTGTCCTTGAACAGTGGTTCGAAGGGCGGGCCCTACAGAATCCGCGAACTTTTTATTAACATAACTGTTACCTATTCCAAAACAAACTCTGCAGATTCTAGAATCTTCCCTCCGATGAACTTCTCCGGAGTCATTACTTGAATAACATCAACATCTTCATCATAGGAATCCCTAGAAATATAATGTTTGAATCTTTGCCCATTTACTACTTGTGTAGTGTTATCTTTGAGGAAAGAAATTTTGATTGCACCCGAATGATACACTTCTTCAATAATATAAGGTCCTTCCCATCTGGAGAGTAATTTTCCTGCAAAAAATCTGAGACGAGAACGATACAATAGAACTTTATCACAAACATGAAACTCTCTTTTAAGGATTCTTTTATCATGCCATTGTTTAACTTTCTCTTTAAAGAGCTTGGCATTTTCATAAGCTTGACATCTCCATTCATCTAAATTATTCAAATCAAACATTCTTTTCTTACCAGCAAGTTTAAAATCTTTATTTAATTCTTTCACTGCCCAATAAGCTTTGTGTTCTAATTCTAAAGGAAAGTGGCAAGCTTTTCCATAAACCATTTTATAGGGAGACATACCCATAGGATTTTTATAAGCTGTTCTATAAGCCCATAAATCATCATTCAACTTATCTGACCAATTCTTCCTAGATTTATTAACAGTCTTTTGCAAGATAGATTTAATTTCTCTATTTGATAATTCTGCATGCCCACTAGTTTGAGGATGATAAGCTGAGGCAATTCTATGATTAACATCATATTTAGCAAGGGTTTTTCTAAAACCACCATGAATAAAATGAGAACCTCAATGAGTCATAAGATATCTAGGCACACCAAACCTAGGAAAAATAACATCTTTACGCATTTTTAACGAGGTTTCACCATCAACACGTTTTGTAGGTATAGCTTCTACCCACTTAGTAACATAATCGACAACAACAATAATGTGAGTATACCCATTCGAAGGAGGAAAAGGACCCACAAAGTCAAATCCCCAAAAATCAAAAGGTTCAATAACAAGAGAATAACTCATAGGCATTTCATTGCGTCTAGAAATGTTTCCTACTCTTTGACATTCATCACAAGATAAAATAAATTTACGTGCATCTTTAAAGAGAGTAGGCCAATAGAAACCTGATTGTAGAACCTTCTGTGTGGTTCTATCTCCAGGGTGATGTCCTCCATAAGCACTACTATGGCACTTCTTCAATATTTCACGTTGTTCATGATCTGGAACACATCTTCTCATAATACCATCTACTCCTTATTTATATAAATGTGGTTCATCCCAAAAATAATGCCTCAAATCATAGAAGAACTTTCTTTTTTGTTGAGCCGTAAATGTTGGAGGCAAATACTTTGAAACAATAAAGTTAGCATAATCAACATACCATGGACTATCTTGGGGTTTTACCTTTATTGCAGCCAACTATTCATTTGGAAAACTATCATTAACAGTAATAGATCAAAAGTAGTGTTTTCCAATCTAGACAAGTTATCAACAACAGGATTTTCAGCACCCTTCCTATCCACAATATGCAAATCAAACTCTTGTAAAAGCAACACCCATCTAATAAGCCTAGGCTTAGCATCTTTCTTTTCCATAAGGAATCTAATAGCAGCATGATCAATATGAATAGTGACCTTTGAGTCAACAATATAAGGCCTAAACTTATCACACGCAAAAACTACAACTAAGAACTCTTTTTGAGTACTCCCTCCGTCCTGGTGTATAGGACACATATAGCAATTCTCTAGGCCCTAGGTATTCATTCATTGGGGTTTAAACATTACATGCATTGGTGGAGAGGGATGGAGAGAGTCAACTACCCACTAATTAGAAGAGAATTAATGCAGAATGTGCCTAATAGATGGGACTGCATGTTTTTGATATTATGCCATATACACCAGGACGGAGGGAGTAGTAGCATAATTATTTTTTAGCAGCATCAAGAGTCTTACTACCATAATGAATAACATTCAACTTCTTATCTACGCGATGTCCAAGAACAGCACCTACAGAAAAATCACTAGCATCACACATAATTTTAAAAGGTAAATTCCAATCAGGCGGTTGAACAATAGGAGCAGTAGTTAAAGCCTTCTTTAAAGTTTCAAAAGCTTCCTTACAATCATCATCAAAAACAAATGGTACATCTTTTTGAAGAAGATTAGTAAGAGGCTTTGCTATTTTAGAGAAATCTTTAATAAACCCCCTATAAAAACCAGCGTGACCAAGAACACTACGAATACCTTTAACATACCTAGGACAGGGCATTTTCTCTATGGCTTCCACTTTAGCTCTGTCAACTTCAATACCTCTTTCTGAAATTTTATGTCCAAGAACAATTCCTTCAGTAACCATAAAGTGGCTTTTCTCCCAATTAAGAACAAGATTATTTTCATCACATCTCTACATAACTTTGTCAAGGTTGTGCAAACAATTATCAAAAGAAGTTCCATAGACGGAGAAATCGTCCATGAATACTTCCACAATTTCTTCACAAAAACCGTGAAATATAGCACACATGCATCTTTGAAAAGTAGCAGGAGCATTACACAAACCAAAAGGTATACGTCTATAAGCATAAGTACCATAAGGACAAGTAAAGGTTGTTTTCTCTTGATCTTGTTTCGTAACAGCAATTTGATAAAACCTAGAATAACCATCAAGAAAGCAAAAATGAGTTTTCTTAGACAACCTCTCTAACATTTGATCAATAAAGGGTAAAGGATAATGATCTTTCTTAGTAACTTTATTAACCTTTCTAAAATCAATGCACATTCTATAGCCAACTACTACTCTTTGTGGAATGAGCTCATTGTTTTCATTAGGTACAACAGTCATTTCTTCTTTCTTAGGGACACAATGCACGTGGATCACCCATCTACTATCAGCAATAGGAAAAATAATACCAACATCAAGAAGTTTTAATACCTCATTTCTTACCACTTCCTTCATCTTAGGAATCAAACGACGTTGATGTTCAACTATTAGTTTTGCATCAGGTTCAATATTAATAGCATGCTGACATATAGTAGGATAAATTCCCTTCAAATCATCAAGAGTATATCCAATAGCTCCACGGCGTTTCTTCAGAACTCCCAGTAATCTTTCCTCTTCTTCACCTGAAAGTTTATCACTAATAATAACAGGATATATTTTCTTATCATCAATATAAGCATATTTAAGATCATCAGGCAAAGGTTTTAAATCAAAGACAAGATCCTCCTTGGGTGGCAATGTCGTACCCAAGTCTTCCACAGGTACATTATGTTTTAGTATCACTGCTTGACGAAGGAGAATATCATCAATCTCATTTCTCTCTTACATAAAGACCTCACTCTCGTGGTCCTCCATATATTGCCGCAAAGCATTGTTAGGAGCAAGAGCAATAGAAGTAAGTTGTTCAACTTTAAAATTCTCATCGGGCAATTTAGAATTATAAGGTGCTCTAGCAAATTCGGAGAAATTGAACTCATAAGATTTTCATCAAATTTAGTCAAAATCTTCTCTCTTTTACAACCTATAATAGCACCACAAGTGTTCAAGAAAGGTCTACCAAAAATAATAGGACAAGTCTTACTAACAGCCTTACCAAGTACTAGAAAATCTGTGGGATATTTAGTTTTACCACATAGAACTTCCACATATCTAACAATACCAATCGGAAAAACAGTTTCTCTATTAGCAAGCTGAATAACCACATTAATATCTTCAAGCTCACAAGAACCAATTTCATGCATAATTTCTCTATAAATCTCATAAGGTATAGCACAAGAACTAGCACCAATATCACACAAACCATAATAGCAATGATCACCAATCTTAACAGAAATCACATGAACACTATTTTCTTAGGTCTATGAGGATGGGAAACAATATTAGAAGCATCCTCACATAATACAATGTGTTCATCCTCCACATTTCCACAAACAAGACCTTTAACTATTGCTACCGCGGGTTCAACAATTATTCGTTCATTAGGTTCAATAGATTTCTTATTACTCTTATTAACCACACTAGCCACCATAGAGTGTTCTTTCACCTTAGCAAGGAAAGACATTTTTTCAACATAGGGCTCGCGAACAGTAGGATTAATACAATACACTTCTATATTACTAGCAGGAACAATATCTTTATAAGGTGCATGGTACTTGTGATAATTCTTTTTAGGAATATCAAGATAAGAGGCAAAAGCTTTAAGACAGTTTGCAAAAATTTGAGAATCAAGACCACAAACATCACTAACATCATAGAAATCATTGGTTCCCATAAAAGATTTAATGCATTCATAGTCATAATTTATACCCGACTTTCTACCTTTGTCATGCTCCCATCCTTCAGTGTTTTCTTGAATACGATCAAGAAGATCCCATTTAACTTCTTCCTTCATATGTGTGAATGATCCAAAACAAGAAGCATCCAATAAATCCTTATCATGAAGAGAAAGCCTTGCATAAAAATTATTGACAACAATATTACGCGGAAGTTCATGAACGGGATATTTGAGCATTAATAACTTCATTCTCCCCCACGCTTGGGAAATACTCTCTCCATCACGAGGCCAGAAATTATAGATTTGATTCCGGTCTTTATGAATCTCACTAGGAGGATAAAATTTAGAATAAAAGAGAGGAACAATTTCCTCCCATCCAATAGATTCACCATTCTTCAGTAATTTGAACCATTCGGCGGCTCTTCCTTTCAGCGATAAAGAAAATAATTTCCTTTTAACTTGATCCATTGTAATAACTTCACACCTAAATAACTCGCATAATTCATGTATAAATAGCAAATGATCACCGAGATGGACAGTTCCATCACCGTAATAGTAGTTATGCATAACACGTCCAACAAATTTCATAGGTATTTTATAAGGATCTAATTCAGCAGATAACGGGTTACTTACTACCCTGGCAGTAATAGTAGTAGTACCTCTAAACAAAGAATCAAAAGTAGTATCCATGATCAAATGAAACAGTAGACAGAAATAAAAACATCACTCAAAGTAAAAGTTTCTCTTGCCAATTCCACTTACCAATAACGCTTCACTCCCTGGCAACGGCGCAAGAAAATAGTCTTGATGACTCACAAGTATAGGGGGTGTATCGTAGTACTTTCGATAAATAAGAGTGTCGAACCCAACAAGGAGCAGAAGGTGTTGACAACCAGACTGGATAGAGGATTCACTGTAAACACTAGCAAACGGGTTTTCCGTTGTTTTGGATATAGAAAACAAATAAAGTGCAAGTGAATAAAGAGCAGTAAATAATATTACAGCGAGTGGCCCAATCCTTTTGAGAGTAAAGGACAAGACGGTTGTGTTACTTATGACTACCAAACGTTCTCGAGGACACATGGGAATTTCGTCAAGTGCTTTCGCTTCGTTACAGTTGATTAATATCCATTGGTTTGTGAAGTGTTGTGTGGGTGCACCTATGATAATGCACCGCCCAACTAGCACTAATACATACTTGTGATTATACCCCTCGTAAGCATCCAAAAATACAAGAAAGTAATTAAGATAAATCTAACCATAACCTTAAAACTCCGGGATTTTACGCTCCCTCGTGCATTGGTTTCCTAACGGGGTTTAGGTTTCTGTCACTCCGGAAACCCCACAATTAGTAGCCAAATACACAATGCATCCTCCTAGGCCCATAAAGGTGAAGTATCATGTAGTCGAAGTTCACATGACACCACCAGAATAATAGCACCACAACTTAAATACTAAACCACGAGATATTACTTCAATATAACTTCACTACTAACATCACGACTTCTCCCATGTCCCCAAGAACTAAACGAACTAATCACAAGACATCATATGGATCATAATCAGAGGTGATATAATGGATAATAATAATCTGGTCATAAAGTGCTAACACCGATAAATCTCACAAGCATTAACTACTAACAAGTAATCCACACCGGGAGAAAGATCTAATGTAAAACAATGATAGAGGCCCCTAATTGTTACATAGAGATGATGGTGGATGATAAGTGTGATGGTGCTGGTGGTGATGATGATGCCTGTCTGGAGTGATGACAGTGATGATGGCGATGATTTCCCCTCTCCAGAGAGGAATTTCGCCGGCAGATTTCTCCCTGCAAGAGAGCTTTTCTCTCTCTGGTGTTTTCCGCCCTAAGGCGGCAGCGGAATAATTCTTCGATGATTGTCTGGGGCTTAGGGTTCCCTCAGGGTCAAGTACGCGAAAGAGGTCAACCAGAGGTGGGCCAGGGTGGCCACACCACCTGGCAGCGCGGCCAAGGGGGGCGCCACCTCATGGTGTGGGCCCCTGGTGGTCCCCCTCTGGTTCTCTGTCACGACCCCGGACCCAAAGGTATACATACTGTTATGTGATCCTAGTCATGGACCCACAAGGGCTTCAGGGTTACCAGCCCCGGCCGCAATAAACAACGGCAGGCAGACCGGATTCATCGGCACGCAGGCCGGATCACCACGGTACTACTACTCCTTGTGTCCATGCTAGTTATAACCAACTATGCATATCAAAGCGTCCACGAATCGTATGAAACTTAAGGAATGGGACCAAAGATATACAGAGATGCTATGTGTCCAGAAAGTGCAACAACAATCAAGGGTTACTGGGGTTACCAAGTGAAAGTGCATGGTGCCCCACGTGTGGTTTTGGTAATTAATGACAATCCTTATGAACTAATAGTTTCATTGAGATATCCTTGTAGGTTTGTCCATTGGCACCACTTGAACTCCATGTGTTGGATTCAAGGTTGGATGCCATCAAGATCATTGCTTATAATGAATATATTTGATATGATCAAGAAGAATAATTGCCATGGTATTATTGATCATATTGCAAGTATGTCTTGAATAAGGAGATTGTGTGAACATTCATGTTTACCTTCAAGACATCATCATCATGAATAAAGAGAAGATACTTAGTTGATCAAGTTGAAGTGCAAGTTCAAGATGAGCATCAAGAAGAGTTCAAATGTTTGATACTTGCCACCCATATGGATATTATTATCAAGTGAAGATAGACATGTGAGAAGCTCTCCCATATTATCTTATGGGGGAGCAATTTAGAAGTCTTCACAAAGCGAAGCGCAATCAAGAAAGGTGCTCCAACTTAAGGTGATTAAGATCGTCATCATCTATCTCAATTGGAATGCGCAAGACAAAGGTGACATTGATAGGATTTCTATTTTACCGGTCTCATGATCTTAGTAGGGAGACCGGGTTATAGGATAGATAACCATTCTATCAAGAGGGGCTCTCGAATGAGTTACTTGATCGTATCGTTCGTAGAGAGATCAAACCTTTGCATCTTTGGCATCATATTTCTTGGTTCTTATTTGAGTTTTCTCCATGTGTGGTTTTAGATCTTGTCTTGTTCTTCATGTCAAGCTCAAGTTCATCAAAAACGGATTTCATATAGAAAACTTATTGTGTTTTTGTTATTGGAGGTTTTGCCGGTTCCTATCTTATAGAGAGGTCTAGAATTTGCCCATTTGGTTTTATTATCCCTTGGGAAGGAACTTCGGTAATCACATCGGTGTCTCCTTGTGCTTCGGTTATTTCTATACTCTAGCTCGTTACTTATGCATTTACCTTTGTGATAGCCATCGTGCTTGAAGTCATCTTTCTTGCTATCACATAGTTGTATATCTTGCTTAGCATAAGTTGTTGGTGCACATAGGTAAACCTAGCTTGTATAGGTTTTGTGCTTGATAAATTAAACACTAGTTTTATTCCGCATTTATTCAAGCCTAAACTGTAATTATTTTAAAGCACCTATTCCCCCCCCTCTAGGCGGCATCCTTGTACTTTTAATTGGTATCAGAGCCAGGGCTCTCATTTTTAGGCTTCACCGCCTTGAGAGTAATGATGTCGCTTAGTGAATTAGTGCACGATCCCACATTTCATTTCGATGGCACAAACTATGATGTTTGGAAATTTCGTATGCTCATTTATTTCCGGGTCATGGACCCACATATGGAGCAAATTGTAGAGATGGGTTTTTCTCCTCCAAAGGATCCTCAAAATCCAACTTTAGAGGAAGAGAAAAACTTATCTCTCGATGCTCTTGCTATTAATGTGTTTTTGCTTCTTGTGAGTCTTGTAGTTATTAAGCCACTATTTCCTATCCGGAATGCTCATGAGGTATGGACAAAGCTTCAAGATAAATATGGAGTGTCCAATATTAAAGAGGGTGATTGTTATCCCTCCGTTTCCGTTCGTGATGAGTTCTCAACTTCTTATAATTCACCAACATGTGGTAAGCCACAAACTAATGAGATGGTGACTAGTGATAGGCTTTGCAATAATGATAGTGAGCTTATTATTGATGATCCTCCATCTCTATCTTATTGCCATGCCTCATCTTTGGACTTAAACACAACTAGCACCAAAAATATTTTACATGCTTGTGTTGATAGTCCTTGCATATCATGTCCATGTTGTGTGTCTAAATCTCATGATGATATGCTTTCTTTATCTCGTTCCCATGATAAAAATAATTGTGTTTCCTCTAGTCTTTGTGTGGCTAACAATGCAAAGGAAACCCAACTCTCTATGGAACAAGATGTGGACTTGAGTGGTGCCTCAAGTAATGATCTACCATAATCTACCACCTTTTGCCTCATGGCCAAGGATTCAAAGGTATCTTCTACTTTGAACCCCAATATATCTCATGATGATAGAGATGAGTGGATAGCTTTGTGGTAAGCTAGCCTTGATTGTGAGACCAAGAAAAATGTGAATGCTCTTCTAGAACAACTTGATGAGGCTAACTCTCTTATAGATGAAAAGGAGGATATCATCATGACTTTGGAAAGTCATAATGGTGGTCATTCTATCAAGGACAAAGAGCTTGAAAAGGCTTTTGAGAAAGAGCATTCCCTTAGATCTTCTCTTGAAGAGAAACTACATAGTCTAGAAGAAACCTATGCTATTAGTGTTTCTAAGCTGAATTATCTCTTGCTCTTGCTAATGACCTCAAAACTAAAAATTATTATGCCTGTGCTACTAACTCTATGTCGCACCCGGACTTCTAAAGGATACTCGCCGTTCCGTTGAACAGTAGTAGATTGGATTACGGGGCTTACCGGCACCCGCGTCCTCTTACGAGTAGGCCAACACACATATGTGTGACAACCAACCCCTATCTGTTCAGCGTCGACGTAAACTATCCCATAGAAATCAGGATACTTCCATTGACGTACTTCAAAACATACACACATGGTACGTCAACGGCGTTGGAACAAGTGATATCACAACAGATCTCTACGACACAAAAGATTGAAATAAGTTGCAAATAGCTCTCATTAGAGCAGAGATAGCAAATACAATCATTCAGAGGACACATGTCCCAACAATACATCATTACATCACAGCGGAAGCATTCAACATGTCTGAGTACAGACAAGATCCAAATAGGCCTAAGAGGCCGGAAACGAAAAGACGGAGCCCATCCACGAAGTCTCGGATCCTGCCCGGGTCCGCTATCTACTCGTCAGCAGTCTCGTCATACTCCACGTAGTAGCCACCATGTAGATCCTCGGAAACGTAGGTCTGCGGAAACCACAGCCCCAAAGGGGTCAGTACATAAACGTACTGGCAAGCAAGACTCACAGTTCACCAAAGTGTAACCCGTCAACACCAAGCACAGATGCTTTGGGTTCAACGGAAGAAAGGGTGATATAAAAGGTGCTGCAACTGGCTGCGCTAACCAACTACAGAGAACTACAACTTCCAACTAACAGAAAGGGGATAAGATCGAGTATTGTAACCAACTGAAAGATAACTTCAAACAAACCCATCCTGGATCTCGCCCCTTATCCGAAGAAGCAATCCGAGGATAACTCACACAGTTGGATTAATGATGGTTCAGATTATTGTGTCAATAAGCCTGTTACTAGTCAAGTTGTTAATCATAGGGTGTAAGGTTGTTAATCATTAGGTTTAAGTTGTCTTGAGTACTTGTTAGCCAGTACTTTCACCAAGTAATCCATAACCGCGGAAAACACGGCTTCTCGAGAAGATTATCCCTGCAGGGTTGCACCAATTTGGCCGTACACGCAAGAATAACCCGCCAGATGGGATGCCTCCCACCAAGCGAGGCACTCTACACAACTCAACTCTTCTTCGCATCAAGCCCAAAGAACCTTGGGTGCACGGCTAATCGAGCCCAGAAGAAAATGGACCCTCATAGCACTCTAAGACCGTGTCCCCCTATATGCCGACTACGAAAGTTCCACCCGGGTACCAAGGGCTCGCAAGATCATGCATGCAGCAAATGGAAAACCCGAACTAAATGAGGCGATTTGGACGAGATGCGAATCGAATCAAATTGAGGGGGGCGCCCATACTCGCTTCCCACATGCGGTTAGTGCGCTCATCATGGATCAGTAGACAAGACCCTTTTCCTATTAGGGTCGACACTAGCAGGCCTCAAAACCACAAAGGGCCTCCTGCCGGTGCCTTATCATCAAATTATTATTTAATAATAACATTAGCATGATTCATTGTTTAACATCGAGCCCCCAGAACATAATGAAATAGTAACAGAAAGTAACGGGTAACAGACTCGAGCAAAACAACCCTAAGCATGCTAGTAAGACACGGGCAACAAGCAATGGTTATAGGTATGGAGGTGAGGCAATATCAGGGTTAAAGGATACATGTGATAGGTTCGTAACAGAAGCAACTAATCATAGGGCTAGCAGAATAGACAACGGAAAGTATCGGTAACCAATGTTGAAAGGAACACGATGGTTCATGTGAGTGATAACTTGCCTGCAAACCCAGTAGCCTGGTACTGAGCTAAGTCCTTAGAAGGGGTGTCGTAAGTATCGTCGGTCTCAACGTCGTCGTGTATCCGAGAAGAAGCAAACAAACAATGCAGAAAGATAAACAATCAATAACATGGCATAGTGCACAAACATGGGATGATGCATGACCATTTAATTGATGCAACAAAATAAACTAGTTGACAAGATAACATAACATGATTAAATGGACCCACATGCAAATTGGATTGCATATGGAGAGCCCATGAATTATGGTTGAATTAATTGTTTTACAACTAAGCAACATGTGAAAGTGGATTAGCATGATGCATGGATGAGGAAAACAACAAAGTAACAACAATAGAGCAAATAGAAATAAGGTTTACCAAGTTTGGAAATTCAGTTATTAAGTTAGGAAATTTTGGTTCCTTAAAGGTGTCACACAAGCATTTGTTGTTTTCATCAAGTTAAATTGTTCAAAACAGACAACAAAGTTCATATTTGGGAAGAACACAAGATTTTAGTTGGAATACATGTTTCACTTGTTGAAAAAAGGTTTCAAATGAATTATTTATGAATTAAACAAGTTTAAGCAAGAAATAAATGAATTTAATTCAAACATGAACTTATTTGAATTTTTATTTGTTCAAAACATTAAGTGAGATTCATATTTGCAAAGCTTATACTTGTGTGGTTGGAAAACATATTTTATATGTCCCAAAAGAATTTGTTTTGATCAAGTTATGAATTTAGCAATTTTAAATGAATTAAATAAGGTTTAAATTATTTAACCAATTTTAATTATTCAAAACATGAAACAAATTTTATATTTGGAAAGGTGGTTTAATTTTGCATGGAAAACATATTTCATTTGTTGAAATTGGATTTAAAATGAGCAAGTTATTATTTTGGCAATTTTAAATGCAATAAACAAGAAACAGTTGTTTTCAGCAATTTAAATTATTCAAAACAGCAAACAAAATTTATATTTGGAAAGTACATGAAAAGTTGATTGTAAAACATATTTAGTTTGTTGCATTTGGAATTTTTATGCCCAAGTTATGAATTTTGCAATTTTAAGTGAATTTGACAAGTTTTCAAATATTGCACCAATTTAAAATATTCAAAACAGTAAACAAATTTTATATTTGGATAGAACATTTAATTTGGGACAGAAAACATATTTAAAAAGTTAAAATTGGAGTTTGGATGAATTTCTTATGCAATTTACAAAATTGGGTGCAAATCTGCCATTTTTATGAATCTAGGGACTAGAAAATATTTTACAGGGGCTTAGAAGTAACTGGCAAGGGCCTATGTGTGATTACTGGAAGTTGCTGTAACAAAACATTGCAAAAAATAAAGGTTTTTGGTTTATGTGGGAGGGGGGATTCGATCCCCCCACCTCCTGCTTGCGCTGGGGGGACAGAACCAGTGGGCTGGTGCGCTTCGGTTGGTAATAGAAAGGGCAGTGGGGGGTTATGTGCTGGGGTTTCGCTGTGGTTTCTGAACTGCAACTGATCGTGCGCTACCATCGACAGAGACATGGCAGCGATGGCACGGTTGCTCGCCGGTGGGGGAGCTGTGGGGTGTGGGCCGCGGGAGGAGAAGGGAGAGGGAGGGAGGAACCGAGGCGGTCGAGGAGAGGCCTCACCTGGGCGGTTGGAGGCGAGGCGGAGCAGGGGCAGGTCGGGTGCAGAGCAGGTCGAGCAGCAGCAGGGGCGACCGGCGGAAAAGGAGGCGACGGCGGCGGCGACTCAGGCCCTCCCGGCCCAAGCCGAGGGGGGGCGAAGGGAGATGGAACCATGGGGGTTCCATTCCCATGCTTGGCCCGGCCGGAGGAGGTCCGGAGCTCCGGCGATTGCCGGTGGAAGGAGAGAGCTTTTTTCGGTTGGGTTCAGAGTGTGCAACGTTCAGAGAGAAAAGGAGACAGGGAAAGGAGAGGGATGGAGGTGGAAGAAAGGGAAGATGGCGGCTGGGGAGGATGAGTAGGGCTAGGGTTAGGCTAGCAGTGGGGAAAGGCTTGGTTTTAAGGTGGAGAGGAGCTTGGTACGGCAGAGAATCAGAGGAGGGGGAGGTGATCGTGTGGTGTTTGAGGGGATCATACAGAGGGAGGAAGACGACAAGGGAAGGGGGGTACTGGGCCAGAAAGAAAATAGGTGGGCTGGGGGAGAAATTGGGCTTTGGTGGCCTCTCTCTCTCTCTCCTTGCTTTAATCTTTTTATTCCATTTATTATTATTTTTTGTAGAAAACCAAATGGAAGGAAAAGATAAGTTGTTGAGTTGGTAAAATTTTGGAAAAAATATGGTTAGTTTAGTTTTTTCAATTAGCAACTCAAAACTAACTTTTGTTTTCCAAGGTTTTCAAATTTAATTGCTGTTGGTTAATTAAACCAATATTTGAAAGAATTTTTAATATTAGCAAACATTATGAAAACAAATCATTTCAATAGGGTGACCCCTATGGTTAAGTTGATTAAAATGAGTTGATTGGTTTAGATAATGTTTATAAGTTTAAAGTGGTTCTGTTTGATGCATTTGATTTGAATTTGAAGGTGATTTGGAATTTAATTGATTGAATTAATTGTTTGATTAAAACCAACAATTTAATCAGTGAGCATTAGGGAATTATTTGGAAACAAAAGAGGTTTTGGTTTGCATTTCTTTATTTGAAAAAAAAAGGTTGTAACATGACAAGTATGAAAACAAAGTTGAATATTGTTTGGATTTCATTATGAAACAAATAAAAAAACATGTGCAAACAAATAGTAAACAAATGCAAACAAGGGAGTAAAATGATGACATGATGCAATACTTGAATTAAACAAGAAATCAAACATTCTAGGGGGTAGTTTTCATACTTGGGATGTTACAAAACGCCCCCCCCCCCTTGAAGGAATCGCGCCCCGAGATTCCTACTGAGAAAAGAAAAGGTCCGGATACTTCTTGGGAAGATCCTCTTGAGCAGTGACACGTGAAACATATCGTGCACCTTGGATAGTTTTTCTGGAAGTTCAAGATGACAGGAAATCCTGGCAACTCTTCTGGAAGACGTCAGGGAATTTGGAAACCACCGGAACATTTTCAAGTAAAGGGAGAGGTTTTGCATCGAGGGTGTATAGCTGAATAGAACTTGATTCACTTGGAGAATAGATTATCTGGAATGTGGTGATTCAGGAATGCTTCCTCGAAACAACCCCATGTGATAGGAATGCCAGCTCTCATAGCCTGGAATCAACAACAACAACAACAACAACAACAACAACAACCTTTCTGGCCAGATAGACTTGATATTTGGGAAGTTTTGATTTGACGCCGGTAGAAGAATTGAAGTGGAAAACAACAACAAGATTTGAACGGACGAAAAGGATGTTGAGAAGAACAGGATATCAACATCGGGGAAAACGAGAACAAAACTCCTGAGGTACTACGGAAAACCCATCCGGGCTTCTAGAGGATCAATATCTACTGCTTAAGGAATAGAGGATCTGCTTCCGGGGCTTACACGCCTCCGTTCTCAATCGTGAGTAGGCAACATGATAAATCACGTCACAACCACCTCCATTCCTATGGTCTAGTAGATATAACCATCCTAGAGAAACCAGGATTCGTGAAATCCTAACTTGAAAGTTTAGATGAGAAGGGAAAACAACGTTACACTTCCTTACCAGAAAAGGGAGGGTGGGTGGGGAAAGAAGAAAAAGAACATAATTCCTACTCTCACGTTTCATTTTTCCTATATAGCTACAAAATAGTTTCTAGACTCAACTGCGACTAGTAAAAAGGGATCCTACAGGCAGACAGGCTCTGATACCATTTGTCGCACCCGGACTTCTAAAGGATACTCGCCGTTCCGTTGAACAGTAGTAGATTGGATTACGGGGCTTACCGGCACCCGCGTCCTCTTACGAGTAGGCCAACACACATATGTGTGACAACCAACCCCTATCTGTTCAGCGTCGACGTAAACTATCCCATAGAAATCAGGATACTTCCATTGACGTACTTCAAAACATACACACATGGTACGTCAACGGCGTTGGAACAAGTGATATCACAACAGATCTCTACGTCACAAAAGATTGAAATAAGTTGCAAATAGCTCTCATTAGAGCAGAGATAGCAAATACAATCATTCAGAGGACACATGTCCCAACAATACATCATTACATCACAGCGGAAGCATTCAACATGTCTGAGTACAGACAAGATCCAAATAGGCCTAAGAGGCCGGAAACGAAAAGACGGAGCCCATCCATGAAGTCTCGGATCCTGCCCGGGTCCGCTATCTACTCGTCAGCAGTCTCGTCATACTCCACGTAGTAGCCACCATGTAGATCCTCGGAAACGTAGGTCTGCGGAAACCACAGCCCCAAAGGGGTCAGTACATAAACGTACTGGCAAGCAAGACTCACAGTTCACCAAAGTGTAACCCGTCAACACCAAGCACAGATGCTTTGGGTTCAACGGAAGAAAGGGTGATATAAAAGGTGCTGCAACTGGCTGCGCTAACCAACTACAGAGAACTACAACTTCCAACTAACAGAAAGGGGATAAGATCGAGTATTGTAACCAACTGAAAGATAACTTCAAACAAACCCATCCTGGATCTCGCCCCTTATCCGAAGAAGCAATCCGAGGATAACTCACACAGTTGGATTAATGATGGTTCAGATTATTGTGTCAATAAGCCTGTTACTAGTCAAGTTGTTAATCATAGGGTGTAAGGTTGTTAATCATTAGGTTTAAGTTGTCCTGAGTACTTGTTAGCCAGTACTTTCACCAAGTAATCCATAACCGCGGAAAACACGGCTTCTCGAGAAGATTATCCCTGCAGGGTTGCACCAATTTGGCCGTACACGCAAGAATAACCCGCCAGATGGGATGCCTCCCACCAAGCGGGGCACTCTACACAACTCAACTCTTCTTCGCATCAAGCCCAAAGAACCTTGGGCGCACGGCTAATCGAGCCCAGAAGAAAATGGACCCTCATAGCACTCTAAGACCGTGTCCCCCTATATGCCGACTACGAAAGTTCCACCCGGGTACCAAGGGCTCGCAAGATCATGCATGCAGCAAATGGAAAACCCGAACTAAATGAGGCGATTTGGACGAGATGCGAATCGAATCAAATTGAGGGGGGCGCCCATACTCGCTTCCCACATGCGGTTAGTGCACTCATCATGGATGAGTAGACAAGACCCTTTTCCTATTAGGGTCGACACTAGCAGGCCTCAAAACCACAAAGGGCCTCCTGCCGGTGCCTTATTATCAAATTAATATTTAACAATAACATTAGCATGATTCATTGTTTAACATCGAGCCCCCAGAACATAATGAAATAGTAACAGAAAGTAACGGGTAACCGACTCGAGCAAAACAACCCTAAGCATGCTAGTAAGACACGGGCAACAAGCAATGGTTATAGGTATGGAGGTGAGGCAATATCAGGGTTAAAGGATACATGTGATAGGTTCATAACAGAAGCAACTAATCATAGGGCTAGCAGAATAGACAACGGAAAGTATCGGTAACCAATGTTGAAAGGAACACGATGGTTCATGTGAGTGATAACTTGCCTGCAAACCCAGTAGCCTGGTACCGAGCTAAGTCCTTAGAAGGGGTGTCGCAAGTATCGTCGGTCTCAACGTCGTCGTGTATCCGAGAAGAAGCAAACAAACAATGCAGAAAGATAAACAATCAATAACATGGCATAGTGCACAAACATGGGATGATGCATGACCATTTAATTGATGCAACAAAATAAACTAGTTGACAAGATAACATAACATGATTAAATGGACCCACATGCAAATTGGATTGCATATGGAGAGCCCATGAATTATGGTTGAATTAATTGTTTTACAACTAAGCAACACGTGAAAGTGGATTAGCATGATGCATGGATGAGGAAAACAACAAAGTAACAACAATAGAGCAAATAGAAATAAGGTTTACCAAGTTTGGAAATTCAGTTATTAAGTTAGGAAATTTTGGTTCCTTAAAGGTGTCACACAAGCATTTGTTGTTTTCATCAAGTTAAATTGTTCAAAACAGATAACAAAGTTCATATTTGGGAAGAACGCAAGATTTTAGTTGGAATACATGTTTCACTTGTTGAAAAAAGGTTTCAAATGAATTATTTATGAATTAAGCAAGTTTAAGCAAGAAATAAATGAATTTAATTCAAACATGAACTTATTTGAATTTTTATTTGTTCAAAACATTAAGTGAGATTCATATTTGCAAAGCTTATACTTGTGTGGTTGGAAAACATATTTTATATGTCCCAAAAGAATTTGTTTTGATCAAGTTATGAATTTAGCAATTTTAAATGAATTAAATAAGGTTTACATTATTTAACCAATTTTAATTATTCAAAACATGAAACAAATTTTATATTTGGAAAGGTGGTTTAATTTTGCATGGAAAACATATTTCATTTGTTGAAATTGGATTTAAAATGAGCAAGTTATTATTTTGGCAATTTTAAATGCAATAAACAAGAAACAGTTGTTTTCAGCAATTTAAATTATTCAAAACAGCAAACAAAATTAATGTTTGGAAAGTACATGAAAATTTGATTGGAAAACATATTTAGTTTGTTGCATTTGGAATTTTTATGCCCAAGTTATGAATTTTGCAATTTTAAGTGAATTTGACAAGTTTTCAAATATTGCACCAATTTAAAATATTCAAAACAGTAAAAAAAATTATATTTGGATAGAACATTTAATTTGGGACAGAAAACATATTTAAAAAGTTAAAATTGGAGTTGGGATGAATTTCTTATGCAATTTACAAAATTGGGTGCAAATCTGCCATTTTTATGAATCTAGGGACTAGAAAAATATTTTACAGGGGCTTAGAAGTAACTGGTAAGGGCCTATGTGTGATTACTGGAAGTTGCTGTAACAAAACATTGAAAAAATAAAGGTTTTTGGTTTATGTGGGAGGGGGGATTCGATCCCCCCACCTCCTGCTTGCGCTGGGGGGACAGAACCAGTGGGCTGGTGCGCTTCGGTTGGTAATAGAAAGGGCAGTGGGGGGTTATGTGCTGGGGTTTCGCTGTGGTTTCTGAACTGCAACTGATCGTGCGCTACCATCGACAGAGACATGGCAGCGATGGCACGGTTGCTCGCCGGTGGGGGAGCTGTGGGGTGTGGGCCGCGGGAGGAGAAGGGAGGAACCGAGGCGGTCGAGGAGAGGCCTCACCTGGGCGGTGGTTGGAGGCGAGGCGGAGCAGGGGCAGGTCGGGTGCAGAGCAGGTCGAGCAGCAGCAGGGCGACCGGCGGAAAAGGAGGCGACGGCGGCGGCGACTCAGGCCCTCCCGGCCCAAGCCGAGGGGGGGCGAAGGGAGATGGAACCATGGGGGTTCCATTCCCATGCTTGGCCCGGCCGGAGGAGGTCCGGAGCTCCGGCGATTGCCGGTGGAAGGAGAGAGATTTTTTCGGTTGGGTTCAGAGTGTGCAACGTTTAGAGAGAAAAGGAGACAGGGAGAGGAGAGGGATGGAGGTGGAAGAAAGGGAAGATGGCGGCTGGGGAGGATGAGTAGGGCTAGGGTTAGGCTAGCAGTGGGGAAAGGCTTGGTTTTAAGGTGGAGAGGAGCTTGGTACGGCAGAGAATCAGAGGAGGGGGAGGTGATCGTGTGGTGTTGGAGGGGATCGTACAGAGGGAGGAAGACGACAAGGGAAGGGGGGTACTGGGCCAGAAAGAAAATAGGTGGGCTGGGGGAGAAATTGGGCTTTGGTGGCCTCTCTCTCTCTCCTTGCTTTAATCTTTTTATTCCATTTATTATTATTTTTTGTAGAAAACCAAATGGAAGGTAAAGATAAGTTGTTGAGTTGGTAAAATTTTGGAAAAAATATGGTTAGTTTAGTTTTTTCAATTAGCAACTCAAAACTAACTTTTGTTTTCCAAGGTTTTCAAATTTAATTGTTGTTGGTTAATTAAACCAATATTTGAAAGAATTTTTAATATTAGCAAACATTATGAAAACAAATCATTTCAATAGGGTGACCCCTATGGTTAAGTTGATTAAAATGAGTTGATTGGTTTAGATAATGTTTATAAGTTTAAAGTGGTTCTGTTTGATGCATTTGATTTGAATTTGAAGGTGATTTGGAATTTAATTGATTGAATTAATTGTTTGATTAAAACCAACAATTTAATCAGTGAGCATTAGGGAATTATTTGGAAACAAAAGAGGTTTTGGTTTGCATTTCTGTATTTGAAAAAAAAAGGTTGTAACATGACAAGTATGAAAACAAAGTTGAATATTGTTTGGATTTCATTATGAAACAAATAAAAAAACAGGTGCAAACAAATAATAAACAAATGCAAACAAGGGAGTAAAATGATGACATGATGCAATACTTGAATTAAACAAGAAATCAAACATTCTAGGGGGTAGTTTTCATACTTGGGATGTTACACTCTATTTCTTGTGAAGCATCCATATTAAAGGAGAATGTTGAGCTACGGGCTCAACTTGAGTTGCTAACTAGTAATTATGGGAAATTGGAAGAAGCTCATGAAAAGCTCTGAAGCTCTCATGAGAATCTTCTAGTCTCCCATGAGAGGATAAAATTAGCTCATGAGGCTATTTTAACTAAGGTAACATCTTGTGAGCCTCATGTGGACAAAGGCACAACCTCTACTCTAAATTCTATATTGCCTTTTGCTAGTTCTAGTAATTCATCCTCTCATAATGTGTCCACATCTTGTGATGAATTTGTTTCCTTGCCTTGTTGCTCTAATAATGATGCATCTACTTCCTCTAGCTCTTGTGTTGATACTAACAATGTAGAGGGAATCAAAGAGCTCAAGGCCCAAGTCACTTCCTTGAAGAAATACTTGGAGAAGTGTCATAAAGGGAACTCCACACTTGACAATTTGTTGAGTGTCCAAAAATCCCCCAATGACAAGAGAGGACTTGGATTCATTTCCAATTACAAGAACAAGTCCAAGGTAGACAATAATAAGGGCCATGAACAAGTCAAGAATTTGGCCAAGATTGTTTGCTTCAAGTGCAAGGTTGAAGGGCATCATGTTAGATCATGCCATTTGAAGAAGAAGCAACTTAGTGAGAAGCAACAAGGAAAGCGGCCACAAGTTTAACATCAATCTCAACTTCAAGTTGAAGAAAGGCCTATTCCCAAGAAGACTCAAGCTAGTTCTTCTCAAGTGGATAAATCAACTAAGAAGAATGGAAGGAGTCGCTGTTGCTATTTATGCCGTGAAAAGGGCCATCTTGCTTCTTCATGCACTAACGGTACATTATTCAACCCTATCATAATTGATGATGTGTATTCCATTTGTAAGGATAATGTGGGCAATGTGTTTGCCAAATATGTTGGTAATCAAAGTGGTGTCAAGAAAATAACCATTTGGGTTGCCAAGCCTATTGTGACTAACCTCTTAGGACCCAACTTGGTTGGGGACCAACAAGCTCAAACTTGATCAATAGGTGTTATTGGAGGGCATTGGAGACTTGGCTATATCATGAAGAATTAAGGGATCTTCATCACTTATATTTTCCTCAAGCCAAGTCATTTGAATTATCATGTCTCTATCTCATATTCCATGCTCCTTCTTGCGGTAACTTGTATTTACATTTTATATATACATTGAAAGTTGCTTGCCCCTTTGCATGTGTTGGTTTTGTACCTTGCTTGTATTTTGTATATGTTGTTCTTACTACTTACTTATCCTTGAGTAATCTAGTATGTGGTTGTCGGTTTGCACAACATGTATGTGTGAGTTTGCATTGAGCCTTATTGTATCTTGCTTGTATCTTATTTGGCTCTTTTGAGTGATTAATGGACTTTCCTATTTTTGGGGAATGATATGCCTTGGCACTTCACAATCCTAAAATGTATGTACACGAGCAATACCATTTAGTGTTGATATTTCAATATTTTCTAGCCTCTATGTGGTATGTCATTCTCATGAGAAATTCAATTATATAATGTCTATTAATTTTCTCTAGTTGTTCTTTATTTGCCTCTTGTTAAAAAAAATTAAGGATTATCACATTATGGGGGAGTAATATCCTTTGTGCATAATACAAACCTAAAGAATGTGAACATTTGAGGTTTTGCCACCTAGAATTGATATTTTCAATTATCTTGTTCCTATGTGGCATGTGTTCTCAAACAAGTTTCAATTTGCTTAAATGCTTTTATTTGCTCATATTTTGGATCTTGTATGTGAGAGAGTTTCTTGGTGCGGTTTTCCTCAAATGTGCACTAGTATGCATTATCTCGGAAACCGGTTGCTTCATATTATATTAATCATTGCTTTGCATGATCATTCGACTATTGAAGCCACCAAGAATATCTATTTAAGCATGGTGTTTTAATTCATATCCTTTTCATATGCTTTTATTTTGTGAATATGATCATGAATATCTATGCAACATACCACCGAGAAATAACTCCGTACTCCTTGTCCTTGACAAGTGATAATATTATTTGTGGTAGAATTTATTGATCATATTTTACTTGTGCTATTTCTTTTATTTTTCATATTTATTGCCAAGAAATTGCTTTGTGCTCACTCCCATTGTCTTCCTTGCCTATTGAGAATCCCTTTGTTTTACTCGTATTTGTTTGGTATTCTTATTGTTAAAGCTAAATCAAGGATCCCATTTGTTTGCATATTGTATTAAAATTCAAAATTATGAATAATGCACAAATCATTGGGGAGCTTTCCATATTATTTAGAGCACTAGTTTTTTTAGATCTTTCTCAATTGGTATTTAATCCCGATGACGTGTCTTTAGGGAAGACAAACCTTTTCGTCTTGGTACTTTGTGCCATCATGAAAAGTGTAGAGGGTTTGGTTTAGTTGTTGTAACCTTGCTCTTTTTGGGAGTTGGTTATCTTACTCATTGATTTATTTTTCAAATTGATCTATTTTGGATATTGGACTTCTTTTTGTTAATGAATCTTTCTTTTGATATCTATTTTGGGAGTTCAATATCTCATTTCTCGTTGTAACTTTTAATTGGTTTCTTTGAAGTATCAACTGGTTCTTTGTGATCTCGTTTTCACTTGTCTTTTGGTTCTTGAAAATCTTTGCATGCATATTTACTAAATTATTTGTTATGGCATGCTTACTTTCTTTGATGCAATATATAGGGTTAACTCCACCGAATCCTAAATAGGCTAAGATGTGCACGAAATTCAATTTATATCTATATGCACATATTTATGTGGAGCTTATCCTATGTATTGTAGTTTGTCTAACTACTTTGGACCCAATGTGTTTGGGGACCATTTTGTGCTTAAATGTGTTTTAGGTACATTTGAGATGCATTGGATGCTTGCCTCATTCTCAAGGAAGGTATTGTCACCATGATCTTATCGGAGTCAGGCTAGGATGATGGATTAACTCTTATCCACAACAACATCTCTAATGCGATCTTGGTAACAAGTATCTCTCATGCATACTATTCTTGTATTCAACCTTGTGTAGGTTGCATCTTGGCATGAAAATTCTTTATTTGTAAAATTATTCTCCATTTGTGATACTTGATTCTTCCAAAACATTGCAACTATCTATTTTTCCCTTATTTTTATTGGTGATGTCTTTGGTGTGTTTGTCTTGGAAATTCATTTATCCCCATTTAAGATAAAATTGAGCTATGTTCTATCCTTTCAATAAAAAAAATCTTATTGGTGTATTTATGACTTTGTCTTGGATATCATGTTCTTCACTTTCATAACTATTTTGTGTGTACATGCTTCTTTGTGGATACATATTATCATGATTTTTGTCCACTTAGAAACTTATACACATGAGAGTAGTTACATCTCTTTTTGGTATGCTATTCCTTTGGAGTCCACCCTTCTTATACCCTTTTCATTTTTGGTGACTCCGGAAAGTATTTTCCTTATGAGTGCTTGTCTTATATTATTTCATCTTGTTCACTCATTTGTTTTTGAGTTTTTTTTGTCTCTCATGCTTAACTTGGTGGGCATGTTGGTTTCCTTATGTATGGTTGAGCCTTGTCTCATGATGTTCCGTTCATTTGGTATCTTTTTGCTCAATCATTCATTTATTTTCTTCAAGTGCTATGCCTAGTTTGCTTTTTATGCTCTCTTGCACTTGTTTTGTATTTTAGAGGATATTGGGGTAGTGATGATCCCATGTTTGTGCACTTTGTATTCAAATGCAAAAACTCTAAGTAGTGCATGAACATTGGGGAGCTTCATGATTTTCTTTAGAACACTATTGTGCTAAAATCATAAAATCTTTGGTTCCATTGGTTTTTCGGATCCTTTGTTTGTGCTCCTCCTTTTGGAAGAAGTGTTAAAGGAATATAATCTTATTTTCAATCATTGGACCCTCAATATAGTTTCATCTCCCCCCATCTATTCGTCATTGAATATGCATTTGTTTTCACTCATATTATGAGAAATGCAAAAATTGTAGGGTAGCTCTTACTATATTGGCCTTCTACATTTTTCCGCCCATTTTGGCAATGGATGCCAATGGGGGATAAGTTAATAGGGTTTAGGGAATTTGGTTTAAATGCTTTGGTTTTGGTCTTAAGCATTTTTTCCTTCTATTCTCATGCATCCATGTTTATTG
This sequence comes from Alopecurus myosuroides, assembly GCA_028641055.1. Lineage (NCBI taxonomy): Eukaryota > Viridiplantae > Streptophyta > Magnoliopsida > Poales > Poaceae > Alopecurus > Alopecurus myosuroides. The sequence continues at coordinate 155,888,928 of CM054057.1, read as the reverse complement.
CTTTGCGTGTTTGCTTAATTCATTATATAAACCCTCGTAAAAGGGATTGTCATCAATTACCAAAATGGGGGAGACTGAAAGTTCATGGTGCCCCACGTGTGGTTTTGGTAATTAATGACAATCCTTATGGACTAATAGTTTCATTGAGATATCCTTGTAGATTTGTCCATTGGCACCACTTGAACTCCATGTGTTGGATTCAAGGTTGGATGCCATCAAGATCATTGCTTATAATGAATATATTTGATATGATCAAGAAGAAGAATTTCCATGATATTATTGATCATATTGCAAGTATGTCTTGAAGAAGGAATTGTGTGAACATTCATGTTTACCTTCAAGACATCATCATCATGAATAAAGAGAAGATACTTAGTTGATCAAGTTGAAGTGCAAGTTCAAGATGAGCATCAAGAAGAGTTCAAATGTTTGATACTTGCCACCCATATGGATATTATTATCAAGTGAATATATACATGTGAGAAGCTCTCTCATATTATCTTATGGGGGAGCAATTTACAAGTCTTCACAAAGCGAAGCGCAATCAAGAAAGGTGCTCCAACTTAAGGTGATTAAGATCGTCATCATCTATCTCAATTGGAATGCGCAAGACAAGGGTGACATTGATAGGATTTCTATTTTACCGGTCTCATGATCTTAGTAGGGAGACCGGGTTATAGGATATATAACCATTCTATCAAGAGGGGCTCTCGAATGAGTTACTTGATCGTATCGTTCGTAGAGAGCTCAAACCTTTGCATCTTTGGCATCATCTTTCTTGGTTCTTATTTGAGTTTTCTCCATGTGTGGTTTTAGATCTTGTCTTGTTCTTCATGTCAAGCTCAAGTTCATCAAAAACGGATTTCATATAGAAAACTTATTGTGTTTTTGTTATTGGAGGTTTTGCCGGTTCCTATCTTATAGAGAGGTCTAGAATTTGCCCATTTGGTTTTATTATCCCTTGTTTTACTATGATGTTTCACTTCATATTCTTGTAGTGCTCGTCGCTGCGATTTCAACGAGTCCAAGAATGTCGAAAACGGAGTCCGGATGCAAAAGATATGACCATTTTCGTATCAATATTTTCGCAGTTTTGAGGGGGCGGAAATTCCGGTCTAAGGCCGGAAATTTCCGGCCAGGCCGGAATATTCCGGGGCAAAAATCCGGCCCAGCATCTGTGAGCGGGCACTCGCGCTCCAGAGGTCCTGGGTCGTCCGGAAATTTCTGCCCCGGGAGGCCGGAAATTTCCGGGGTAAGTGAAAATTTTCCAATCCGGACGGCCCTAACGGTCATATTTCGTGGGAAGCTATAAATAGCCTTCTTCTTCCTCAAGAGGAGGCTGCCCAACCCATTTCCTCTCTCCTCCATTGTTGACCTTCAAAAGCTTGGGTTTCTCTCAATCCCTCCAATGATTCTTGCCCATTTTTAGGGAAAAGAGAGAGGAGATCTAGATCTACTATTCCACCAATCAATATCTCCTCTTAGTGAGGGGAATCAATTGGATCTAGATCTTGGGATTCATTTGTTGTTTTCCTTGTCCTTCCTCCTTGCTCCCTCCATAGCATTAGTTGCTTTGGTGGGATTTGGGAGAGAAGGACTTGATCACTTTGTGTGTTCTTGCCATTGCATTAGGTGCATCGGTTTGAGTTCCCCACGGGATTCGTGAAAGAGAAGTTCGTGAGCTTGTTACTCTTGGGTGCTTGGTCACCGGAGAGATTGTTCCTCCTGGGTGTATTGAGCACCCTAGACGGTTAGTTCTTGGGGCTTCGACCTTGTTGCAAGAAGTTTCGTTGAGAGCCTCCAACTTACCTGTGGAGATAGCCTCAACCTCGTGTAAGGTTTGGTCACCGCCTTCAAGACGACCTCATAGTGGAAACGAGAATCTCCCTCGTCGGAGAAGCTCAAGGAGAATAAGGTGTGCACATCCGTGCTATTGAGGAGCGCCTAGGTGGCTCCCCACCTCTCCAACGAAGACGTACTTCCCTTGGGAAGGAACTTCGGTAATCACATTGGTGTCTCCTTGTGCTTCGGTTATTTCTATACTCTAGCTCGTTACTTATGCATTTACCATTGTGATAGCCATCGTGCTTGAGGTCATCTTTCTTGCTATCACATAGTTGTATATCTTGCTTAGCATAAGTTGTTGGTGCACATAGGTAAACCTAGCTTGTATAGGTTTTATGCTTGATAAATTAAACGCTAGTTTTATTCCGTATTTATTCAAGCCTAAACCGTAATTATTTTAAAGCGCCTATTCACCCCCCCCCCCTCTAGGCGGCATCCTTGTACTTTCACCAAGCCCCAGGACGAATCACATCGGCAGGCGTGCTCGGAAAGGGATCATCGGCTCCACAACCCCTCGACTGCGACAACTATGCAGGCATAGCCAAAACTGTATAACAATGAGCTCGAAACCAACAACCGATCAAAGCAGCACTCTAGGCATGGAAACTGTATTAAATATGTATTACTAGAGTATAGATTTACCAACAGAGGTCACATGACCCAACATTACATCAAACAACGGAAGGCAAGTTATGTTGCTAATCAACAAGAACCAAAAAGGCCTAAGAGGCTGTAACGTAAGGCGACGTCCCAGCCCATAGATTCCAGGCTGCTACTGGGAACCCCAAACTACTCGTCGGTGTCCATGTTGGAATCACCACTGAAGTGAGATCTTCACCTGAACCAAAATTAAGCAAACCCGAGTACGGGAGGTACTCAACAAGACTTAGTTAACCTATTATATATCTGCTATCTTCATAAAGGGTTTTATGAAGGCTATTTTGCGTAAAGAAAAGTTTGTTTTCCAAATCGAGGAAGAATAGCACGTCTCAAGGAGTGTTTTCAAAACAGACGAGAAAGTTACTCAGCTACTGTAATCATCATCTTTTCATCCACCAACATCATTTCCCAGATACTCTCATGCTACAAGGATCACCCCTCTCGGCATCTCCGAGGAGGCACCCTTCATTCATTGTTAACAAGTTTTAGCCATTCCGTTCAAGTTATCTATGATCACAGAATCCATTGCCAAGTCGTCCGTAACCGTGGACACGGCTTCTCGAGGAGATTTATCCTTGCAGGGGGTACACTTTACTCACACGTACCATCCGATTCTTAACGCCACATGTACGCTCGTCCATGGAGCGCGGCAGAGGGTGGCTGGCCACGACCTTTACCTTGCCCGACCCTATCCATGAGTCAACCCAAACAAGGCCACCCCGTCAACAGGGAGTTGGCCACCTCCTGACGACACCTATTCTGTGAGTCGGGATCAAGATCCGTGTACGTCCATCACTTGTCCCGCTCACGCCCTAAGTTTTCTCCAAATCGTTTTCTGACTCACATGCAGATGGAAAGATCAAACTACCTGACTCATGGACGTGGCCAAACAAGTTAGTTAGTCGAGCGCGATCTGTTAGGCCTGATGACCCACAAGTATAGGGGGTCGCAACATTCTTCGAGGGAAGTAAAACCCAAATTTATTGATTCGACACAAGGGGAGCCAAATAATATTTGCGAGCCTTAACAAGTGAGTTGTCAATTCACTTGCACCTGAAAGTACTTTTGTTTGCAGTGGTTTATTAGTAGTAACAATTTTATAGTAGCAGCAGTAGTGAAATAATAGTAGCAGTGGAATGAAAACAGCAGCAGCAGTATTGTTTGAAGGAAACAACAGATTTAAATAATGTAGGCATAGGGATGGATGAACGGGCGTTGAATGTATAAGAAAGTTCTAATAATGATCATGTCATGGGCATTGCACATAAATATGATAAAGCATCCAAGCACTAAGTAACCATAGGCATGTGTTCCGTAAATAGTCGTACGTGCTCGCAATGAGAACTTGCACAACATCTTTTGTCCTACCAGCCCGTTTTCAGCGGGGCCTCAAGGGAACTACTGGTAATTAAGGTGTTCCTTTTAATAGAACACCGGAGCAAACCATTAACACTTCGTGAACACATGTGATCCTCACATCGCAGCCATCCCCTCCGGTTATCCCAATTTCCGTCACTTCGGGGCCTCAGGTTCCGGACAACGATATGTGTAAACAACTTGCAGGTATGATCAAGAAACAATAATTATCACCGTGATTCAATAACATGTTCAGATCTGATATCATGGCACTCGGGCCCAAAGTAGCAAGCATTAAGCATAACAAGTTGCAACAATGTCAATAGCACTAATAGAGGATACTAGGCACTATGCCCTAACAATCACGGCATTATTACATGAACGATCTCATCCAATCCCTACCATCCCCTTCAGCCTACAGCAGGGAATTACTCACACATGGATGGGGGAAACATGGATGGTCGATGGAGAGGCGTTGGTGATGACGATGACGGTGATCTCCTCCACTTCCCCGTCCCGGCAGGGTGTCAGAACAGGAAGTTCTGATCCCCGAATCGAGGTTCGGGATGGCGGCGGCGCTCTATTGTGTTTCTGTGGAATATGATGAACCCCCTCGGGTTTTAGGGTTGGAGGCTACTTGTAGTTGAAAGGGGAGTCCGAGGGGGGGTCCTGGGGGGGCCCACACCCCTAGGTGGCGCGGCCTAGGGGGACCCGCGCCAGGGGGGTGTGGCCACCTTGTGGCCCCTCTCCTGGCCCCCTTCTGGCTCCCGGGGTCTTCCGGGGTGAAAACATCAATGGGCTCTTTTCTGGGCATTTTCCCGAAAGTTGGTTTTTTTTGCACAAAAACAAGACACCAAGGTAATTCTGCTGAAAACAGCGTTAGTTCGTGTTAGTTGTATCCAAAACACACAAGTTTAGAGGAAAACAATAAGAAAAGTGTTCGGAAAAGGAGATATGTTTTCGACGTATCAACTCCCCCCAAGCTTAGCTTATTGCTTGTCCTCAAGCAATTCAGTGACAACTGAGTGCGATAAAAGACTTTTACGAACAAATTTGTTTCATATGATGTAAATATACTCACTATGTGATCAAATACTTAATTATGCTCAAGATAAGATACATGCAAGATACTGACACTTAATAGCTATGCAAACCATGAGAAGATAACAACATATTAATAATAAACAAAATGAAGCATAACTATTTGCAAGATTGAAATATTCATAATAGCGTCTGACAAAGTGGTATCTTGCTTGCCCTTAAATGTGGGGCAAAACATAAATTCCAGGGCACCTCTGAAGTTCAAGGGAAGACTAGAAGGAAAGATATCAAAGATATAAGCATCAAAATTATACCTCAATCAACCGTGCTTTGGGACGAACACAATACACTAAGAATGATAACTATTCTCTCAAGGAAGTGCTCAAAGAATATGGGGGAGACTCAACATAAAAGTAAAAGAAAGGACCTTCGCAGAAGGAAGCATGGATCACTCATGTGTTAGAGATTTTTATTTATTAAACAGAGGTATTGATAACATTTTGAGAGAGGTGTATGCTTATGTCAACGAATGATAAACAAATAATACAGTACGTCACAAGTCAACTGGATTCACAAGAGCGGCTCCCATTGTGAAGGACGCACCTGGTGTAGAAGTTCATCCCTCTTTCTCTTTTGTTTACACAATTATGCTTTGACTGATAAATCAGGGGAAAAAAGAGTGAAGAGAATTTGTGTGTATTAATTTGGGGCTGGGCACCCCGCTGCCAGCTCTTCTATCATTTGGATAAGCGGATGAAGCCACTAATCCAGGGTGTGAAATCCAATCAACAAGTGAGATAAAGGTTCTCTATTTACGTCCTCATGAGCTAAAACAGGGGCACAAAACAGGAATTTTTAGCAAGTTTTAAAGGTAGCACAATTTACTTGGAGTGGCAGTTAAATATCACATATAGGTAGGTATGGTGGACCCATTTGGCAAACTTTGGTTTTCAGGGATTTGGATGCACGAGTAGAGCTCATACTCAGTACAGGTGAAGGCTAGCAAATAGACAGGGAGCGACAATCAAGAGAGCAACAACTATCATAATCATGTTTGCGACAAAGTAAAATTAACTAAGGCATAAATTTTATACTAGGATTCTGAGGCAAAATAAATTATCGAGGCTTATTGACTTTTTGGTTTTTAGTCTTAGCATGCATGAGCATGTGCCAAGTCGATTCAAATGAAACAATCAGAGGAGGCTACCACAATATCATACCCTTCTATGAAAAAACAATGCGAACAAATATTTATATGACAAGTCATTTACTATTAATAAATTGGAAAAAAACATGAGAGAGCATGAACTATTAAGCAGCCATTAAGCCACATATATCTTATACGAACAAACTAAGCATGCTCACATAGATGGATATATGTACAAAAAATGAAAGCAAATAGAATTCATACCAGCCTCTCACCACACTTGAATTGTCGTAGATCGTCATTATTGCTCTTCACTTGTGGCTCGAATAATATATAATGAAAACCAAGCTCTAATGGAATCACGGTCGACTGTTGAACTCTGCAACAAACTTTACAAAACCAAAGAAGAACAACAAATATTTTTGGCTTTTTTCAATTAAAGCATGAACAAAAAGAGAGCAAGCAAACAAAGCAAAATAAAATATTTTTGGGTTTTTGAAATTAAACTGCAACTAAAAGATAAAGCAAACCAAATAAAGAAACTAAAGAGGCAAACAAAGAGAAACAACATAAATCTTTTTGGTATTTTTGTGTTTTGGAAAGAGAAAACAAAAGAAGCGATAGAAACGAAAACAAACAAAAGAAACAAAGAGAAACAAAAACAAGCGAAAGAAACAATAAACATGGATATACAAAGAACCGACCGAACATGATATATAAATGAGTGTGATGTCAATATACCTCCCCCAAATCTTAGGCTTTTGGCCTAAGTGGAGATCAATCAAAGTGCGGGAAATATCCCCACCGCGGGTGGGTCATCCCTCGCGTGGTCATACTCGGGCGCATAAGAAGAAGATGAAGCAGCCGACGCATAGTCATAACCGGGGTGCTGATATGGAATCCCATGGTGTCATAGGGCTGGAAGAAATCACCATCGTCCCCCTCTCCAGGGTCCTCCCCTTTCTGGGGGAGATGCTCAAGGTATGTATCCAACTCACTCTTAGGAAGCTCCCATCCTTGCCTGTTATTAAGATCAAACAAGGGAGGTGCAGGCAAAAGTACTTCTCTAACAGTTTTAACAACTCTCCACCCGGATCGTTTGGAGAAAGTTAATTCAAAAGATAAATTATGTAAGTGAGCATGGGTAGAAAGAAACTTATGTTGAACCATGGAAACAAGATTAAGCCTCTCTATAGGAAACTGATAGTCTAGAGGGTGTTGCTCCAAACCATGCAAAGCTAACAAGCGCGAGGCAATAAGACCTCCACAAACTCCGCCCTTCTCACGGTTATGTGAGAGACGGTAAGCAATCAAAGCACCAAAATTATAAGATTTATCGTGTCTCAAAGCAGCAGCAATAAACGCCAAATCATAAATAGATAACTTGTTGGCAGTTTTCCTAGCTAATACACATTTAGAAATGAAGTAGGCAAAGTATCGAATGCTAGGGAGTTTGTTTTCACGAATTTTACCCTTCTCCCCTGTGAAGCTTCTGCCTTGGCAAATCTCTCCATATAAATCCAGTAGTGGTTTGGGTTGCCAACTTATTTTCTCACAAGACCCCCACTCAGGTACCTTAATAGCTGCACAGAAAACACTAAAAGGCAGGCTCACAACTTTATTATAAATCTTGTAGTGGACCATTGGGTTAGTTGGAGACCATTTAAAATGAAAAGCCTGCACCATAGACATAGTTAGTTTCACATATTGGATGGGCTCATCCTCAATGAAACACTCTAAACCTGCATTATGCACTAAAGTGTTAAAATCCTGCATAATTCATGTAACTTGCATAAATTCCCGACACGGATAGATCGACGGGAACACCCTCTCTTCAAGGTGCACGAGCATGACCTCATGCACCTCCAACTCATGCTGGTTTAGTTGATAATCATTGTGCTCCATATCTGAATTTTTTCAACAATCATCATAAAAATTAATTTCAAGAAATTATAAGGTGGAGACTACCATAGGGACTTATATGAGAGCTAAACATACATCAAAAATATTTTATTTCTACTCAAATAAAGCATGAAAACTCACATAAGCTATCACCTACAGTACCAAAATACTCAAGAAATACTTCACTAAACAAAATTCTACTTGGATCATCGGAGGAGACACATACCGGAGAAAATGCACCAAATTTCAGCACAAAAGATGGACTAAGCAAAGAGATCAAAAAATTTCGAGGAAGAACAGCAAGAACTCGGGTTCCAGGAAATGTGTTGAGTTTGGGAGGTGAGAGAAGGAACTTTGGCAGGGAGAGAGTTAGTGGGGGCCAGGGGGCCCCACACGTGGGCTGGCGCCACTAGGGGGCAGGCCGCACCACCCTAGGGTGTGCCTGCCTGGTGGGTCCCCCTGGGGTCTCCCAAGTGGCTTTCTGCCTCAATTTTGACGTACAAAATTATTATAATTTTTCTGGAATATTTCGAGAAACTTTATTTTTGAGGTATTTCCAGAATTTTAATACTTAATAAAAACCGGGAAAACGAAAGTGAAAACGTGGGGTACAAAACCTAAACCAGAACTACATAGGTTCTAAGACACTCCAATGAAAGAATAACCAAAGAAAACAAAGGTGGTAGTGGTGAAAACAAAAGTATGGGTGGTGAAAACATGCATAACTTCAGTAAACAGGGTGAAAACATCAGGAAAATATGCATAAGGATGGTGGGAAACATGATTGCACTCAAGTATAAATGTGATAACAGAAGTAAACATGGTGAAAACAATATGGGGAAGGTGAAAACATAGTGAAAACATTGCCCATTTCATTTAAAATCATTTTGTTAACAAGGGTGATCAAGTCTTGCTACCAAAATAATTTTATATGAAACAAAACTTTGTTTCTCAATAAATAATTATGTTACCTCAACCTTGATAGGCATAGTCCCAATCATAATAATTTCATATTCTTTGGGTGGATTTGGAATAGGACAATAAAATTCTCCAATCTTGATGGTCTCTACTTTTTCAATGGAATTTAGACCATATTTTCTATCAATCTTCTTGGGAAAATAAATAGTGTGCTCTTCATAATTAATATTAAATGAACCTTTCCTTGATTGCAATCAATAACAGCCCCTGCAGTATTAAGAAAAGGTCTTCCAAGAATAATAGACATATTATCATCTTCAGGCATTTCCAACACAACGAAGTCAGTTAATATCAGACAATTATTAGCAACTTGAACAGGAACATTCTCACATATACCCACAGGAATAGCAGTAGACTTATCAGCCATTTGCAAAGATATATCAGTTGGTATCATTTTTTCTAGGAGGAGTCTTTTATAGAGAGTAAAAGGCATGACACTAACTCCAGCTCCCAGATCACACAAAGCAGTTCTAACATAATTATTTTTAATAGAACAGGGAATAGTAGGTATACGAGGATCTCCAAGCTTCTCATGAACCTTGCCATTAAAAGATTAATTAGCAAGCATAGTGGAAATTTTCTCATTAGGAATTTTCCTTTTGTTAGAGACAATATCTTTCATATATTTTTCATAAGGAGGCAATTTAATAGCATCAGTTAAAGGAATTTGCAAAAACAAAGGTTTCATCCATTCACAAAACTTGTTATAGTGTTCTTCTTCCTTAGATTTGTGTTTCTTACCAGGGAAAGGCATTGGTTTTTGTACCCAAGCTCTCTCTCATTACCATGTTTATTAGCAATAAAATCTTCCTTAGTATACTTTGCAATTTTAGCTTGCTTTTCAGCTACATGTTCTTCTTTATCAGAAGCATCATTATTTTCAATACCACTTTCAGTTTCCGTATCAGAGACATATATACTATTAGGATCTTCAGCAAGTTCAGAGGATTCTACGACAGTTTTATGTTTCTTCTTAGTATGAATAACATCATTCTTAGTTTGATGAGAATCTTGTTCAATTCTTTTAGGATGTCCCTCGTGATATAAAGTATCTTGTGTAGCAATACCACTTCTAGTTCTTATCTCATAAGCATGTTTTTCTTTAGAAGCATTAACTAGCAAATCTTTTTGCACTTTAGCAAGTTGATCAATTTGAGTTTGAACCATTTGAAAATGTTTAACACGCATTTTAACATCATTAGAGGTTCTCTCTATAATACCATGCAAATCATTAAAAGCTTTAGAGTTTTCCATAAGGTGGTTTTGCACTCTCATATTAAAATTATCTTGCTTAATTACATAATTATCAAATTCATCTAAGCATTGATCAGGAGGTTTTCTATAGGGAATATCTCTACTATCAAAATATTGGAGAGAGTGTACCTCCACGGATGGTGAGTGAGGGATTGGCTTACATAATTCTTCTATAGGTGGAAGATTCTTCAATTCTTCAGATTTAATACCCCTCTCTTTAAGAGATTTCTTGGCTTCTCTCATCACTTCATCATTTAATTCAATCATTCCCCTCTTCTTGGGTGTTGGTGTTGGTGTAGGTACTGGAGTAGGAGTCGGCTCAGGCTCAACCATAGTCCAATCATCACGATTTTGGCTTATTTTAGCCGTTAATTCCTTAGCTTCTTCTGGAGTTCTTTGCCTGAAAACACAACCAGCACAACTATCCAGGTATGTCCTAGATTCAATAGTTAGTCCATTATATAATATATCAAGAAGTTTATTATCTTCTAGCTTATGCCCAGGTGCAGCTCTAACTAAAGAACCGAACCTTTCCCAAGATACAAGCAATTTCTCTTCTTCCAAATGCTTAAAATTAAATATTTTTTGTAAAGCAGCATGTTGAGCACTAGCAGGAAAATATTTCTGAAAGAAAGCATTAACCAAACCATTAGAACTATCAATAGATCCAGGAGACAAATTGTTAAACCAAGTTTTAGCTTCATCCTTTAATGAGAAAGGGAATATTTTAGCAACAAAGTAGCTATGTTTCTTAAGATCATCAGAGAATAAACTACTCAAAGAGGAGAAATCATTCATATGTTTCATAGCACTTTCATTTTCAGTTCCACAAAAAGGTTCTTTCTCAACAATAGATATATAAGATAAATCAAGAGAGAAATCATAATCCTTATCCCTAATATTAATAGAAGAAGCGGAAAACTTAGCATCAGGAGATAATTTATATTTAACATCACGACGTTCCATAAGACGTATAGCAGCATCTTTATCTTTCATAACATGTATTTCATCAACAAGATCATCACTCAGTTCAATATAAGCATCATCTAAATCATCACTAGGGTTCTCTCTAAACTCAGGTGAAAAAGCAGGAGTAACAGGGTTTTTATCAAGAGTTTCAGTGTTTGCAATATTTTTAGCTTTAGCAATAGTAGCATCTAAGAAAGGACCGAGCACTCTCATCAAGCACAGTAAAAGCATCATCAAAAGTACCAGAAGAATTTTCAGATTCAGCAGAAGTAGCATGTGTAGCATGTGGTGGTGTAAGCAGCTTACTCATAACAGACGGTGAATCAAGAGCAACAGAGGTGTTCAGAGTTGTACCTCTTCTTGTAGTGGATAGTAATATAGGAACTCTTCCATCACGAGACTTACCCATGATGAATGATTGGCAGTAGATAATAATACTCTCCGGTGAGCTCGCAAATAAAGCTATGCTCCCCGGCAACGGTGCCAGAAAATAGTCTTGATGACCCACAAGTATAAGGGATCGCAACAGTCTTCGAGGGAAGTAAAACCCAAATTTATTGATTCGACACAAGGGGGGCCAAAGAATATTTGTGGGCCTTAACAAGTGAGTTGTCAATTCACCTGCACCTGAAAGTACTTTTGTTCGCAATGGTTTATCAGTAGTAACAGTTTTATAGTAGCAGCAGTAGTGAAATAATAGCAGCAGTGGAATGAAAACAGCAGCAACAGTAGTGTTTGAAGTAAACAGCGGATTAAATACTATAGGCATAGGGATGGATGAACAGGCGTTGCATGGATAAGAAAGTTCTAAAAATTATCATGTCATGGGCATTGCAGATAAATATGATAAAGCATCTAAGCACTAAGTAACCATAGGCATATGTTCCGTAAATAGTCGTACGTGCTCGCAATGAGAACTTGCACAACATCTTTTGTCCTACCAGCCCATTTTCAGTGGGGCCTCAAGGGAACTACTGGTAATTAAGGTGTTCCTTTTAATAGAACACCGGAGCAAAGCATTAACACTCCATGAACACATGTGATCCTCACATCGCAGCCATCCCCTCCGGTTGTCCCAATTTCTATCACTTCGGGGCATCGGGTTCCGGACAACGTTATGTGTAAACAACTTGCAGGTATGATCAAGAAACAATAATTATCATCGTGATTCAATAACATATTCAGATCTCAGACCATGGCACTCGGGCCCAAATTGGCAAGCATTAAGCATAACAAGTTGCAACAATGTCAATAGCACTAATAGAGGATACTAGGCACTATGCCCTAACAATCACGGCATTATTACATGAACGATCTCATCCAATCCCTACCATCCCCTTCAGCCTACAATGGGTAATTACTCACACATGGATGGGGAAACATGGATGGTCGATGGAGAGGCGTTGGTGCCAGAACAGGAAGTTCTGATCCCCGAATCGAGGTTCGGGATGGCGGCGGCGCTCTATTGTGTTTCCGTGGAATATGACGAACCCCCTCGGGTTTTAGGGTTGGAGGCTACTTGTAGTCGAAAGGGGAATCCGAAGGGGGTCCTGGGGGTCCCACACCTCTAGGTGGCGCGGCCTAGGGGGACCCACGCTAGGAGGGGTGTGGCCACCCTATGGCCCCTCTCCTGGCCCCCTCCTGGCTCCCGGGGTCTTCCCGGGTGAAAACATCAATGGGCTCTTTTGTGGGCATTTTCCCGAAAGTTGATTTTTCTGCAAAAAACAAGACACCAAGGTAATTCTGCTGAAAACAGTGTTAGTCCGTGTTAGTTGTATCCAAAACACAGAGGAAAAAAATAAGAAAAGTGTTCGGAAGAGGAAATACGTTTTTGACGTATCAAGGCCTCGCGTGTGGTTGCACGCTCAGTCTTGGCTTTGAAGGCAAGAACTCGCTCCTAGGGGCATGAACAGGACAAAACGCCACAACCCATTGTGGCCTCACATACATGCCATTATTAGTCAAGTTACCAAAGGTAATTCAAATCACAACAACCAGACATAAAAGATTCACGCATTGACCAGATTCATCAACCGGATGGATCAGATCACAACTAGGCATGGCTAAGCAAGACTCACAGGCTCTAACGAGGCGTGCACAAACGAACCTATAGCTTCTAGGAGCAGTGGATCAGGATATTTAGGCGATGCCAAGTATAGGAGAACTCTATCTAAGACCATAAATACTTTGAACCGCATGCAATATACGAGATTCAAAACACTTCTAAAACCATATATGAGCAGATAAGAGGTTATGCTTCCCTTGGTTAGGAAAACCAGATAAAGATCTTTTGGAACAAGTTCTTGACTTGTTGGTTAGGATCAAGTATTCATCATTGCAGTTGCTGGCCTTCACTTCGGAGTCGCATTCTACCGAGCGGGGGATAACACCAAAAAGAAGAACAACAATCAAACATGGCATCGATGCAATGCACAACATGTATGCATGAGCAATTTAATGCACTGAAATAAAGCCCTAAACAGGTTCGATGGGTTGCTAGGGTTCGTATGGCAATTATGAAATTTTACTGAAATTAGCCCCAATGGACCTCGGAGGGCAATTCGGGTGATTATGAAAGTGAGTACAATTATAATTGCTCAAATGGGTTTGAAAACATCATAACTAGATTGCATTTGTCATTTTCAGCATTTTGGTATAACTTTTAATTTTCTGATTTTACTGTATATTTTTTTTCCTATTTTAACTGAATTAAACAACATTAAATAATGCTCAGTTTTGAACTTTGTCAAACATGTATGAAAATAACATATTCAGATAGAGTTTATTTTTATGAACATTTCCATACTTTTATTTTACTTTTCTGGTGAATATTTTGGGAGATATTGATTTCACAAGTTTAAGTCATTTTCTGGAATTATAAAGGGTGGGGCCCACATGTCAGTGTTCTTTTTCTGTTTATTAAAATAATATACGTCTGCCAGATGGGCCCCATGTGACGTCATGCTGACGTCAGCATGACGCCAGCAGCCATGCCGGCGACAGCGACTTCGATTCAGCGCGGGAGGAGGGTCACGGGCGGGCACAATGGAGGCACTGCGTCTCACCCGACCTAATAGGCATAGCGCCACCAGTTGTTGGTCACCGGAGGAGCTCCAGTGACACTTCCCGCGGCGGCGTGGGGCGGTTCACAACGACGAGCTCGGAGACAGAGACGTAGAACAAATCGAAGACCACCACATGGCAGAGGAGCTCACCAGGAGCGTGGGTAAAGGCTCAGTGAAGCAAGGAGTGGTCCTGGGAAGCCGTAATTCGAGAAACCGACGGCGGCCGAAGATGAGGGAGATGCGGACGGCGACGGAGATACCGGCCTTCCCGACTCGATTCTTTCCTCAAGAAGATAGAGGAGAGGACGACGGTTGCAGCGGTGGTCCTGGTTTGCTCTGGGGCAGCCCGCAGTGGCGACGGTGACTAGTAGCCCGTGACAGATAGGGTTAGGGTTTCGTTTTGCCAGGGAAAATATACAGAGATGGGAGAGGACAGTGAGAGGGATCGAGATGGAGGAGTTCACGACGATTTCCTTGCCCCTATCCACACCAAGAGGAGAGCACACAGGAGGTGGCAACCGTGGCCAGCGGCGGCGACACGCAGCTGTGTGCCTGCTAGAGGTAGAATACAAAGCACGTTTTTGCGAAAACCCCCAGGAATTCCAGGAAATTACAGAAAAGCCCTTCTGGTTTAAAAACTGAACAAAGAACAAATGTTTTCAGGGCCTTTTTGCAAATATAAAATTTAGCAAAAATACTTTTTAGAAACCTTGTAAAATTTCCAAACTCACCATGTTTTTGTTTTACAAATTTGAAAATGTTTTAAAAACAAATTTTGGGTGACCACTTTAAGTGGTTTTTGGTCATTTCATTTGCTATTTTCAAATGCAAAATTTTAACCAATGGTTTCATGCATGTATGAGATGCCAACAACACACCACCACCCTATTGTAGCAAAACAGGGATGTTACAAATCTACCCTCCCCCCCCTACAAGAATCTCTTCCCGAGATTCCCGAAGGAGAAGAAAGAAGGAACACCGGGTTTGAACGATCTTCTCGAACCTTACGGTTATTTTCTTGAAGAGGTTGATCCGTAGCAGTTGCTAAGATATCCAGCAGCCACACCTTAGGTAGGAAGGAAAACTCTTAGGAATTGATCTTTACGAAGATCGAGTATCTCATGGCTAACTCATGACAGGAATGTTCATAAAGAACCGTTGAGTTATCGTGCATGAAACACATCAAGATAACGGAGGAAATAGGAGAAGGTTTCAAGTTTGTGGACGATGGTTCTTGAAAGGATTTAGAATATGAGCTTTGCACAAGACTTTAAATCCTTTTGGAAAATAAAGGTTGGACAACTTATGTCATCGAGGTTTCTTCGAAGCAGAATACCAAGATAGGAAGGATGGTCTTGAATATCACAATGAAATATTCGTAGACGAGGGAGAACACGAGAAAACACTATAATCGTGTGTCGGAGAAAATTTGATACATGATCATGTTCACTCTTCGGAGTGGACACAGTAGATGAAGGAACTTTCATTCCGTTAAAGTTTGTATAAATCTTTGTCAAAGATCATGATGTTACTTTGCAACAGGAGATAAGTAACCAAAGATATGGGAACACCATAACAGAGAAGGAATACTTGGTCACACCATAAGTATGGGTAACCAATGGGGATTAAAGCACCGGAATGAAATAGGGAATCTCTTTCCTATTGTGGTTTTGGACGTAGTAGTACATCTACCACAAGGTTAAGACCCCATGGTTGAAGTGAGTCACAAATTCACACAATGTGTGAGATGAACAGAAATCAAGTACCAACAACTTGAAAAAGGAACTGATCATCGGCGGTTACGAAACACCAAGAGATGTTCTCATGATGAACTTGTTTCCACTAAAACAAAGGTTTGGAGGATGAATAGAGAAACACTGGAGAAATCAACTTCCAAGTTCTCCTTGATGTTGTAGATACCGACAGCATGCTCATGACAAGCCTTCTATAGGTCAACAAGTGAATGTAGAACTCCGGTTTGGAAGAACCGAGAGGGAAACTTGTTAGAATGAGCCACACAAGAATTCTCACGGAGAGTGGATGTTCTTACGAATTCAAAGAGATATGACATTAGGCCTTCTGGCTAATTGTGTCAACCACAACATCAACCATGCCATATTTTCAAAAGGACCTAAGTCAATACCCTTGAAGAAACACCAACCATCGTTGCTGCTTGAGATTCAGCTCTAGTTAGTGGGTTGATAACCGAGACTCAATATGCGTGATCAAAGAGGTTGCACCGGATACCAACAAGACACGTTTACTAGATTCTCAAGATATGGGCTACAATGTCACACTCTAGAAGATGAGCGAGACTGCAGAACTCATGTATTAGCAACTTGCGAAAGACGGTTGCACCTACATGGTCTACTTGCGAAGAACCATCGGACCTATTTGGGAAGTCGATTGAAAAGATAACAAAGGTCTTAAACTTCTTATCTTTTACGAACGATCAGTCAATAGTTGGGTGTGGATGCAAACTTCTTCAAACAAATGGAGGTAACACCCTACCATCTTAGGATTAGTCCACACATACATGACCGACTTGGAATTATTCTCGAAGGAATAAGAAAACTTTACTCGAACCCATGGCGACAACTTTCACCATAAGCACATGGACCAGACTAAGCCGCTTCGAACATCAAAAACACAACTTTGTGATGACACAAAGATGATTCTCGAAAGTTTCCAACATTAGTGCCAATTTTTCAATATGAACCTCTTGCAACTTGGAGAAATAGGGATGTCATCGATGGGCTCGACAACACTCTTATCAGAACACTCCAAGAAGAGGGGTTCATATGATACATGAACGAGGCAAGGTATTGGTCAGACTAGAGGACATGAAGGTGTACTAGGCAAAACACCATGAGTGAAAACACCGTAAAGATGGTCCTTGGATCTGATCTTGATTTGACGATAGCCCAAATCAAATCAAGGGTAGGATGATAGCATGTCCACTACGGAGATATTATCCTGCTTCAACAGGATGAGAACTAGGCATCCCTTAACGAAGGATCAAGTTAGCGGAGCTTTTGTCTTTCAACTCTCCAAATTATTGGCTAAGCTCAACCTTCTAGTCCAGGGTATCTAGCACAGTTTCTTGGAGAAGGGAGTAGTTCAAATTACCCCTTGTTTAGACATCACGGTCAGGTAACAACCCAATGATACTTCTAGAAAGACATCCACAACATCATAACCCACCGATATGTCTTGGAGTTTGAAAGGAGGATTGATTTTTAAGGCAAAATGGTATGGTCTTGAGAGCTTTGGTACGAACCTAACTCTATGACCGAGGGTGTGCACCAGAATGAATAGATTTGGTAACACTGTCAACTTTTAAGTAGAGACCGGGTGACCAATAGTGCTAAGAAGTCATGGTGGCAACGGGGACGGGGATCACCGGGGATGACTCTACCGTCCCCGCCCCGATCCCCGCTAGTACCCATCCCCGCGAGTGCCCGCTACACTATCGGGGCGGAAATGGCCCCCGTCCCCGTCAAAACCGGGTACCCGGGGATGACTCTACCGTCCCCGCCCCGATCCCCGCTAGTACCCATCCCCGCGAGTGCCCGCTACACTATCGGGGCGGAAATGGCCCCCGTCCCCGTCAA
The DNA here is from genome assembly GCA_028641055.1 of Alopecurus myosuroides. Lineage (NCBI taxonomy): Eukaryota > Viridiplantae > Streptophyta > Magnoliopsida > Poales > Poaceae > Alopecurus > Alopecurus myosuroides. The sequence continues at coordinate 155,871,097 of CM054057.1, read as the reverse complement.
AACCGGGTACCCGGTACCCGTCGGGGTCTCCATGGGGACCTCGATGCGTCGAAAAATTGGCAGTTGCCGATGCGGGACGACGCCATGGAGGAGACGACGCCGACGACGAAATCTTGAGGACGGTTTGGGAACTTGAGGCCAGGCGGCTCCCTGTTGCTCTGCTTGCGTGCGGACTGGAAGTGAGATGCCGGCGACGGGGATGTGTGGAGGTGGACTGCCGGCGACATGATGCGGTTGACGTTCGGGCGCGTCACGGTGGAAGAGAGCTAGGGGAGAGAGACATAAGAGGAACGAGACAAGGCGGCGGCAGCGCTGTGACCTGAGAAGAGGAACATGCGAGGGGAATCGCATCGTGTGCGTGTGTGTTGTGTAGTCGTGTGCCTGTGCGTGTGGATAGTTAGGTTAGGCCGGGGTTAGGTGGGCTGGTCTTGGGCCGTGGCTGGGCCAACTGGTGCGAATTTGTCCAACATGTGATTGGAAATGCAAATAGAGCAGCAACTGTTGGCAGGTATCGCTAAAAAAAATTGTTGGCGGGTATCCGTGGAGGCTCCACGGGGCGTATTTGCCCCCCATCCCCGCCCCATTATGCTATCGAGTATCCGCCAAGCAGTCCCCATGGACACAATTTGCCCCCCATCCCCAATTCTTAGCGGGTAAATCCCCACGGGTACCCGCCCCCGTGGGGAAAACTGCCATTTTGACTAAGAAGGCTACATATGTTTCTTAGAATTTTCAAGGCAATAAGAATTGCTAGGGATATCTAATACACATGTCAATGCACAGACCCATCATTCTCACGCACTCAGGCTTGGAGGAAAGGTGGGTAAGGATGTGTAAGAGCATCACTTCATCAATAAGACCATGAAATTCAGCACGACCTCTTGATACAAAAGAGTGTGATTCTCGAAGGTGGAGCAGAACATAAGCTGGTAAACTTCTTCAATCTGCGAATTACAAAACTTTGACCTGGTCCTAGAGATGAATGAGGTACTGGAGTTTGTTTCTCCTGACATCCCAAGGTGGAATCCTCTGACGGAAAACAAGAGAGAATGCATGGGAATATCCAACACACATATGCAACTTCATGTCCAAAACAACGGGTGGAGACTTGAGAGCAACTAAAGGGTAGAATTATGATCAGGGGAGATCCTAGGATCACATTGATTGCACAGGGTAATACTCATTTGTAGAACCCATGCCAAGAGGAGAAGTATAGCTAAATCAAGAACGAAGATTTGGAGTTCATGATGACCACTCTTGTTGTGATCCCTTTTGGTTCCAAAATAAACCATATGGCTATGAGAGTTGGAATTGCCTATACAAAGAAATAGAACTTGAGTTAAAGGTCAGCATCTTGTACTGATAGTGTGAGCACTACATGGTTAACAAACCACATGATTCCACCCACCGCAATTCAGCACATTCTGGGACCTTCGGTTCAAGTTCGAGGTTAAACCCAAAGGAAGGAGTAACTACTATCTAAGTGCCTTTAAGGAAACTACGAATATCAATCATGAAGTATCTTTCAAAACACGAACATAGCTCCAGAAGAATTGGATTGGAAGATAAAGGATACATTCGAGATGAAAAGGAAATCTCGAGGTTCAGGAATTTGAGACTTTAGAACAGGATAATGTGGAATCCACACAACTCTGAAAGATTAGGATGGAAAGGAAATCTCCCAGTTTAAGAAATAACAGAACATGGAACACACACGACTCTAAAAACTTTAACACTAGGTCAACTTGGGTAAAAGACGTCCTTGCCAAAGAAGGCACCTAGGTTTTGAACGACCATAACTTTTTCAAATCAAAACAGGTAAGGTGACCCAGAGTTATAGTGATACCAGACAAGGATAAAAAAGAATCCTAAAGAGATTTTCACAACTCGTTTGAGTTTTCAAAATAGTTTTCACAACTCTAGACTCAACATCGACCAAGCAGTAAGGTTTTCCTACAGACAGTCCTGCTCTGATACCATGACTTGTCATGACCCCGGGCCCAAAGGTATACATACTGTTATGCGCTCCTAGTCATGGACCCACAAGGGCTTCAGGGTTACCATCCCCGGCCGCAACAAACAACGGCAGGCAGACCGGATTCATCGGCACGCAAGCCGGATCACCATGGTACTACTACTCCTTGTGTCAATGCTAGTCATAACCAACTATGCATATCAAAGCGTCCACGAATCGTATGAAACTGAAGGAATGGGACCAAAGATATATAGAGCTATGTGTCCAAAAAGTGCAACAACAATCGAGGGTTGCTGGGGTTACCAAGCCCCAGGCCGAATCACATCGGCATGCGTGCTTGGAAATGGATAATCGGCTCCACAACCCCTCGACCGCGACAACTATGCAGGCATAGCCAAAACTATATAACAATGAGCTCGAAACCAACAAATGATCAAAGTAGCACTCTAGACATGGAAGCTGCATTAAACAGGTATTACTAGAGTATAGCTTTACCAACATAGGTCACATGACCCAACATTACATCAGACAACGGAAGGCAAGTTATGTTGCTAATCAACAAGAACCAAAAAGTCCTAAGAGGCCGCAACATAAGGCGACGTCCCAGCTCATAGATTCCAGGCTGCTACCTGGGAACCCCAAACTACTCGTCGATGTCCATGTTGGAATCACCACTGAAGTGAGATCTTCACCTGAACCAAAATTAAGCAAACCTGAGCACGGGAGGTACTCAAGAAGACTTAGTTAACCAATTATATACCTGCTATCTTCAGAAAGGGTTTTATGAAGGCTATTTTGCATAAAGCAAAGTTTGTTTTCCAAATCGAGGAAGAATAGCACGTCTCAAGGAGTGTTTTCAAAACAGATGAGAAAGCTACTCAGCTACTGTAATCATCATCTTTTCATCCACCAACATCATTTCTCAGATACTCTCATGATACAAGGATCACCCCTCTCGGCATCTCCGAGGAGGCACCCTTCATTCATTGTTAACAAGTTTTAGCCATTCCGTTCAAGTTATCTATGATCACAAAATCCGTTGCCAAGTCGTCTGTAACCGTGGACATGGCTTCTCAAGGAGATTTATCCCTACAAGGGGTACACTTTACCCACATGTATCATCCGACTCTTAACGCCACATGTACGCTCGTCCATGGAGCGCGGCAGAGGGTGGCTGACCACGTCCTTTACCTTGCTCGACCCTGCCCATGAGTCAACCCAAACAAGGCCACCCCGTCAACAGGGAGTTGGCCACCTCCTGACAACACTTGTTCTGTGAGTCGGGATCAAGATCCGTGTACGTCCATCACTTGTCCCGGTCACACCCTAAGTTTTCTCCAAATCGTTTTCTGACTCACACGAAGATGGAAAGATCAAACTACGTGACTCATGGACGTGGCCAAACAAGTTAGTTAGTCGAGCGCGGTCTGTTAGGCCTCGCGTGTGGTTGCACGCTCAGTCTTGGCTTCGAAGGCGAGAAGTCGCTCCTAGGGGCATAAACAGGACAAAACGCCACAACCCATTATGGCCTCACATCCATGCCATTATTAGTCAACTTCTAAAACCATATATGAGTAGATAAGAGGTTATGCTTGCCTTGGTTAAGAAAAGCGGATAAATATCTCGTGGAATAAGTGCTTGACTTGTCGGCTAGGATCAAGTATTCGTAATTGCACTGGCTGGCCTTCACTTCGGAGTCGCATTCTACCGAGGGGGGGGGGACAACACCGAAAAGAAGAACAACAATCAAACATGTCATCGATGCAATGCACAACATGTATGCATGAGCAATTTAATGCAACTGAAATAAAGCCCTAAACAGGTTCGATGGGTTGCTAGGGTTCGTATGGCAATTATGAAATTTTACTGAAATTAGCCCCAAAATGGACCTCAGAGGGCAATTCGGGTGATTATGAAAGTGAGTAAAATTATAACTTCTCAAATGGGTTTGAAAACATCATAACTAGATTGCATTTGTCATTTTGAGCATTTTGGTATATAACTTTTAATTTTCCGATTTTAGTGAATAAAAACTTATTTTCCTATTATAAATGAATTAAACAACATTAAATAATGCTCATTTTTTAACTTTGTCAAACATGTATAAAAATAACATATTCTGATAGAGTTTATTTTTCTGAACATTTCCATACTATTATTTTATTTTTCTGGTTAATATTTTGGGAGATATTAATTTCACAAGTTTAAGTCATTTTCTGGAATTATAAAGGGTGGGGCCCACATGTCAGTGTTCTTTTTCTATATATTAAAAGAGTAAACGTCTGCCAGCTAGGCCCCATGTGACGTCATGCTAACGTCAGCATGACGCCAGCAGCTGGCCACAGCAGCCATGCCGCCGGCGACGGCGACTTCGATTCAGCGTGGGAGGAGGGTCACGAGCGGGCGCGTTGGACGCACCGCGTCTCACCCGACCTAATAGGCATAGCGCCACCAGTTGTTGGTCACCGGAGGAGCTCCGGTGACACTTCACGCGGCGGCGTGCGGCGGTTTACGACGACGAGCTTGGAGACAGGGACGTAGAACAAATCGGAGACCACCACATGGTAGGAGCTCACCAGGAGCGTGGGTGGAGGCTCGGTGAAGCAAGGAGTGGTCCTGGGTAGCCGGAATTCAAGAAACCAACGGCGGACGGAGGTGAGGGAGATGCGGTCGGCGGCGGATATACGGGCCTTGCCGACTCGATTCTTTCCTCAAGAAGATAGAGGAGAGGACGACGATTGCAGCGGTGGTCTTGGTTTGCTCCGGGGCAGCCCGCAGCGGCGATGGTGACCGGTGGCCCGTGACAGATAGGGTTAGGGTTTCGTTTTGCCGGGGAAAAAATACATAGAGGGGAGAGGACAGTGAGAGGGATCGAGAGGGAGGAGTTCGTGGCGATTTCCTTGCCCCTATCCACACCAGGAGGAGAGCACACAGGAGGTGGCAACCGTGGCCAGCGGCGGCGATACGCAGCTGTGTGCCTGCTAGAGGTGGAAGATAAAGCACATTTTTGCGAAAACCCCCTGGAATTCCAGGAAATTACAGAAAACCCCTTCTGGTTTTAAAAACTGAACAGATAACATATGTTTTCAGGGCCTTTTTGCAAATATAAAATTTAGCAAAAATACTTTTTGGAAACCTTGTAAAATTTCCAACCTCACCATGTTTTTGTTTTCCAAATTTTAAAATGTTTTTAAAACAAATTTTGGGTTACCACTTTAAGTGGTTGTTGGTCATTTCATTTGTTATTTTCAAATGCAAAATTTTAACCAATGTTTGCATGCATGTATGAGATGCCAAAAACACACCACCACCCTATTGTAGCAAAACAGGGATGTTACACTCTCCTCGTGGCTGGCTCCCTCATCTGGACTTCTAAGACATCTTTTGTGTCCCCCCTCTTCTTCGGACCTTCTGAAATATGGTATCTCGATGATGCTTTTTCCATCGGATTTCTGGTCCCGGTGTTTATTCTCCAAACAAATTATGAAACATGCAAAATAATATAAAATAACATAATTAATGCATCATAACATGAAATATATCGATGAATAACAGAAAATAACAATATAAAATAGTGATGCCAAATGGACGTATCAAGGCACAAATGATAATTGGAAGGTGACGATGAGAGAGTACATGAAGCTCCATTGAGTCCATGTCTTGTTCCAACAAATGTCGGGATTCCTCTACATTGTTAGCCACACAAGTATTGGAGGAAATGGAAGCATTGTTTTCATTACAACAAGACATAGGAAGCATATCATCATGAGATTTAGTTAAGAAACTACTACATGATAGGCAAGGACTATAAACACTAGCATGTAAGGCATTTGGAGTGCTAGAAGAGTTTAAGTCGAAAGATAGAACATTGCAATGGGATAGAGATGAAGTATAATCAATAGTGGATTCACTATTAACAATGCAATTTCTATCTACACTCACTGTATCATTACTTTGTGACAAATCACATGTTGGTGGAGTGGAGAAAGATGTGAACTCATCTCGACCGGAAGTGGATGGAGAACAATCATCCTCAATAATGTTGGATACATCATATATATCTTGAAGGTTTGTCCATAGTGTAAGGCCCCCAGAACAAGAGTTCAAGGACCTCTGATATGCATACATTCACGATCCCAGATCATACCAGTCATGAACAACATATCAAGTTGACATACAGATACATCATCCATTACACGATTACAGAAAAGTCTCACAAATAAGAATGGTCACATGACCAAGTCTAAGACAACTGCCACGTAGGGAAAGCACTCAACACACACAGCGGAAGACAAATAACACACAACGTAGTAGACCCCAAGTCACGCCTTAACCTACATGCTGCTCACCGAGAGATGATCCTAGATCACAGGGCCATCAGTGCAGTACTCCTCCTCGTAGAACTACTCCTGAGGCTGCTCCTCGAAGACTGGCAAGAAGATACCAGGGACGAAACCAATATGAGTACATTTTAATGTACTCTACAAGCCATCCTTCATGAAGCTTATAGAATGAAGGTATGCTTATATAGTGGAGTGGGTAGTCTATACATAGGGTTCACTACCCACGATATATGAAAGATACATCATGGTTGATTTTGACATCTCTATATCTTTGTTGAAGAAGATACTTCAGAAGAAAGTAATATAGTTTTTTATTTCTCTTGTAGACATTGCTTGTCGAAGAGGTTTTATGAAACTTTGTTTAGAAAAGAAATTTTTTCTTTGCAAAACTTCTTGTAAAACAACTTCCAGCTTTTCTTCATCCGTACCTCAGAGGTACACGGTTCCTTTTTCCAGTACCTCAAAGGTACAAATCCTTTTTCAAAAAACATCCTCTTTGAAAACATTGACACAATACTAGAGACATGGCCATTCAACAGTCCATATCCGAGGACGCGGCTATTCCAAATAGTTTAACTCTCCAGAGGTGTACACAATCCACAAGATCCAGAAGATCCGCCGTGAACAACCACAGACTATCTCGACAGTATGCGAACATCAGATAACTAGTCCTAACCTTCCACTATGTCCAAGCTAGTAAATGACTATCTCTTCAATTGAGTTTATTCTCCTCGGCATCATGTCGCAGACCGCCATGACAGGAGACCCAACAGCTGCGTCCGGCGGGAAAATTAATCCCACACTTTGCATGCCTCGTGTTTCATAACTCGGCGACATTTCGGTTCGAGGGAGCACATACCTTATAGCAATTTGAGATAGAGCACATACTAACAAGAACAAATTTCTAGCTAATCCCCTTGCCCATGTTGGGTTAGAGTGGCAGTACGTTAAGGGTTGTCCGACGAAGACTAGGTTATGTGTCATTTTTCAAAAACACCTTTTTCCAAAAATAATCACTTCACAATTCTCCTCTGGATAAGGCTCCGCCTTTCCACCGGGTTTTCCATAAAGCCTTTGTTTTGCGAAAGTCATATTTTTAAGGTGTTGATACGTCTCCAACGTATCTATAATTTCTGATTATCCATGATGATATTATGCCAATTGCCACATGTTTTCTCCCTTCTTTATAGCATTTTTACACGTTTTCCGGGACTAACCTATTAACAAGATGCCAAGTGCCAGTTCCCTGTTTTTTGCTGTTTTTTATTTCAAAAAAGTTGTTCTAGAAATATTCTCGGAATTGGACCCCACGAATCCCGAAGTTCCTATTTTCCCCGGAAGCATCCAGAAGTCCGAAGAGGAGTCGAAGACGGGCACCAGGGGGCCCTCACCATAGCCAGGAGCGCCCCCCATTGATCGTGCCTGGGGGTAGTGAGGCCACCCTGATGGCCCACCGACGCCGCCCTTTCGCCTATTTATTCCCCTCCGAATGAAAACCCTAAGCACCTGGTCACAAATCCCCGAAAACTTCCGCAGCTGCCGTCGTCATCAACCCTAGATCAGGGGGTTATGAAGCTGTCTCCCGGCACCCTACCGGAGAGGATATCATCACCGGAGGCCTCTTCATCACCATGCCTGCCTCCGGAGTGATGCGTGAGTAGTTCATTCTTGGACTACGGGTCCATAGCAGTAGCTAGATGGTTGTCTTCTCCTCCTATGCCTCAATGTTTAGATCTCGTGAGCTGCCTAACATGATCGAGATTGTTATTATGTAATTCCATGTGCTATGTTTGCTGGGATCCGATGAATATTGAACTTATGCCAAGTTTATTATAGTATTTATTGCATATGTTATTTGCGATCTTGCATGCTTTCTGTTGCTAGTGGTTGCTCTGGCTAAGTAGTTGCTAGTGACTCCAAGAGGAAGTATTTATGCTCGATAGTTGGGTTCATGCCTCCTTTTCGCCTGTGCTCGAGTGACAGAAACGTGACGGGGGAGGATGTGTTGTTACCACTAGGGAGAAAACAGCAGTGTGAGTGCCCGCATGCACAATCATTGCTTACATTACACACATTGCTTAATGCGATTATCTATTGCTTGCAACCTACTACCTAAGGGGGTTCGGATGATAACCTGAGGGTGGATTATTAGTCATAGATGCAGTTGGATTACGGTCTATGTATATTGTTGCAATGCCCGCACTAAATATCATAGTAGTCATCATGTCATGAATGTGCACTATGGTGCAGTCTCTATTAGTCAGTTGCCCAGCTGTAATTTGTTCATCCAGCATGCTATCTTTTATGGAGAGACACCACTAGTGAACCTATGAACCCCGGTCCATTTTCCTACACTGTTAAACAAACCACTACAATTCCCTGCTTTCTTTACTTACTGCAATCATACACCATTTTCCACACTATACGTCTAATCTTTGTTTTCAGCAAGAGAGGTGAGATTGACAACCTCACTGTACCGTTGGGACAAAGTATTTTGGTTGTGTTGTGTGCAGGTTCCACGTTGTTGCTGACACCGGTGAGGCGCGATCACCACCGTCAGTGGCATCAACCTTCCGAAGGTCCTATTTCTCCTACTGGATTGATAACCTTGGTTCTTAACTGAGGGAAATTCTTACCGTTGCACTCATCACACCCTCCTCTTGGGGTTCCCAACACGCCATCACAAGCAGCAAGCATTCCTGGCACCATCGAGGCGTAGCAAAGAATTTCTGGCGTCGTTTCCGGGGAGAAAGAAGTCTTCTGGCAAGGGGAGTCTCTCACTCTCAAGTTCTTTATTTTCTTTATTGTCTTGTTTTTATTTTTGTCTTGTTTTGCTTCTTTATATCAAAAACACAAAAAAAAATTAGTTTACTTTATAGTTGTTATTTATTTGCTTGCTTTTATTTTGCTAAAATGAGTTCTTGTGAGAATACCAAGTTGTGTGACTTCACTAGCACAAACAACAATGATTTTATTTGCACACCTATTGCTCCACCTGCTCCTACTGCTGCTTTCTATGAAATTAAACATGCTTTATTAAATCTTGTTATGAAAGAGAAATTTTCTGGTGTTAGTACTGATGATGCTACTGCTCACCTTAATAATTTTGTTGAACTATGTGAGATGAAAAAATATAAAGATGTGGATGGAGATATTATTAAACTGAAATTATTTCCTTTCTCTTTGAGAGGAAGAGCTAAAGAATGGTTGCTATCTTTGCCTAGAAATATTATTGATTCATGGACTAAGTGTAAAGATGCTTTCATTGGAAAATATTATCCTCATGCTAAGATTATATCCCTGAGAAGTGACATAATGAATTTTAAACAATTTGTTAATGAACATGTTGCTAAAACTTGGGAAAGAATGAAAACTATGGTGAAGAATTGTCCCACTCATGGACTAACTACTTGGATGATTATACAAAACTTTTATGCAGGACTGAATTTCTCCTCAAGGAACCTATTGGATTCAGCTGCTGGAGGTACCTTTATGTCCATCACTTTGGGAAATGCAACAAAGCTGCTTGATGATATGATGATAAATTATTCAGAGTGGCACACTGAGAGAGCTCCACAAGGTAAGAAGGTAAATTCCGTTGATGAAACCTCCTCTTCGAGTGAAAGGCTTGATGCTATTATGCGCTTGTTAATGGTAAAGCTCAAGTTGATCCAAATAATGTTCCTTTATCCTCTTTGGTTGCTCAAGAAGAGCATGTTGATGCGGATTTTATTAGAAATAATACTTTTAACAACAATGCTTATAGAAATAATTTTGGTGGAAACAATTCTAAGCCCTATCCTCCTAATAATGGTTATGGTAATTCTTATGGAAATTCCTACAATAATAATAAAATCTCTACCTCTGATCTTGAAAAGATGCTTAGAGAATTTATTAGCACACAAACTGCTTTTAATAAATTTGTTGAGGAAAAGCTTGGTAAAATAGATGTTCTTGCCTCTAAAGTAGATTGCCTAGCTATTGATGTTGATTTTCTAAAACTTAAGGTTTTGCCACATGATGTTAAAGAAAGTAAAACTTTGAATGCCATCCAAGTTCCAATTGATAATAATGCTAGGTTGATGGTTGAATTACGTGCTAGGTGGGAAAGAGAAGATGAATTGGCTAAAAAGAATAATATTGCTAGAGTTTGCACTATCACCACCACTAGTATAACTGAAGCTCCAAGTGCTAGTAAACCTCTTAATATCAATGGTAAAGTAGTTGGTGTTAACAAAGTCTCCACCCCTTCGGTGAAATGTGCTAAATTGCCTCAAATTGCTTCTGATAAAAGTGCTGAAATTTTTAGAGATGTGGGAGATAATGGTCCTATTACTTTTGATGATAATAATTTTAATTTTGATGATTGCAATATTTCTGAAGTTATTATGTTCCTACAAAATCTTGCTAGAAGTCCCAATGCTAGTGCCATGAATATGGCCTTTACTAAACATATTACCAATGCTCTCATGAAAGTTAGAGAAGAAAAGCTGAAACTTGAAACATCTATCCCTAGGAAATTAGATGATGGTTGGGAGACCATCATTAAGATAAAAGTAAATGATTTTGATTGCAATTCTTTGTGTGATATTGGTGCTAGTATCTGTGTTATGCCTCGAAAGCTTTATGATATGCTCGATCGTTGGAACACTGTTATTTGGATGTTCATCTTGCTGATAATGCTAAGAAGAATCATTTTTGTAGAATTGATGATGTTCCTATTATGGTTAACAATAACCTTGTCCCTGTTGATTTTGTTGTTATGAACATTGAATGCAATGCTTCTTGTCCTATTGTTTTGGGAAGACCTTTTCTTAGAACTGTTGGTGCTGTTATTGATATGAAAGAGGGGAGTATTAAATATCAACTCCCACTCAAGAAAGGTATGGAAGAATTTCCTAGAAAGAGAATGAATCTAACTTTTGACTCTATTATTAGAGCAACTTATGATGTTTATGCTTCTTCACTTGAAAATACTTGAGTTGCTTTCTATGCCTAGCTGAAAGGCGTTAAAAAAGGCGCTACCGGGAGACAACCCGTTTTATTTCTCCGTTTTCAACCCGTTTTCATTGTTTCTTTCTGTGTGCTTTGCGCCTGGGTGTTTTCTATTTCCTTAGCAACCCCTATGTATATTTTCTTTTGTGTCTTTGTTGAGCCAACTAAAGCCTCTAGTGGAAAGTTGAGACTATATTTCGGATTTCTGCGCAGTAAACAGATTTCTGCTGTCCACTGTTAAATTCGTATAAAATCACAGAAAACTCAAAATGAGCTGAGTTTTTTGGTGCCTAATCCTGGGATATATACGAAACTTTTCTTAAATGAATTCTTTTTTATTTGAGAAACATAAGATTTTCTAAAAAAATCATCTTTACCTGTTGTCCTGTTTTGACAGATTTCTGCCAATAATTGCATTTGCATCTTAATCTCTTTCTTTTGGTGTTATTTTGAGAAAAAGAGTTTTAAAAGAAGTTGTGACAGTAGCTAATGTGTTTATGAGTGTTAGGCTTGTGTTGAAACTGAACCATGTGAATTAATTATTTCGATTGCACTAACATTGCTAATGAAGATTGTGAGAAGTTTGGTGTGAAAGAAGTTTTCAAGGGTCAAGAGAAGAGGATGATATGACGTGATCAAGAAGAGTGAAGAGCCTAAGATTGGAGATGCCCCGGAGGTACATCCTAGAAAATTTCAAGAAGACTCAAGCGTCTAAGCTTGGGATGCCCAAGGCATCCCCTTTTTCATCGACAAATTATCAGGTCACTTCTAGTGAAACTATATTTTTATTCGGTCACATCTTATGTGCTTTACTTGGAGAGTCTTTTATTTTTGCTTTCAGTTTGTTTTTATTTTTGCAATAAGCTTGGTTTGACCCCACTATTCTTTTATTGGAGAGTGACACGCTCCGCTTTTTCATTGGAATACTATGTATTCTTAATCTTTGTCTCGCTTCTGCATTTATTTAGCTCCTGTTTTGCATGCATCTCTTATCTAGAGATGTTAGTTTTAATAGTGTTATGTGAGTACTCTCATGTTTGCTTTCTGTATCAAGTAGAGTATTTTTTTTAAACATATCTTGTATGGTGCTTGTTGGGAAGAAACTGTTGTTTGAAGTAGAATTTTTAATGGTGCAAGTAGAAGCTTGTATAGACTGTGGCTAGAACTTTTTCATATCATGCTAGATGTTATTTTAGTTTTAAAGCCTTGTAGTTATAGAGTAGCATGATTAGCCTCAAATAGCTGAGAGTGTTTAATGTGCCATTGAAAGAATCATGAGTTGTTCTTGTCATATTGAAGCATAAATTTGTGGTATTCTCTTTTGAATGTTTTATTTGGTTGATTTGGCGCATGCTCACACCATGTTTATGACTATGCACCGGTCACAAATAGCCTCTATGATCATTTAGTTTTTTAACTTGTGGTACTACTTATGCTTTGATTAATGATGTTTATGTCGCTATGCATGATTATGGCTCTCTTGATTTGTCGCTCCCAGTCTTTTGCTAGCCTCCACCTGTACTGAGTATGGAATTCTACTCATGCATCCAACTCCCTAAAACCAAAGTTTTCCCATTGTGTCCACCATACCTACCTAATTGTGGTATTTAACTGCCACTCCAAAGTAAATTGCTCATGTGTTACCTTTAAAACCTTCAAAATTACTCCTGCTTTGTGTTCCTGTTTTTGCTCATGAGTACGTAAATAGAGAATATTTATCTCACTTGTTGATTGGATTTCACACTCTGGACTAGTGGCTTCATCCGCTTATCCAATTAATAGAAGAGCTTGCAGCGGGGTGCCCAGCCCCAAATTAATACACACAAAATCTATTCACTATTTTTGCCCCTGATTTATCAGTCAAAGCATAATTGTGTAAACAAAAGAGAAAGAGGGATGGCCTTATACACCAGTTGCATCCTTCATATGGGAGCCGCTCTTGTGAAATCTAGTTGGCTTGTGACGTACTGTATTTTCTGTTTACCATTCGTTGACATTAGCATACATCTCCCAAAATATAGACACTCCTCCATGGTATGTGATTGTTGGCAGGCACCCGAGGATTCGGTTAGCCATGGTTTGTGTAACATGGATGGGAGGAGTGTCAAACTTTTAATACCTCTTTTTAATAAAATAAAAGCTCTAGCACATGAGTGATCCCTGCTTCCCTCCGCGAAGGGCCTTTCTTTTACTTTTATGTTGAGTATCCATCTTCTAACTTTATGCACAGTTGAGAGAGAGCATTTTTTCATTCTAAGTTTTATGTGCATTTGTCCCAGAAACATTATTAATTGGTTCATGATGTGTTATTACTTGTTCTCTAACTATTTGTTCTAGTCTTCCTCATGAACTTTGAAGGTGTCCTGACATTTATGTTTTGCCCCACTCTTAAGGACTAGAGAAATAGCACTTTGCCATGCTTTCTCTATACTTGAAACAAATGTATATCTTTCTTTGCATCGTTATTCATGATATTTTATTTGAGTTACTTCTCATGATGCAAAGTGATTGCTATGCTTTATTATTAAAGTTCTATCTATCATGTTTGTGTTAAAGTTCTATGATCTCACCTTACATATGCTTTTACATTTTGATGATCAACATTGTGTGGTAGCATGTCACCTCAGAAAATATTTTATTTTATCGTTTACCTACTCGAGGACGAGTAGGAACTAAGCTTGGGGATGCTTGATACGTCTCCAACGTATCTATAATTTCTGATGTTCCATGATGATATTATGCCAATTGCTACATGGTTTTCCCCTTCTTTATAGCATTTTTACACGTTTTCCGGGACTAACATATTAACAAGATGCCAAGTGCCACTTCCCCGTTTTCTGTTGTTTTTTATTTCAGAAAAGTTGTTCTAGAAATATTCTCGGAATTGGACCCCACGAATCCCGAAGTTCCTATTTTCCCCGGAAGCATCCAGAAGTCCGAAGAGGAGTCGAAGACGGGCACCAGGGGCCCCTCACCATAGCCAGGAGCGGCCCCCCTTGGCCGCTCCTAGGGGTGGTGAGGCCACCCTGGTGGCCCACCGACGCCGCTCTTTCGCCTATTTATTCCCCTCCGAAGGAAAACCCTAAGCACCTGATCACAAATCCGCGAAAAGTTCCGCAGCCACCGTCGTCGTCAACCCTAGATCAGGGGGGTTCTGAAGCTGTCTCCCGGCACCCTACCGGAGAGGAGATCATCACCGGAGGCCTCTTCATCACCATGCCTGCCTCCGGAGTGATGCGTGAGTAGTTCATCATTGGACTACGGGTCCATAGCAGTAGCTAGATGGTTGTCTTCTCCTCCTATACGTCAATGTTTAGATCTCGTGAGCTGCCTAACATGATCGAGATTGTTCTTATGTAATTCTATGTGATGTGTTTGCTGGGATCCGATGAATATTGAACTTATGCCAAGTTGATTATAGTCTTTATTGCATATGTTATTTGTGATCTTGCATGCTTTCCATTGCTAGTGGTTGCTCTGGCCAAGTAGTTGCTAGTGACTCCAAGAGGGAGTATTTATGCTCGATAGTTGGGTTCATGCCTCCTTTTCGCCTGTGCTCGAGTGACAGAAACGTGACGGGGGAGGATGTGTTGTTGCCACGAGGGAGAAAATAGCGGTGTGAGTGCCCGCGTGCACAATCATTGCTTACATTACACACATTGCTTAATGCGATTATCTGTTGCTTGCAACTTAATGCCTAAGGGGGTTCGGATGATAACCTGAGGATGGATTATTAGTCATAGATGCAGTTATATTACGGTCTACGTATATTGTTGTAATGCCCGCACTAAATATCAGAGTAGTCATCATGTCATGAATGTGCACTACGGTGCAATCTCTATTTGTCAATTGCCCAGCTGTAATTTGTTCACCCAGCATGCTATCTTTTATGGAGAGACACCACTAGTGAACCTATGAACCCTGGTCCATTTTCCTACACTGTTAAACAAACCACTACAATTCCCTGCTTTCTTTACTAACTGCAAGCATACACCATTTTCCACACTATACGTCTAATCTTTGTTTTTAGCAAGACCGGTGAGATTGACAACCTCACTGTACCATTCGGACAACGTGTTTTGGTTGTGTTGTGTGCAGGTTCCGCGTTGTTGCTGACACCGGTGAGGCGCAATCACCACCGTCAGTGGCATCAACCTTCCGAAGATCCTCTTTCTCCTACTGGATTGATAACCTTGGTTCTTAACTGAGGGAAATTCTTACCGCTACACTTATCACACCCTCCTCTTGGGGTTCCCAACACGCCATCACAAGCAGCAAGAATTCCACCTCAGCTGCATCAACCTTCTGAGATTGCTTGTCCTCCTACTGGTCGATTCAACCTTGGTTTCTTTTTTTGAGGGAAAACTTGCCATTGTGCTCTTCATAACCTTTCTCTTGGGGTTTACCAACGTCCACTACACCATCATACCTAGATGTGGCGCTTCCTAAAAATATAGGGCGCACATTTAGGGGGAGCCATTCCTTCCTTTGAACCATGATAGCTTTGTTGTAAATGCTTTATTTCTTTGCATATCCTAGTGTTGTCATCTAAAACAAAAAATGGGGAGACTGAAAGAACATTTTTTAGCTCTCCCTAGTTTGGTTTTGTGTGTTAAATAACAACACTGGCGATCACCTAACCGTGTGTCAAGTGATACATGTGTTAGGAACTTTACCCATGAAAGCATTGTACTCAAATAGCAAAAGAAGAGCAACTCTCTGTCTGTCTGAAAAGTTCAGGCCAGAGACTCCGGGCTCCCTGACTGGAGACTCCGGTGCAGAAACACCAGAGACTTATGAGGAGACTCCATTCATCCTTTTTAGAGTGTGTCTGCTCATTGGCGAAATCTCGCAGAAGGCCGCCCCGGAGTAAGGCTGGAGTGTCCCCGGAGACTCCGGCCCCCTGGTTTGCGTTTTGGTGAAAAACTCACAAAGGCCTCCGAATTAGGGCCAAAGTATCCCCGGAGACTCCGGGCCCCTGTTTTTAATTTGGTCTTTTTCTTGCAGATTCCCACTCCGAAGCAACCCCAGAGTATTTGAATAATTCGACCCATGATAGAAATAGGAGAGGGGTATAAATACCCTCTCCATCTTCTCCAAAAAGCTAGCTTGACTACCATTGAAGTACACCATTAATGATCTCACGGAAAACCTAGATTTCTCCCAATCCCTCCACCCAAACTCGTTGATCTTTAGAGGATTGAAGGAGAAGGCCTCGATCTAGATCTTCACCAAGACATTCTTCATTTCTCCCTCATTCACTTGAGGTATTTGTGTCTAGGGTTTCCTTGTGAGAAACCTATACCTCTTGTTACTCACTTGTTGCTTGTAACAAATTCTTGGTGTTCTTGAGAGCCCCCAATTCGATTGTGGGTGTGTGCCTCAAGCTCATTGTAAAGGCTCCGGATTCCGCTTCGAAGGATTCCATAGTGTAAGGTGAACTAGGCCTTTGTGGTGAAGTTCATCGGAGAATAGGGTAATGCCTTTGTGGCGTTGAGTAGGCCTTTGTGACGGAACTCACACCCTCCAATGAGACGTACTCCCCTCAAAAGAAGGAATTCGGGATACATCCCTGTCTCTGTGTGCTTCCACTTCGGTTACTTATATCCTTTAGTTTTACTTTGTTTTGTATCTTGCTTAGTGTAATCATTGTCATATAGGTAAATTCAGCTTAGTTGCATATATATAGAATTTACCTTTGTGTCAAGCCTAAAATCAAAAAAGTATTAAAATTTGGAGGTAGCACCTATTCACCCGCCCTCTAGGTGCCCAGACGGCCCGTTCACAAAGCCAACTATTACTTTCTCCGGGGTAAGCGTGTCGCACCCGGACTTCTAGAGGATACTCACCGTACGAACTGAACAGTATTTTGATTGGATTACGGGGCTTACCGGCACCCGCAGCTCTTACGAGTAGGCCAACACTTATGTGTGACAACCAATCTTTTACTATTCACCGTCGATGTAAACTATCCCGTAGAAATCAGGACACTACCATTGACGTACTTCATACCATACACACATGGTACGTCAACGGCTTTGAACAAGATGATAACATAACATATCTCTAAGACACAAAAGATTGAAATAAGTTGCAACTGGCCCTCACTAGGGCAGAGAATAGCAAATACAATCATCCAGAGGACACATGTCCCAACATAACATCATTACAACTCAGCGGAAGCATTCAAAGGGTCTGAGTACAAACAAATCCAAATAGGCTTAAGAAGCCGGGAATGAAAAGAAAACGGAGCCCATCCACGATGTCTCGGATCCTGCCCGGGTCCGCTAACTACTCGTCAGCAGCCTCGTCAAACTCCACGTAGTAGCCGTCACCTGGATCCCCGTAAGCGTAGTCTGCGGAAACCACAGCCCCAAAGGGGTCAGTACATAAACGTACTGGCAAGCAAGACTCACAGTTCACCAAAGTGTAGCCCGTCAACACCAAGCACAGAAGCCTTGGGATCAACGGAAGAAAGGGTATAAAAGATGCTGCAACTGGCTGCACTAACAAACTACAGAACATACTACAACTTCCGGTGTATCAGAAAGAGATAAGATAGCGTATCGTAACCAACTATAGCTATCCTCCAAACAAACCCATCTTGGATCTCGCCCCTTATCCAAAGAAGCAATCCAAGGATAACTCACACAGTTGAATTAATGATGGATCAAGTTGTTGTGTCAATAAGCCTATTACTATTCAAGTTATCATTAGTTAGGTGTAAATTGTTCTGAGTACTTGTTAGCCAGTACTTTCACCAAGTCAACCATAACCGCGGAAAACACGGCTTCTCGAGAAGATTTATCCCTGCAGGGGTGCACCAATTTGGCCGTACACGTAAGAATAACCCGCCAGATGGGAAGGCCTTTCCCACCAAGCGGGGCACTCAACACAACTCAACTCTTCTTCGCATCAAGCCCAAAGCACCACGTGCTGTGCGTGCGCGGCTAATCGAGCCCCACGAAGAAAAGGGGACCCTCATAGCACTGGAAGACCACGCCGCCCTAAATGCCGACTACAAAAGTTCCACCCTGGCCTCGGGTTCGTACCTGCATATGCGTGCATCAAATGGAAAGCCCGAACTAAGTGTGGTGATTTGGACGAGATGCGAATCGAATCAAATTGAGGGGGGCGCCCATACACGCTTCCCACATGCGGATAGTGCGCTCATCATGGATCAGTAGACAAGACCCTTTTCCTATTAGGGTCGGCACTAGCAGGCCTCAAAACCACGCCGGGCCTCCTGCCGGTGCCTTATCAGCAAATTATTATTACCTCAAATTAACAGGTTGTTGTTTAACATCGAGCCCCAGAATATAACAGAATATAATAACAGAAAGTAACTGATAACAGACTCGAGCAAAAAAACCCTAAGCATGCTAGTAAGACACGGGCCCAAGCAACGGGGTTTTAGGACTGGAGGTGTGGCAATATCAGGGTTTAGGGTATCATGTGATAGGTTCGTAACAGAAGCAACGATACATAGGGCTAGCAAATATAGACAACGGAAAGTATCGGTAACCAATGTTGAAAGGAACACAATGGTTCATGTGAGTGATAACTTGCCTGCGAACCCAGTAGCCGGGTACTGAGCTAGATCCTCAGAAGGGGTGTCGTAAAGATCGTCGGTATCAACGTCGTCGTCTATCCGAGAAGAAGCAAACAAACAATACAGGAAGAAATAAACAATCAATATCATGGCATAGTGCACAATCATAGGATGATGCATGTCAAGTTAATGGATGCATCAAAATAAACTATTTGATATGATAGCACAATTTAAATGGACACATATGCAATATTGAGTTGCATATGAAAAGCCCATGGATTTTTGGTTAGATTATTTGTTTTCCAACTAATCAACAGGTGCTAGTGGTTTAGTATGATGCATGCAAAAGGGAAACAGCAAAATAACAACATTAGAACCAATTTGAAATGAGGTTTAGCAATTTAGAATTTTATTATTAATTTAGGGAATTTTTGGGTGTCTTAAAGGTGACACACAAGTATTTGTTGTTTTCAACCATCTAAGTTGTTCAGAACAAATAACTAAATTCATATTTGAAAAGATCATGAAATTTTGGGTGGATTACATGTTTCAAATATTGAAAAAGGAATTTGGATGAATTTATTATGACTTAAACAAAATTAAACAAGTTTTAAATGAGTTTAAAACAAGCATGAATTTTATTTGCTCAAAACATAATTTCAAACTCATATTTGAAAAGTTTACACTTTGATGGTTTGAAAACATATTTTGCATGTTCAAAAATATTTTATATTGAGCAAGTTATGATTTTATCAAATTTAAATGAATTAAACAAGTATTAAATTATTTAGGCAATTTAAATTATTCAAACCATGAAAAAAAATTATATTTGAAAAGGTTATTCAAAATAGCATGGAAAACATATTTTATTTGCATTTATTGGATTAAGAATGAATTAGTTATGGAATTTAGAAATTTGCATTTGAATTCAAATTTGAATTGCATTTTGAAATTTCAAAACAGCACACAAGTGGCATAGTTGGATAGACAATTAAATTTAGAACAACAAACATATATAACTTTTATTTATTGGGGTTATAGATTAAAAGTTATTAAAGTTTAAAGTTTAGTGTTTAAATCTGCAATTAAAAGGATTTAATTTGAAAACAGAAACGTGGAAAACGTTTGTTACTGCGCTGCTGTCTACCCCTAGCCACTGCCCGTGGGCCAGGGGCCAGCGTGGCGCGCCTTGCGCTTGCGTGGCAGCCACAGTGGCTGACGGGTGGGCCTCTGCGCGGGGAAGGAAAAAATGCCCAAAAAGGTTTGGCGCTGCGGGGACTCGAACCCACGACCAGCCGCGAGATTTAGACGCGCTGTTACCAGTGCGGTAATTCTTCAGTTTTGACAGAGAAGGGAACGCGGACAGGTTTAAGTGTCAAACTGTTATCTGAATCTCACAAGCGCGCTGACTAACTGAACTAACTGACAGAGACTTGATCGTTGCTCGCCGGCGGGGAGATAACGCGGCCGTGCTCGATCTGCTGGGGTGCAGTGGGGTGGTGGACGTGCACGGTACCGTGGTGGTGCACAGAGGGAGAGAGGGAAGTAGCTGGTGGAGCTCACCACCGTTGTAGGCGTAGCAGAGGGGCGGTGACGACAGCGTGACGGAGGCGACGGCGGCGGTGTCGTGGACGGCGGGGAAGATCCAGGGGGTCACGGTGAGCGCTCGGGTGTCCAAACGGTAGAGGGGTTAGCGGGGGTTCGATTTCAGGGGCTAGACGAGGGAGTGGTGATGTGAGGTGGTTGCGGCCATCGGTGGTTCAGAGATGAACTTCTCCGGCGAGGGGCGACAGTGAGCGGGATGTGGCCGGGAGAGGGGCAGACGGCGGCGGCGCGAGGGGGAAATAGTGACCTAGGGTTAGGGGTAGGTGGCGCGGAGCCCTAGGGCTTGTTTTATAGGGGCGCACGGGCGTCGATGGCCGTCCACGGTGCTCTGTCGCCGACGTGGAGGCACGGATCCGTCGCCGTACAGGAGGGAGATGGTGGAACAGAAGCGAAAAAAACGAATCGTTTTTCTCTGCGGGATAACGGGCTGGGCTGCGCGCGGAAGGGAAACGAGGTGGGCTGGGCGCAGCCCACCCTCTGTTGGCGCCAAAAACGTTTGAATTTTTATTTCTCCTTATTTATTTATTTTTGCTGAAAAAGAATTTGGAAGGAAAAGGTGGTTTTTAGGTTAGAGAAAAATTTGGAAAAATTAGAGGAAGTTCCTTAGGCCAATTACAAACAGTTGTTAACTTTTATTTTCAAAAGTTTAAATATTTGCTTGCTGTTTAAAATTAAACCAAATTTGGGGAATTTTAATATTACATGCTCATTAATAAAAACCCACTTTTAAATAGGGTAACCCCTATGTTAAATTACAAACCATTGATCAAAATTGTTTTATAATTTGCATGAATTCAATTGGTTGCTGTTTGATGCTTGAATTTGGAATTTTAAATGTGTTTGGAAATTAAATGATTGGTTTAAAACCATCATTTTCACAAGTGATCACTATGGAAAAACATGAAACCAATTGGTTGTTATTATTTGTAATTTTTATTCAAAATGTTGTAACAGAGCAAGTATGAAACCATTGTTTGAATAAGGTTTGAATTTGAGTTGGGAAAAACAGGGAAAAACAGATGCAACAAATAAGAAACAAATGCAAA
Source organism: Alopecurus myosuroides (assembly GCA_028641055.1). Classification (NCBI taxonomy): domain Eukaryota; kingdom Viridiplantae; phylum Streptophyta; class Magnoliopsida; order Poales; family Poaceae; genus Alopecurus; species Alopecurus myosuroides. The sequence continues at coordinate 155,849,581 of CM054057.1, read as the reverse complement.
CAGAATGAAAACAATATGACGACATGATGCAATACTTTAATAAACATGCAACAAACATTCTAAGGGGATGGTTTTCATACTTGGGATGTTACAAAACGCCCCCCCTTGAAGGAATCGCGCCCCGAGATTCCTACTGAGAAAGGAAAAGGTCCGGATACTTCTTGCGAAGATCCTCTTCGGTCTCCCACGTTGCCTCTTTATCGGAATGATGCGACCACTGTACTTTCAAGAACTTGGTGCTCTTGTTGCGAGTCTTACGCTCGGTCTCATCGAGAATACGAACAGGGTGCTCCTCATAAGATAGATCATCTTGCAGTTCAATGGAATCATGATCAACTGCACGATCTGGATCTTTGAAACTCCTCTTGAGCTGTGACACGTGGAACACATCGTGCACCTTGGATAGCTTTTCTGGCAGTTCAAGACGATACGCATTTTCTGCACGCCTTGAGAGAATGTTGAAAGGACCAATGTATCTTGGTGCAAGCTTTCCTTTCACACCGAAACGATGAGTGCCTCTGAGAGGAGTTACACGGAGATATGCCTTGTCACCAGGTGCATAGATCATATGCCTGTGCTTGCTGTCATAGTAGCTTTTCTGACGAGACTGAGCAATCCTGAGATTGTCACGAATGATACGAACTTTCTCCTCGGCTTCCTTAACAATGTCAGGGCCTAAGAGTGAACGTTCACCAGCTCCAGACCAATTGATTGGACTCCTGCATCTGCGGCCATAGAGTGCTTCAAATGGTGCCATACCTAGGCTTGCCTGGTAGCTGTTGTTGTAGGAGAATTCAGCATATGGAAGACAATCCTCCCATTTCATGCCAAAAGAGATACCACATGCTCTGAGCATATCCTCGAGAATCTGATTGACTCTTTCGACTTGCCCCTGAGACTGAGGGTGATAAGCTGTGCTGAACAGAAGTTTGGTGCCCAATGCTTCTTGAAAACTCTTCCAGAAATGAGAAGTGAAGATACTTCCACGGTCTGAGCTTATTTCCAATGGAACACCATGAAGAGGAACAATCTTTGCTGTGTAGAGCTCTGCTAACTGGCTAGCTGAGATAGTTTCCTTGACAGCAAATAAGTGAGCTACTTTAGTGAGACGATCAATAACAACGAAGATTGCATCGTTGACCTTTTTGGACTTTGGAAACCCAGTAACGAAGTCCATTTCAATCATGTCCCACTTCCACTCAGGAATTTTCAAAGGTTGGAGTAGACCTGCTGTTTTCTGATGGACTGCCTTAACACGTTGACAAACGTCGCATTCAGAAACGTATTGAGCAATTTCAAGTTTCATGCCAGGCCACCAATACAGTGTCTTAAGATCCTGGTACATCGTTGTACTTCCAGGGTGAATGGAGAGAGGAGTTTCATGAGCCTCCTTGAGAATGATATCTTTGAGACTTTGAACTTGAGGAACTGCAATGCGTCCTTCAAAGAACACAGTTCCTTTATCATCAACTGAGAAGGACTTGAATTTCTCCTTGCCTTCCTTGATGTGCTCAACCATCTTCTTGATTTCAGTATCACGAAGTTGTTCAGAATGAATCTTGTCCTCGAGAGTTGGACTGGCTGTCAAGCTAGCAAGGTAGCCTTGAGGAACAAGACCAAGGTTCAGCTTCTGGAATTCTTCATGAAGTGGAGGTTGGCTTTCCATGATCATGAGATTATTGCAGTATGACTTGCGACTGGGAGCATCGGCCATAACATTAGCCTTGCCTGGAGTGTAAGAAATGGTGAGATCAAAGTCCTTAATCTTTTCAATCCATCTCCTTTTCCTGAGGTTTAGATCTGGCTGAGTGAAGATGTATTTCAGACTCTTGTGATCGGAAAAGATTTCAGTGCGATTACCCAACAAGTATTGCCTCCATTTCTTGAGGGCAAACACAACTGCTGCAAGTTCTAGATCATGTGTGGGATAGTTTTGCTCATGTGGGTTCAACTGACGTGAAGCATAAGCCACAACTTGACGTTCTTGCATAAGAACTGCTCCTAGACCTTGGAGAGATGCATCGCAGAATATCTGGAAAGGTTTGGTAGTACCTGGGCCAACCAGAACTGGGGTGGAAGTGAGTTTAGTCATCAGGAGATTGAAACTCTCATCACATTGTGGAGTCCAAACGAACTTCTTGTCCTTCTTTGTGAGATCAGTGAGAGGTTTGGCAATCTTGGAAAAGTTTTGGACGAAACGACGGCAATAGCTAGCCAAGCCAAGAAAGCTTCTAACTTGTTTTACCGTCTTAGGAGGTTTCCAATCAACAATTGCTTTAACCTTTTCTGGATCAATGGCTATGCCCTTGGCGGAGATGACATGACCAAGGTAAGCAACTTCTGGAATCCAGAACTCACATTTGGAGAACTTGGCATATAGACGATGCTCGCGAAGTTTCATGAGAGTGAGACGAAGGTGTTCTCCATGCTCTTCCTCGGATTTTGAGTAGACTAGAATATCATCAAGATATACCACAACGAACTTGTCGAGGTATTCATGGAAGACAGAATTCATGAGTCTTGAGAAGGTCGCCGGTGCATTGGTGAGACCAAAGGACATGACGGTGTATTCATATAGACCGTACCGAGTGGTGAAAGCTGTTTTTGGAATATCTTCCTTTCTGATCTTTATTTGATGGTAACCCATCCTCAAGTCCAACTTTGAGAATATTGAGGCTCCAGCAAGTTGATCAAAAAGATCATCGATACGAGGAATTGGGTACTTGTTTTTGATAGTTTTCTCGTTGAGAGGACGATAGTCAACCACGAGTCCTTTTGTTTGATCCTTCTTGGCAACAAACAGAGTTGGGCAACCCCAAGCGGAAGAACTAGGTTGAATGTAACCTTTCTCCATGTACATATCGATTTGCTCCTTCAACAATTTCAGTTCAGGAGGAGCTATCTTGTATGGATGCTTAGAGATTGGAGCAGTACCTGGTTCAAGCTCGATCACGAACTCAACTGCTCTGTCCGGAGGCATCCCTGGCAACTCTTCTGGAAAGACGTCAGGGAATTCACAAACCACCGGAACATTTTCAAGCAGAGGTAGAGGTTTAGCATCCAGGGTGTACAGCTGAACAGAACTTGATTCACTTGGAGAATATACTATCTGGCCGGAAGGGTGGAACAAAGTTATTGACTTCTTAGCACAATCAATCGTAGCTTTATTGGCCTTCAACCAATCCATGCCAAGGATGACATCAATGTCAGAATTGCCAAGCAGAATGAGAGAAGCAAGAAATATATGGCCTCCAATCAAGATCTGATTCTCATGACTGATCTTGGAAGTTTGCATAGTTGCTCCAGGGGAGTTTACTACTAGCGGGGAACCCAAACCAACAAAAGGTAGCTTAACTGCTGTCGCAAAGATCTTTGACACGAAAGAATGCGATGCTCCGGTATCAAACAACACTTTAGCTGGGTTAGAGTTTACGGGGAATGTACCGAGAACGACGTCAGCAGCTTCCTCGGCTTTGTCGGCCTTGATATGATTCACCCTCGCGGTCCTCCCGACAGGCCTGTTGTTGGAGTTGAAGGCTTTAGCCGGGGGAGCACGAACCATTGCCTGGTTGGTGTTGGGGCGAGGAGGTGGTGGAGGTAGCTGCCTCTGAGTGCACTTATCAGCATAGTGTCCAGTCTGCTTGCATTTGAAGCAAGTGACGACACGAGGTGCATCTGGCCTTGGCTGCCCCATTGAGAACCTCTGAGCCTGCATCTGAGCTGGGTTGGGTGGGCGGGGACCAAAGCCTGGAGAAGCTTGGGCATATGGAGCCCTAGTGACAGCACTGTTTGGCACCCAGATGCGGCGCTTCTGCGGAGGGGTGGTCATGTTGGAGGAGGAACCACCCTCACGCGAGTGCTTGCGCGACTCTTCGAACGCCTTGCGCCCATTCTCCTCATTGAGCGCGGTGTTCACGAGCTCCTCGAAGTCCTTGCACTTGATGTTGGTGAGAGCGTACTTCAGTTCCGGGTTAAAACCTCGGCGGAACCTTGCCATCTTTTTGGCCTCAGTGGACACCTCATCACCAGCATAACGAGCGAGGCGATTGAACTCATTCTGGTAGCCAATGACGTCCAGCTTGCCCTGCTTAAGAGAGCAGAACTCTTCACGCATCCTTTCCATGAGACCATCTGGGATGTGGTGCTTCAGGAAGGCATCCTTGAAACAACCCCAGGTGATAGGGTATCCAGCTCTCATGGTCTGGTAGTTCTCCCACCAGGTAGCTGCCTGACCCTTCAGTAGGTAGGTGGCATACTTGACTTTATCCTCCTCAGCAATGTGAGCAATGTCCAGAGCCCTGGCCATCTCCCGGATCCAGTCATCAGCATCCAGAGGCTCACGTGTTGCCACGAAAGCTCTCGGCCCCAGACTCAGAAACTCCTTGATGCTGACTCGCGGAGCATTCTGGTTGTTGTGCTGGTTAGCCTGGATCTGGGCCATCTGAGTCACGACCTGAGTCATCTGAGTCAACAGCTCCGTGAGCGGAGGTGGTTCAGGCGGGTTGCTCCTTGTTGGCGGCATCCTGAATAGACATGCATTTTAGCACAACAATAGAAAAGGATAGACTTGGTAACCGAAAGATAGATTATTCCGACGCATGAATAGATAACCAACAGGTACATCATCACATGTTCAAATACATCAGAATATCCAACAGACCAAAACATGGTTCGAAAGCCAAAGGATAACTAGACATAGCTATGAATGGATACATCGGTACTCCCATGCTCATCACGCAGGACGGCGGTGAGTAGTACGCCGAGAGATACGGTGAGGAGGAATCCCACGGAAGTAGGTAGAACGACGATCCACGTAGAGCTGGACTGCTCTGAGAGGGACTCTCGGTGTGGTGAAGTAGAAAGCGTCGTCTCCCTGTGCTCCAAAGCGTGGAATCCCAGTGTAACCAGCTCCGAGGTTGAGGAGTGGACCTCTGATCGGCTCGTAACCTCCAGCATCTGGCAAACTACGTCCCACTGTCTGATGGAAACGTGCAAAGCGCTCATCTCCAACAAAGTCTGTGGTGTACGTAGCCAGACGAGTCAAAGCAAGATAGAGCTGCTCCCTGACTGAGGCCAACTCCTGAGAAAGTGTGGTGGCAACAGCGTCACTGTGTCTCACAAACTGAGCGGTGGTGTGCAGCCTGGTGTTATCATGCTCGTAGACATCCAGGTTGTCGTAGAGGGTGAAGTGAGCTCCCGCTGAAGTGATGTAACCACGGGGGATGTGGCGATAGGTAGAATCGTCAAACCCCCAGTAGTCAACACGGAGGACGGTGAGACTCACGTAAGCTGCCTGCTGCACGGCCATATCCACTGTGGAACCTACTGCCTCGTAGCGGTGGACAACGCTCATGCCATCATCTGACAGAATGTAGACGATAGCCTGGTAGTAGGTCTGGTCAAACTCTCGCTGCTGCTCATAGACCTGGTACTCTGGTGCCCAATGGAACCCCAGATAAGTGACCATGTCTCTCAGCATCTCCGGATAACCGGCGGTGCTCTCACAACGAGTCATCCGAACCACCTGCGGGAAGAACCTGAGGTCCATCTGCAGATGATTTGGGAGGTTTTGATTAGACGCCGGTAGAGAACTGAAGTGGAAAGCAACAACAAGGTTCAACGGACGAATCGGATGTTGAGAAGAACAGGATATCGAAGCAACAACGGGAAACACGAGACCAAAACTCCTGAGGTACTACGGAAAAACCCACCCGGGCTTCTAAAGGATCAATATCTACTGCTTAAGGAATAGAGGATTTGCTTCCGGGGCTTACACGCCTCCGTTCTCAATCATGAGTAGGCAACATGATAAATCATGTCACAACCACCTCCATTCCTATGGTCTAGTAGATATAACTATCCTTGAGAAACCAGGATACGTGAAACCCTAACTTGAAAGTTTAGGTGAGAACAGAAAACAACGTTGCACTTCCTTACCAGAAAAGGGTGGGTGGGTGGGGAAAGAAGAAAAATGGCAGAATTCCTACTCTCACGTTTCATTTTTCCTATATAGCTACACAAATAGTTTCTAGACTCAACTGCGACCAGTAAAAAGGGATCCTACAGGCAGACAGGCTCTGGTACCATTTGTCGCACCCGGACTTCTAGAGGATACTCACCGTACGAACTGAACAGTATTTTGATTGGATTACGGGGCTTACCGGCACCCGCAGCTCTTACGAGTAGGCCAACACTTATGTGTGACAACCAATATTTTACTATTCACCGTCGATGTAAACTATCCCGTAGAAATCAGGACACTACCATTGACGTACTTCATACCATACACACATGGTACGTCAACGGCTTTGAACAAGATGATAACATAACATATCTCTAAGACACAAAAGATTGAAATAAGTTGCAACTGGCCCTCACTAGGGCAGAGAATAGCAAATACAATCATCCAGAGGACACATGTCCCAACATAACATCATTACAACTCAGCGGAAGCATTCAAAGGGTCTGAGTACAGACAGATCCAAATAGGCTTAAGAAGCCGGGAATGAAAAGAAAACGGAGCCCATCCACGATGTCTCGGATCCTGCCCGGGTCCACTAACTACTCGTCAGCAGCCTCGTCAAACTCCACGTAGTAGCCGTCACCTGGATCCTCGTAAGCGTAGTCTGCGGAAACCACAGCCCCAAAGGGGTCAGTACATAAACGTACTGGCAAGCAAGACTCACAGTTCACCAAAGTGTAGCCCGTCAACACCAAGCACAGAAGCCTTGGGATCAACGGAAGAAAGGGTATAAAAGATGCTGCAACTGGCTGCACTAACAAACTACAGAACATACTACAACTTCCGGTGTATCAGAAAGAGATAAGATAGCGTATCGTAACCAACTATAGCTATCCTCCAAACAAACCCATCCTGGATCTCGCCCCTTATCCAAAGAAGCAATCCGAGGATAACTCACACAGTTGAATTAATGATGGATCAAGTTGTTGTGTCAATAAGCCTATTACTAGTCAAGTTATCATTAGTTAGGTGTAAATTGTTCTGAGTACTTGTTAGCCAGTACTTTCACCAAGTCAACCATAACCGCGGAAAACACGGCTTCTCGAGAAGATTTATCCCTGCAGGGGTGCACCAATTTGGCCGTACACGTAAGAATAACCCGCCAGATGGGAAGGCCTTTCCCACCAAGCGGGGCACTCAACACAACTCAACTCTTCTTCGCATCAAGCCCAAAGCACCACGTGTTGTGCGTGCGCGGCTAATCGAGCCCCACGAAGAAAAGGGGACCCTCATAGCACTGGAAGACCACGCCGCCCTAAATGCCGACTACAAAAGTTCCACCCTGGCCTCGGGTTCGTACCTGCATATGCGTGCATCAAATGGAAAGCCCGAACTAAGTGTGGTGATTTGGACGAGATGCGAATCGAATCAAATTGAGGGGGGCGCCCATACACGCTTCCCACATGCGGATAGTGCGCTCATCATGGATCAGTAGACAAGACCCTTTTCCTATTAGGGTCGACACTAGCAGGCCTCAAAACCACGCCGGGCCTCCTGCCGGTGCCTTATCAGCAAATTATTATTACCTCAAATTAACAGGTTGTTGTTTAACATCGAGCCCCAGAATATAACAGAATATAATAACAGAAAGTAACTGATAACAGACTCGAGCAAAACAACCCTAAGCATGCTAGTAAGACACGGGCCCAAGCAACGGGGTTTTAGGACTGGAGGTGTGGCAATATCAGGGTTTAGGGTATCATGTGATAGGTTCGTAACAGAAGCAACGATACATAGGGCTAGCAAATATAGACAACGGAAAGTATCGGTAACCAATGTTGAAAGGAACACAATGGTTCATGTGAGTGATAACTTGCCTGCGAACCCAGTAGCCGGGTACTGAGCTAGATCCTCAGAAGGGGTGTCGTAAAGATCGTCGGTATCAACGTCGGCGTCTATCCGAGAAGAAGCAAACAAACAATACAGGAAGAAATAAACAATCAATATCATGGCATAGTGCACAATCATAGGATGATGCATGTCAAGTTAATGGATGCATCAAAATAAACTATTTGATATGATAGCACAATTTAAATGGACACATATGCAATATTGAGTTGCATATGAAAAGCCCATGGATTTTTGGTTAGATTATTTGTTTTCCAACTAATCAACAGGTGCTAGTGGTTTAGTATGATGCATGCAAAAGGGAAACAGCAAAATAACAACATTAGAACCAATTTGAAATGAGGTTTAGCAATTTAGAATTTTATTATTAATTTAGGGAATTTTTGGGTGCCTTAAAGGTGACACACAAGTATTTGTTGTTTTCAACCATCTAAATTGTTCAAAACAAATAACTAAATTCATATTTGAAAAGATCATGAAATTTTGGGTGAATTACATGTTTCAAATATTGAAAAAGGAATTTGGATGAATTTATTATGACTTAAACAAAATTAAACAAGTTTTAAATGAGTTTAAAACAAGCATGAATTTTATTTGAATTTTATTTGCTCAAAACATAATTTCAAACTCATATTTGAAAATTTTACACTTTGATGGTTTGAAAACATATTTTGCATGTTCAAAAATATTTTATATTGAGCAAGTTATGATTTTATCAAATTTAAATGAATTAAACAAGTATTAAATTATTTAGGCAATTTAAATTATTCAAACCATGAAACAAAATTTATATTTGAAAAGGTTATTCAAAATAGCATGGAAAACATATTTTATTTGCATTTATTGGATTAAGAATGAATTAGTTATGGAATTTAGAAATTTGCATTTGAATTATTTGAATTCAAATTTGAATTGCATTTTGAAATTTCAAAACAGCACATAAGTGGCATAGTTGGATAGGCAATTAAATTTAGAACAAGAAACATATATAACTTTTATTTATTGGGGTTATAGATTAAAAGTTATTAAAGTTTAAAGTTTAGGGTTTAAATCTGCAATTAAAAGGATTTAATTTGAAAACAGAAACGTGGAAAACGTTTGTTACTGCGCTGCTGTCTACCCCTAGCCACTGCCCGTGGGCCAGGGGCCAGCGTGGCGCGCCTTGCGCTTGCGTGGCAGCCACAGTGGCTGACGGGTGGGCCTCTGCGCGGAGAAGGAAAAAATGCCCAAAAAGGTTTGGCGCTGCGGGGACTCGAACCCACGACCAGCCGCGAGATTCAGACGCGCTGTTACCACTGCAGTAATTCTTCAGTTTTGACAGAGAAGGGAACGCGGACAGGTTTAGGTGTCAAACTGTTATCTGAATCTCACAAGCGCGCGCTGACTAACTGAACTAACTGACAGAGACTTGATCGTTGCTCGCCGGCGGGGAGATAACGCGGCCGTGCTCGATCTGCTGGGGTGCAGTGGGGTGGTGGACGTGCACGGTACCGTGGTGGTGCACAGAGGGAGAGAGGGAAGTAGCTGGTGGAGCTCACCACCGTTGTAGGCGTAGCAGAGGGGCGGTGACGACAGCGTGACGGAGGCGACGGCGGCGGTGTCGTGGATGGCGGGGAAGATCCAGGGGGTCACGTTGAGCGCTCGGGTGTCCAAACGGTAGAGGGGTTAGCGGGGGTTCGATTTCAGGGGCTAGACGAGGGAGTGGTGCTGTGAGGTGGTTGCGGCCATCGGTGGTTTAGAGATGAACTTCTCCGGCGAGGGGCGACAGTGAGCGGGATGTGGCCGGGAGAGGGGCAGACGGCGGCGGCGCGAGGGGGAAATAGTGACCTAGGGTTAGGGGTAGGTGGCGCGGAGCCCTAGGGCTTGTTTTATAGGGGCGCACGGGCGTCGATGGCCGTCCACGGTGCTCTGTCGCCGACGTGGAGGCACGGATCTGTCGCCGTACAGGAGGGAGACGGTGGAACAGAAGCGAAAAAAAACGAATCGTTTTTCTCTGCGGGATAACGGGCTGGGCTGCACGCGGAAGGGAAACGAGGTGGGCTGGGCGCAGCCCACCCTCTGTTGGCGCCAAAAACGTTTGAATTTTTATTTCTCCTTATGTTTTTTTTTTTGCTGAAAAAGAATTTGGAAGGAAAAGGTGGTTTTTAGGTTAGAGAAAAATTTGGAAAAATTAGAGGAAGTTCCTTAGGCCAATTACAAACAGTTGTTAACTTTTATTTTCAAAAGTTTAAATATTTGCTTGTTGTTTGAAATTAAACCAAATTTGGGGAATTTTAATATTACATGCTCATTAATAAAAACCCACTTTTAAATAGGGTAACCCCTATGTTAAATTACAAACCATTGATCAAAATTGTTTTATAATTTGCATGAATTCAATTGGTTGCTGTTTGATGCTTGAATTTGGAATTTTAAATGTGTTTGGAAATTAAATGATTGGTTTAAAACCATCATTTTCACAAGTGATCACTATGGAAAAACATGAAACCAATTGGTTGTTATTATTTGTGATTTTTATTCAAAATGTTGTAACAGAGCAAGTATGAAACCATTGTTTGAATAAGGTTTGAATTTGAGTTGGGAAAAATAGGGAAAAACAGATGCAACAAATAAGAAACAAATGCAAACAGAATGAAAACAATATGATGACATGATGCAATACTTTAATAAACATGCAACAAACATTCTAAGGGGATGGTTTTCATACTTGGGATGTTACAAAGCGCTTCGAGCTAGTTGGTGTACCTCATGTAGCATTCCTCTGATTCACCATGGAAATGTTTGACATTATCCAACATGTACGCTCATGTGGGCTTGCACAACCGGATTCCATGATCCTCTCATTGCTTCTCCTTCAAAAGAACATGACGTCCAACGGGCAAGCGCAATCACAACCAGATCGACAATAGAAGCATATATCCACCAATACATGCTTTTTTAGTCCTGCAACACGCCTCGTCCAATAGCGCATAGAGAACAAAAATGTAAATACCAAGCACATACAATGTTTGGTGTTACCAACTAATACATTTTATACAATTCATTACATGTCGACACAAGTAAGAGACTGTCGCCGATCCCGAGCTGAGATTATGTTCCCAACCCGCAAACAACTTGTGCCACATAAAAGAGGCGTTGCTTCCGGTGTCGTCAAGGAAAAGAACTCAACTGATAACATACTGCAAGTATGCTTGGGCATACATCTCAATCACCGGTTTGTAAGCATCCTTGGGGCACTTCTTAAACTTTTCTTGAATCCAAGTATAAGTAGCACTAGCGGACACCTTTTCTTTCATTGGCGCTTCCCCGATGAGTTCCCTCATCCTATCACGCCATCCATCGGAATCTGTACTCATACAAACGGGTGTTCCTCTTATGTGAAGAGCTAAAATCATGGAAACATTCTGCAGAGTCACGGTCATCTCTCCACAAGGAAGGTGAAAACTATGCTTCTCGGGTCTCCACCGGTCAACAAGCGCAGTGATCGCACAAGGGTTCATATGTGGGGTCGAATGAGAGACAATGTTGAAGAAACGGAGAACTCCATCTTCTTGATATACTGTGTATCTTCTGTCATACGAAATCTTCTTGCTATGAACCTCATGTGACCTCAGATGCAACCAAGGGAATGCCTACAATACAAGCAAAGTAAGAACATGATCAACCCATGTTAACACCAGAATTAATGTCATGTAAATTAAATACCTTTCCATTCTTCGCCATTAACCGTCAACGGTGCCATTTATCGTAATGGTCATCCAAAATAGTTTTAGGTTCCATCATGCACATGTGACAAGAATTAACATCCCAAATCTTACAAGTTACATGCTACTTCAATTGATACAAGATCGGAGCCATGGAGATTTTATAAACAACCACCACAAACTATCAACAACAGTGCATACCTATTTCATCTAATTTTGATGCAAATCAACCAATCCATATATGCGAAACATCAATTTACCATATACAATTCTTTCAACATATACTTCCTAAATGCAACATTTTCCTCATCATCAACTCACTATTTTACCTTTTCTTCTTATTTTATTCTCTTCGGTAACCCAAGCAACCAACTTACTATGAGACACGGTGTATCTACAATATACACACAATTGAGACCAATTGCACCAAAGGAACACACTAGGGCATACATTAAACTAGTACAAAAAATTTCATACCTGAAATCAACCTCAGATACCACTAGATTAGGAAATCTGCATACATCAAAGGGAACAATTTTAGCCCAACATATAAAATATAAGCTACTAATAGTGGCTCGGAGGAAAAATAAGGGAATTTTTTGGCGGTTAGGAGGGATTTGGTGGGGAGGATGAACATGGGCTCTGACTATGCGGAAGAGCCCTCCTGCCTCCCCCACCGCCGATCTGCCCACGATCTATGGTTCGGGGGCGAGGAGAAGGACGGGCAGATTGGGCCGGTGGAGGACAAGAGGATGGAGGGAGTGCGAAGAGTATGAAGGAGAGGAGGAGGTTGTCGAGAAGGAGGATATGGGAGGGAGGATCGTACCCGCGCCGGCGTCGCCACCCGCGGCCAGCCTTCCTTCGCTAACGATGTCGAGGGTGGAGCTCCTCACGAATTCGGTACCAGGCGATTTTTTTTTCTAACTCAGAGAGGCACCTCGTTTCCATATAGGGGCATGGAGCCGCGAGGGCTGGAGTCAACCGCCACAACATGAAGCCGTCCACGACGACGCCATACTAACGCGGTGTGGGCCCGCAGTTGGGACGGACGCCACGTCGGCCAAACTATGGCTCCATGGTCAGTGGCTTCACACTTTGGAGTAAAGGCTCCGGCTGGGAGGGCGCCATAAAAAATTCTAGTTTGCGAAATCTTTTCGGGAGCAGTTCATTTCTTTTATTTTTAAGGGAAAGCGGTTCGTTTTATGAAATCTGATCTCCCAATACGGGCATGGGAGATGGAGCCTGGGATCGTGTGGTCTTAGAGCATCTCCAGCAGCTCATCTTACCCGTCATCCACATTTGGGGGATGGCTAGATGATCATCCAAGCCAAATATGGGAACATTTTATCAATTTCGACATGCACTACTCATATTATTTTATTTTATAGAGACCAAAGGGAAACACATTATAGAAAAATAGACATGTACTAGACACTAAATTTTGACATGTACTAGAACCATTTGTTTCTACTAAAATTATTGAACTTATGGACTTGTTGAATGGAGGATTTGTTGATATGAATTGGGGTATCACACAAAATATGTTCGTTCACAAAGTCGTTGTTCAAAATAGAGTCGTTAGAAAAAAAATGATGAACGATAGTTATAAGATAATATTAAAATATAGAAGAGACAATAGAGATGTCCTGAATATAGATGTTCTGCTGTGAAACTAATAACATCTATGCAAGAATCTTTTTAAATGATCTTCTATATAGAGGTATGGATGATCAAATATAGATGAGCTGCTGGAGAGATGCTCTTAAGGACCAGCCGAGAGCAAATTAACAGGCCGAAATGGTCGTGGGCTTTGCAGGTGGCGACAAAGTTGCGCCATGGTTTTTGTTTTCCCGCCCTACGTTCCCCTCTCCACTTCTCTTCCCGCTTCAAAACGAACGCCTCCTGCACCTTTCCCTTCTTCTTTTCCAAAGGGAGAAACAAACAAAAACTGTCCAAGATCGCAGGAAAAAGAAGAAAGAAGGGAAAGAGAAAGACTGTGGAAGACCAGACCGGAACAGATGACCGTATTTTTACCATCAAGTTTTTACTACATCGCCCCGCGAAACCGTACGTATTTTTACCACCCCACCCTCCTCATTATTGTCTCTGCGAGAACCCCAAAAGCCCTCCGCCTCTACAGTAGTATCTCTTCTCCCAGTCCAGAAGCAAAAGATTTCAGCGCAGCAGGCAGCAGTAACCCCATTCCCATCCCATTGATCGCTCTCTCTGCTTTTCTCCGCAAAACCCGGCTGCAGCAGCGACTCCTCCACGAGACGGCCGAGACCCCCCGCCCCCTCCTCCTCCTCGCGAATGCCGGCTGCTCGCTCCGGTAGTCGCGCGTGACCGGCGGCTGCTATGGCGCTGGACGACTCCGCGCGGCGCGGCATGGGGGACATGGATTTGGATGACGTGGTGCTCTCCTGGTCGGTCGCAGAGATCACCGACGACGACCTCTACAGGGACAAGGTGCGTGATCGCTCCCCTCGTCTGGCTTCGCTAGTTCCGGACGAATGATCTGTGCGGCCGCACCATCGCGAGCTGCCTTGAGCCCCCTTCCCTCATTTACTTTTTTTCGTGCCTGTGGGCACGTTCGGAGTACGGCGGGCCAGCCATGTGTGTGTACGCATGCGCGTGCGCGCTCTTCGCGCTTAAATCAGGTCACTTTGTTTAGTTAATCGCGTTCAGTGTACTGCTGCTAGCTGTTTATCTGCGTGCGATCCAAGTTGGGCAGTTGGATGCTCCGAACAACGGTGCTATCTCGCTATCTGCTATGTGGTCAGGGTTTAGAGGGGATTTCTGACTTTCTGTGCACCCAGGGATGTTCGATTGGCTTGTTTTGGTTTCACAAGCATTAGATATTGCAGCGAGGTAGTTGCATAATTATCGCTGCAAATTTGGTGGTGATGCATGGCGCGGCAGTCAGGAAATTACATGATGCTCCAAGTGACTTATTTGGCGCCTTGTATAGAACTATAGATAGATGCTATGCATGGTTTTGTATTACTGACGGAGGCGCCCATTGCTGTTTGAAAAGAATGCCACACTAATTTGCTATGTCCATGCCGCACCATCGTTTGGGAGGTGTTTTAGTGGGTCCAAAAAGCTTTAGTTCATACTACATGCCGCAAGTTCTTAAGGGCTGTAGGGAGATGCTAGGTGTGGGTCATGTATCCTAGTGAGAGGATACGTGTTGTCAGTTGAAAAAAAAAGATGTATGCCGCTGTGATCTCGTACAATTTTCTCGGCAATACATAGAAATTAAATTGCTATGATTTTTTTTTTTTTTGAAAAGGGAAAACCCAGCCTCTGCATCGGTTGATGCACACGGCTTTTATTTAAAACATAATCATTCGAGTATCGTATTACAACCAGTACCACTGACACAAGAGTCTCAATAGCTCCTATACAGACAACTACTGGTGTAAAGAAGAATAGAAAGGTAAACAGCAGCCTAAACACTGAAACACCCAACTCCAACGGCTGTCAGCTAAAGACAGATGCGGCTATTATGCAACCAGCCACCCTTGCTGTAAGTTACGTGTATGGTTGAGTACAGTAACCTCCTTGTGATTTCCACAAAAAAAGAGTAAACCTCCTTCTGATATCTTAAGCCCTGTACTGGTCCTTGCCTGTTATTGCAGTAGATGATATTGACTAGATAGCATTCCAAAACACTTCAGATCATCATATAAAAGGTGGATAATTATTGCTGCAAACTTGGTGGCGATACCTGGCACGGCAGTCAGGAAATTACATGTTGCAATGAGTGACTGATTTGGTGCTATGCATGGTTTTGTATTGCTGATGGAGGCGCCCCTTGCTGTTGGAAAAGAATGGCACACTAATTTGCTATGCCCATGACGCACCATCATTTGGGAAGTGTTTTATTGGGTCCAAAAGCTTTAGTTGATACATGCCGTAAGTTATTAAGAGCTGTAGGGGAGATGCTAGGTGTGGGTCATGTATCCTGTTGAGAGGATATATGTTGTCAGTTGGAAAAAAAATGTATGCTGTGATCTTGTACAATTTTCTTGGCAGCGATTAGAAATTAAATTGCTATGATAAGTTACGTGTATGGTTGAGTACAGTAACCTCATTGTGATTTCCGCAAAAAAAAAGTAACCTCCTTGTGATAGCTTAAGGCATGTACTGGTCCTTGCCTGTTATTGCAGTAGATGATATTGACAAGATAGCATGCAAAACACTTCAGATCATCATACGTGCCGTAAATTGTTAATGGCTGTTGGGTGATGCTAGGTTAGGTGTGTAAGTCATGTATCCTACTGAGAGAGATACATGCTGTGATGTTGTACAATTTGGTGGCAGAAATTAGAAATTATATTGCAATTGCAAGTTATTTGTATAGTTGAGTACAATAGCCTCCTTGTGATAGGAGCAGCTTAAGCCCTGTATTGGTATTTCCTTGTTCTTGCAGTAGTTGACATTGACTAGATAGCTTTTCTGTTAGTATAAATTGCATGCCATTTTTGTGTTCACATAACTGTTTTTGCTAGCTACAATTTGCTAGCTACAATCATGTTTCATTTACACCATCTTCTCATTTGTGATTAGGTTGAGACTATTCCCTGCAACTTCAAGTCACTTGATCACTATCTCGCATCGTATCATGTGCCTCTGATTGAAGAAACAAGGTCAGATCTGTGCTCGTGCCTTGAACTCGTCAGGGAAGCACCCTCGTCGAAAATACTTTCCATGGAGGTAGCAGGAAAATCTGGATCATACTTTATGGATGTGGACGTCTGGGACAATGAGGCTGGTATTTCTACTGAGGCTTATGCTGTGAGGAATGGTGACATATTTATTTTGTCTAGCATGAAACCTGAAGCCGCAGGGGACTTAGACCGCCATGGTGTGACATATTGCTTGGCAATGGTTACTGAGGTTTTTATGGATGATGAATACCAGAAGCAGAAGGGCTTCAGAGTGAAAGTTGCAAAGGATATTGGTTTGGAAGAAGACTTGAATAAACTCAAACATGCAATATTTCTCAATAATATCACCACAAACATGCGGATATGGAAAGCACTTACCTTCCATACACACATGAATACAAATTTCACAGTAATCAAGTCGCTCTTAGCCCCAACAAATTTGGTAATTTTGACATGAATACTCACGTTTTAGTTTTACTTGCATTGCCATTGTAAATTTGTACTGTACCTAACTTCTCGAGCTCCTCTATGTTGGCTGTGTTGCAGGGTGAGGATGTTTGTGATATCTGTGTTAAACAGGAAGGAGGCTGTTTGGCTTCTGTCACAGAGCAACTACAGTCGATTAAGCTTAATCGGTCGCAAGTGGATGCTATTGAATCTGTCATCTCAGCTGTACGATGTAGGCATGTGAGCCTCATGAAGCTTCTATGGGGTCCACCAGGTACTGGAAAGACCAAGACTGTTGGCGCTTTACTGTGGGTTTTGGCATATTTGAAATGCAGAACACTTGCTTGTGCTTCCACAAATGTTGCTGTTGTTGGAGTGTGCACTCGTTTCCTGCAAAACTTGAAGAATTTCAATGAGGACAGTGATGAGAATGGTCTACCTGTTTCTCTTGGAGATATCTTGCTATTTGGAAGCAGGTCTAACATGGACATGACCGACGATCTTCAAGATGTTTTCTTGGATTTTCGTGTCGATGAACTTATGGAATGCTTTTCATCGTTGTCTGGATGGAAGCACAGGATAGCTTCAATGGTGTTCTTTTTTGAAGACTGTACTTCACGTTATGATATGCTTCTTGAGGATGATGGCAAAATTGACCCAGTGGGCTTTCTGGACTTCGTAAAGAAGCAATTTGATGCAGCATCACTAGCTCTTAAAAGATGCATAATGAGTTTGTGGGTTCACCTTCCTGGAAGATGCTTTTCTCATGATAGTGTCATAAATATATCTACATTGCTTAATATGCTGGAAAAATTCAGTGCCCTTCTGTGCAATGTAGACTTGACTGATGAGGGCTTGAAAAGGGGCCTTGGTTGTTTGTCCACTGAAAACTCTGTTTGTGCACAGCCTATATCTTCCATTGAGAAGGAACTGGATGAAGCAAGGTCTACATGCCTTATCTTGCTTAAAGATCTGCTACACTCACTTAATTTACCCACTGGAGTAGACAAAAACTGGGTACAGAGCTACTGCATACGTAATGCAACACTTCTTTTTTCTACTGTCTCTAGCTCGTACCGGTTACATCACCTGGAGATGGAACCCCTCGATGTATTAATTGTTGATGAGGCTGCTCAAGTGCGGGAGTGTGAATTGGTGATTCCACTACGTCTGCATTGGGTGAAACATGTTGTTTTGGTAGGAGATGACTGTCAGCTGACCGCAATGGTTAAAAGCAAAGTAAGTTTTTTTCTCACTCTCTTTATACTGTGTTGTTTCATTTCTTAGTCATTGGTGTAAATTTCAACAAGAGAAACTTCTGATAGTAAAATGCCACAACATATTTTTCTTGAAAAACTTGAAGGCCATAAATTTCTTTTATGTTTCTTTGTTATCAATCTGTTCTTTATAATCTTAACTCTTACTTTCCATTGTTTATCTCTAGGTATGCAAAGAAGTTGGATTTGGGACAAGTCTTTATGGGAGATTGGTCATGCTTAAATTTGAAAAACATTTGTTGAATATACAGTATCGCATGAATCCTTGTATCAGCTTATTTCCCAATGCTCAATTTTATGAGAAGAAGATTTTGGATGGTCCCAATGTCCTGTGTCCCAGCTATAGTAAGGATTACACATGCCTCCCTTTTGGCAGCTACACGTTTATAGATGTCACTGATGGAAGGGAAGACAAAGTGGGCACGGGAAACAGTCGGAGAAACATGGTTGAAGTTGCTGTTGTTTTGCACCTAATCCACACCATCTTTAAATGTATGTATAAGCTGAGCTCTAACCTATCGTTAGTCTTAATATCCTTTCTACTTATTAATTATTTTATGAAGCCACATGGCTAATATAATAACATGGGATCTTTAGAGGCTTACATGGTCTTCCTTTCCTTTACTGCATACTGCATAACCTTCATTGGTAGAAATGTGTTCACTGCACTAATCTATGTTCAAGAGTCCAATTTTAATGTGTAACTTGTGATATGGTAATTGCACAATATGGCTTTATGAAAATTCAATTTTGCTGCCCTATTTGGCAGACAATTTTACATTAATATACAGAAAACCAAGAACTTAAAGTAGGTGACATGAACGATGTAACATTATCCTCTTTTAGAGTCGTAGGTCTCTGCATGGACCCATCTTAGTAACTTCTATTGTCTTCAGATTGGAAAAGCAGTGATATGTCAATTATTTGGTGATACAGAATCGACTTAAGTTTGCGGGAAGAAAACTCTTTCAGTAGCCTTACCCCTCAAGATCAGTAACACTTTAGTTTATTATGCAGCTTGGAAAAGGACAGGCCAAAGGCTCAGCATCGGCGTGGTCTCTCCATATAATGCTCAAGTTGATGCAATTAAAACTCGACTTGGCAAAAAATACGATACATGTGATGGCTTTCATGTGCGGGTGAAGTCCATTGATGGTTTCCAAGGAGAAGAGGATGATATAATAATACTATCAACTGTTAGATCCAATGAGAGAGGAGTTGTTGGATTTCTTGCTGATAACCAAAGAACAAATGTTGCTCTTACTAGAGCAAGGTATGCGTCAATTTTCTCGCGGGCCCTTGTTAGTTGCTGTTGAAATTATGTCAGACTGGTGATATACATCATTTGATGGATGCTCTATTTCTTGCAGGCACTGTCTTTGGATTGTTGGGAATGCTCATACACTCTATAAAAGTGGAACCGAGTGGACAGACCTTGTTGCCGATGCAGAGAAACGTAAATGTGTTTTCAGTGCCACTAATGATGCAACCATCTGTAAGTTGGTTTTGCAAGTAAAGCAAGAGCTTGATGAACTTGATGATCTTCTTAACGCGGACTCAGCGGTTTTCAGCAATACCAGATGGAAGGTAAGTACCATGGTCTTAGCCAATTTCTTGTTTTCCATGCCGCTGCACTTAATTAACCGGAACATAAACCACATGTATGTGCATGTGTCTTATGAGGCTCATGCTTGTTGTGGAGTTAGGATTTTCTGAGTATACACTTCGTTGTATAAGGTGATTTGTGTTCATGAATATATGTATGTTTACTTTTTGGAAACATGTATTCGTTCCCTCGTCTCTGCTAGGCTATTTTCCCTGTAATTCGATTGTGAGAGGTTTGTAATTAAGATTTTCTGCTGCGTACCATGATATTTCAATTATTATGGTTCTTTTCTATGGAGTACGTACACCATATTGTGAACTCCCTAGTTTTCTTGAGAACATTACTATTCTTTCATTTTTTCCTTGTATGCGCTTTTTCTCAGGTTTTGTTTTTTGTATTCGTAAATTCAACAGGTCATTCTTAGCGACGAGTTCAGGAAGTCTTTCACCAAACTAAAGTCATCACAGCTCAGGAGGGAAGTACTCCAAAAGCTTGTCAGACTTGGAGGTGGTTGGAGGGCAACAGTTGAGAACCTTCATATACCTGGTGTATCTCATCTTGCAAAAGTATACAAAGTCAGTGAGCTGTATCTTGTTTGGAGTACTGATGTGGAAAAAACCGAAAGAAGGTATTTCCAGATAATAAGAATTTGGGACCTACTGTCACAGCAAAATCTTGCAAGGACTATTCAACGTCTCGAGAATCTGTTTTCCATGTACACGGATGATTACCTGGATCACTGCAGGAGAGTGCAGACGCAGGGGTATGTGTTGTTTATTGTTAATGATCTATACTCTGGTTCCTTGGATTTGTTTTTACCTTCCATGCTTAGAGATACACTGTTTCTAAATAGTTCCCATGCCCACAAATGAACTGCCTTTAGACATTCTTCTAATACCTGCCCCCCTTTTGTTGTGGATAACAGGAAATTGGAGGTTCCTGTGATTTGGGATGTTGTGCATGATATTATTCGCTATAGAAAAGATTGCAAAGTTGATGCGCATGAAGAGCGTGATATTGTGGATACACTATATGCCATGGAGAACTCAAAAGTTAGCGAAAGCTTCTTGCTGATGAAGTTCTACTCTTTATCATCTGGAGTCGCAAAGCATTTACTGACAGCTACAGATGGGTCTGAAATCGACATCCCTTTTGAACTGACTGATGAAGAGCAAGTGATAATCCAATTTCCTTTCACTAGTTTTATGCTTGGTAGGTCGGGCACTGGAAAAACCACTGTATTGACAATGAAATTGTTTCAAAAAGAGCAACAGTCATTAATTGCATCCCAAGGTCTAAATTTCGATGGAGCTGATTTCTCTGTGCCACTGAGGAATGAAGGAGAAAGTTTTGTGAAACAATTGTTTATCACTGTAAGCCCAAAGTTATGTTCAGCCATAAAAAATCACATCAGCAAGCTTAAAAGGTAATAAGTCTTTTGAATTAGACCCCTATTTAAAAGTATTACATATCTGTACCATTTTGTAAATGATATTCGTACAGATTTTAAAGTTGATAGAAATGTGTGCACGAATTGGCTTAAATACTTTTTCACTGTACTCCGCTCTATTGTATCTCTAACATGAGACTCCTTAGACCTTCGTCATATCCTTTTGAAGGGTTGATGCTTTTATCTGTCTTAAGTGACATTTCTCTTTAAGATGTATTTTTAAAATTATAAAAACACTATGCATATAGTGACTACACTAGTGGTTTTGTATTAAATGGGAAGACAAACCATGAGCACGAGTGCACCACTACGCAGGCCAGGCCTTGAATGCGGCTGGGCTAGGCATGCACTCACACCACTAGCCAACCGAGCGATGCTTGCTGCTATTTTTGTTTTTAATTATACATTCCAAGCTGGTTCAGTGATTTTTTGGAAAAATGTTAACTTCGCTTATTTTATGATCTATACCAAGAAGGATCCTGATATCAATGTCAATTTATTTTGCCCCTTCATAGATTTGGCGCTGGTGATGTCTCTGTTCAGCCTAGTATTCTTCACATGCATGACATCATGGATGACCTGCAAGAGTTTACAGAAATTCCTAACAACTTTTGTGATCTACCACATGAGCACTATCCTCTTACCATAACATATCGAAAGTTCTTGATGATGCTTGATGGAACACGCCGGACATCATTTTTTGAGGCGTTTTATGGTGAAATGAAGTCCAGCATTGAGAGAGGCCATTCAAAATCTCGTGCAGTGCAAACTTTTATTGAATTAAAGGAAGTTACCTACGAGAAATTTGCTACTTTCTACTGGCCTCGTTTTAATGCCGACCTTACAAAGGAATTTGATGCGTCCACTGTCTTCACTGAAATAATTTCTCATATAAAGGGTGCATATCAAGCAAGCAGGCCTTATACTGGAAAACTGGGAAGACAAGATTATGTGATGCTCTCAGATAAAAGATTTTCATCTTTGAACAGTGAGAAGAGAGAGAGAATTTATGATTTATTCCTTGAATATGAGAGTATGAAATGCACTGCCAGGGAATTTGATTTGGCAGATTTTGTCAATAATCTTCACAGTAGCCTTGTATCTGAGGGCTACAATGGAGATATGGTGGATTTTGTTTACATAGATGAGGTACAGGATCTCACCATGACACAAATAGCACTTCTTAAGTATGTCTGCAGGAACATCAAGGAAGGCTTCCTTTTTGCTGGTGACACTGCACAGACTATAGCAAGGGGTATCGATTTCAGGTTTGAAGATATCCGTTCACTTTTTTATGCTGCATTCCTGGCAGAAACTGAAGCTTTTAATCAAGGACTTAAACATGGAAAAAAAGTCCATCTCTCTGATATGTTCCAACTGTCTCAAAATTTCCGCACACATTGTGGCATCCTCCGTATGGCACATAGTATCATGAGCCTTCTGTACTTCTTTTTCCCGTCAAGTGTTGACAAGCTTAATCCAGAGACCGGACTTGTATATGGAGAAGCTCCTGTGCTTCTGGAGTCTGATAACGATGAAAATGCAATTATGACTATTTTTGGAGGAAGCAAAAGTAAACATGGTAACCTGCATGGGTTTGGTGCTGAGCAAGTCATATTGGTTCGTGATGATGCTACCAGAAAACAAATTATTGATCTTGTTGGTAAACAAGCTCTTGTGTTGACTATTGTTGAATGTAAAGGCCTCGAGTTTCAGGTACGAGCTTATAAATTCACTCTCATCTGTGTTCATTTCGCCAATATTTTTATTTTAAAGGCGCTGTTTCAAATGTCGAGTATACTTACTTCAGAGATATTGTGTAGGATGTGCTGTTGTACAACTTTTTTGGTTCGTCGCCATTAAGAAACAAATGGAGAGTTTTGTATGGCTACATGAAAGATAAAGATATTATAGCACACTCTGAGGAGATTTCTCATCCGGATTTCGACAGAAGCAAGCATTATCTTCTCTGTTCAGAGCTGAAGCAACTCTATGTTGCAATCACACGCACTAGGCAAAGACTGTGGATATGTGAAAATACAGACGATTATTGTCGACCAATGTTTCACTACTGGAAGAAGCTGGGCCTTGTGGAAGTTAGATTACTTGATTCTTCCCTCATTCAGGCTATGCAGACAGGGAGCAGCAGTGATGACTGGAGGCTACAGGGAACCAAGGTTAGTGATCTTTACTTGTTTGATCTGGAAAGCCAATTTCAACTTATTGTGGTATGCATTATGTTGCCTACTGAGGGAGTCTTTTTGTGTTTTTGATCTCGTGGTTTATGGTGTTCTATCTCACATGCACACAAACTCTTTGTTGGGTCATGGGGCGTACCTACCTACAGTTTTTCTATACTTCTCTTTTACCGTTGTTATTCCATGTCACAAATTCTCTTTTTTTTGTAGCTATTTAATGAAGGCCAATTCGAGATGGCTACTATGTGTTTTGAAAAGGCTGGTGATGCACACAGAGAGAAGTGGGCAAGAGCTGCCGGACTTGTATCAACTGCTGACCGTGTCATCTCCTCAAATTTGGAGTTGGGCAAGGCTTCACTGCAAACAGCATCAGAGATCTACGAGTCCATAGGCATGCATGAGAAAGCTGCTGCTTGCTATATCAAATTAGGTGACAGCAAAAGAGCAGGTCTGCCAACTGTCCATAATTCCAAGTTGTATTATACTATGAGACTTCATCATTCCATAACGTTTTACAAATGAAAGGTTGTTCTTAACAAGTGCTATATAAGTAAATTCTATCAACCTTCAAAACATCGGTTCAAAATGATACCCCATATATTGCTGACATGCTAAATTTTAGTTTTGATACGGATAGTTTTACCTCACACTCCGCGAAGCTCTATCTGACTAAACATTTCGTTCCTTGTGTTGCCAAGGTATGGTCTATATGCAAAAGTGTGATACTTCTGGACTTGAGGATGCTGGTGACTGTTTCGCTATGGCAGAATGCTGGCCGGAGGCAGCAGAAATGTACTTCAAAGCTAAATGTTACACCAAGTGTTTCTCCATGTGCTCGAAAGGAAAACAATTATTCAATCTGGGCTTGCAGTTTATGCAACAGTTGGAAAAGGAACATTCTCTTGAGAATTCAAAATCCTTGGAGGTTTCTGCAGTTAGAATGAAGTATCTGGATAACTGTGCTCAACATTATTTTGAGTGTGGTGACATAAATCATATGATGCCTTTTGTTAAAGCTTTCAGCTCTATGGATCATGTACGGACATTCCTTCACTCTAGGCATCTTGTTGATGAACTGTTGGGTTTAGAGATGGAAATGGGTAATTTCCTAGAAGCTGCAGCAATAGCAAAGCATAAAGGAGACATCTTACTGGAGGCAGACATGCTGGAGAAGGCAGATTTGTTTGAGGATGCAACGCGGCTTCTCCTCCTCCGTATCATTGTAGACTCCTTGTGGTCTTCAAATGGTAGAGGGTGGCCTCCCAAAAGATATACAGAGAAGGAACAGTTGCTTGCAAAAGCCAAGGAGATGGCGAAGAAGGTATCTGAGTCCTTCTACTGCATTGTTTGCCTGGAAGCTGATGCACTCTCAGATGTGAACAAGTCTCTTCCAATTTTAACTTCCACTTTGCTTGAGGGCAGAAAATGTGCAAACTTGTTAGTTGAACTTTTTGCTTCCCGTTCGATTCTTGATGTTCATCTCCAGTCTCGAGGCTTGGGATACAATTTGGAATTAGGTCCAGAATCTGAAGATGAAAATAGCTGTAGTGATTTGCTGGCTTGTAACCAAATATCACCTCAAACTCTGTTGTATGTCTGGAATTACTGGAAGTCGATCATAACTAGAGTAATATCTCATCTTCGCCATGCCGATGGTCCAGAATTAAATGATTATGCAGCTATGTATGGAGATCTCTGTGCCAAGTACTTCGGGTTGAGAAAAGATGGCGACGCTGACCGATATGTGGTGCTTAACATGAACTCAAGTTGGCTTTCTAATGCTGGCAGAAATTCTTTGCAGCAAGATGGCAACAGATGTTTATTGGATGCCCCTCAGTGTTTATTGGATGCACAGTGTTTCTGGATGAATGAGCTGTCTTCTGTTGGTTTGAGTGTACTTAAGAAGCTGGAGTCTATTGTTCAAATTCCTCCAAATCCGTCATCTTCGTATGCCCTGGTGAGAACTATCCTTTTTATAGATGAGGTGGCAAAGTTTTTGGAAGGAGCAGAGTTCAGTGTGCCAAAAAGTTCCATGAAGTTGAGAAACTTTTTTGTTCTCTGTGAACGCCGCTTCTTTGAGTTAATTTCTCTTGTGTGGAGGGATGGAACAACGAGGAGCCTACTGCGTTTACTTGACTCACCAGCTGCATATGGTTTGATTGCTGATTCCCTTGGTGCAAATCTTCGGCCAGCAAATAAAAGATTGACTTATGGGCATTTAGGGAGAATAACCATGCTTCTACTACATGCAGCACGATTGGACTATCCACTAGTTTTAAGACTACAACAGTACCTGGACGATAGTTCTGAGTGGGCTGCTTTTTTTGATTCTTTGAATAAATTTCTTGACAGTGGTCTTGATAGATGCTTCCTGATCAGGGACTATAGGCGTGCTCTTGAATTTACCTTCAATGTGAACTGGAAGGATGAAGTAGACTACATATCCCCAATGTGCTATGTGGGTCTTATGGAGTGCCTTGGTTTCTTGGCTTCATCATACTTACTAAAGAAGGATTTCATATGCTGCACGAAATCTTTGTTGGTCAATCTGCTGGAGTCCCGTTGTGGTAAGGTTTACCTTGACAGCTCCATGATATCTGATCCCGTACAAGATGCTTTGGCATCGTCATCAGGACATTTCATATCTAAGACAATTTTGGCCATCTTGACGAACAAGCAGAGTCTCCAGGAATGGGTACACAAGACATCAGCAACATCTTCTAGTAGTTCATACAAACCAGTCCTCCTGAGACTAGTTGTCATACTTTATCCACTGATCCTTACTCTTTCTCTGGGGTGTTGCTACGAGGTCACAGATAACCTTGTGAGGTGTGAAGTCTTTAAGGATTTACCTTTGGAGTTCTCTCGGAAGATCGTACGTGCTTTAAAAATGAGGTCCCGCACACCGAGCAACTTCATGAAAGTGTTTGCTGACGCACTCACTGTAATAGGAGATCATCTGGTAATAGTCGGTTCACCCAAAGGCCCAGCGATTGTTGGAAACTTAAATGCTTATATGATTAGCAATGAAGATATGTATGATGTTCCCAAGGTAATGGCTCTTCTGCGTTCATCACCTGATGAACGAAGCTCTGCAAAGCAAGAGACTCCATTGCCCGAAAAATCTGATGGTAACAAGTCCTGTAATGTTACTTCTGAAAAGCTTCAGGAGGCTGTAGATGAACGAAGCTCTGCAAAGGAAGAGACTCCATTGCCAGAAAAATCTGATGGTAACAAGTCCTGCAATGCTACTTCTGAAAAGCTTAAGGAGGCTGTAGATGAACGAAGCTCTGCAAAGGAAGAGACTCCATTGCCAGAAAAATCTGATGGTAACCAGTCCTGCAATGCTACTTCTGAAAAGCTTCAGGAGGCCGTAGATGAACGGAGCTCTAGAAAGGAAGAGACCCCATTGCCAGAAAAATCTGATGGTAACAAGTCTTGCAATACTACTTCTGAAAAGCTTCAGGGGGCTGTTCGAGGTAATAAGATGGATGGTCTTCTGTGTGCTGATGAAGGAAGCTCCGCAAAGCAAGAGACTCCATTGCCAGAAAAATCTGATGGTGACAAGTCCTGCGATGTTATTTCTGAAAAGCTTCAGGAGGCTGTACGAGGTAATAAGATGGAGGGTACATGTGAAATAAAAATATACTCCCTCTGTCTCAAAATAATCAACTTAACTTTGTCAAAATATGGATGTATTTAGACGTGTTTTAGTGTGTACATACATCCATATTTAGACAAAGCAAGTCAATTATTTTGAGACGGAGGGAGTACTTATTTGATGACAGTACACCTTATTTGAGAATTTTTAAGTCAATAAGTAAGGCCAGATGAGTTTCATATGTTGTAATGCTCTTGTTTCTTACCTTCCTTTCAGCTTGTCCCGTAGCTTGGCAGAAAGAGGCAAGTGATGTTGCTGACTTCCTTAAAAGTATCA
Source organism: Alopecurus myosuroides (assembly GCA_028641055.1). Lineage (NCBI taxonomy): Eukaryota > Viridiplantae > Streptophyta > Magnoliopsida > Poales > Poaceae > Alopecurus > Alopecurus myosuroides. The sequence continues at coordinate 155,822,419 of CM054057.1, read as the reverse complement.
TTCCATCGCTGGAGAAAGAAGGCATTGATCCAAAAGATTTTTTTGACGGTTTCTCGCCAGATGGCGAGAACAAGCTGCCGGCGCTCGTCTGTTTCCTGCGTGCTCAAAGGCAAGACCGTGACAGAGGCAATGTTGGCACAGCGGCTGTCCAGTCGCACACTGACGGAGAGGACAAACCGACTGAATGTTTTGACGACAACAGAGAAGTGTGTGGGGGTGCTGCCTCAACCTCTACAAAGAAGCAGAAGAGGAAGAAGAAACCCAAAAAGGGCAAGGGCCGTGGCAGGAAGTGAGCTGCTGGGGCTGTGCCGGTAGGCCTGCCCGTCGTGTAGGAGCTTGTTATGTAATCACCCATGACTGTAATGTAAAACCAACGGATAGCAAAGCGCTGCTTTTGCTCTGATGTACTGAAGGCTTATGTGGCTGCCTTTTGAGGTGCACTGACTAGGCTGAGCGATTACACTAGCAATAGCCTTCTGTTGCCTTCAAGCAAGGATCAGACCATGTGTTGTAATGGATGTTCAAGAACGAATCGAACTAGTTTTTGGCTTAACTGGATCAACAATGGAAAGTTAAACTTTGTAGAACCGTAGATGACCTCCTTCTCTGTTGATGTCAATTTTAAACAACAGATACTTCTGTTTCACTTGACCCATAGTAGTGTGAGGTTGTATGGTTAGTCTTATAACTTGCGATATTTGCATACGAGGAAGGTACCTATCCTGTATACCTTCGTTCATGCTTCACAGCTGCTGATAGTCTATTTTGCCGTCCCCACAGTTGTACCCATCAATGTGATGTTTCAGCTGAATAACGTTTACTTTTGAATCTCCACGCCTAGTGCAACTTGTTATTCATTATAATCTAGCAAGAAAAAGAAAAAGGCGATCAGAACCTAGAAAAAAGAGACGATCATCTAAATACCACAGTGCTTCATCATGGCTTTCATCACCTGGCACAAATTTGTCCCTCAGAGTGTTCACATGTTATGCAATTCTTCTTTAGGAGGAAATTCACATTTTTTTTATTGAGGTTTCGGAAGGCTGTCATAATGCAACATTCAGAAATCATATTGCAACATCGCGTTTCAGACTTCTTTGGGTCCTGACCAAAATCATTTACATACTTCGTAGCAAAGTACTCTGTATAAAACAACAGTGGGTCTTAGTTCAGTCTGAAAGGTCCAGATGCTTTTGACAAGGAGACACACGCCAGGGAAAAAAGATGCTACGTTTTAGCTTAATTCCTAATGAGAATCTGTTACACTAGCGCTCATGCACAATAGCCCAGAAAGAGAGAATGCTAAGTAACATGTTCTGCAATTGACCTCCCAAGGATAGTTATCGTACTGCCAAAGGCTTGAAGCAGTATGCTACATTTTTCAGGCATACAAAAAAGGGCATTCGGGAGCATCAAATCTCTGGTAAATTCTGTAGTTCTTCGCCCGTTCCTTACATCGGTCTCTGACAAGCAGAGAACAGCTGCCAGCTGATGAATGCCATCACCAGCGAGGAGAAGAGCTCGAAGCCGACCACCTTGGGAGTCTGCCACTCTAATGATCTTCTCAAGTAACTGCGATATTGTTTTAGCATGTTTAGCAGCATGAACAACAATGCATGGAAAATAACTGAGGAAAATGGGCTCTGAAAATACGGCAAATAAACAATTGAACCGAATGGTTATGAATACAGAATGATAATCGAATGAATAAGAGGTACTCCCTCTGTCTTAAAATAATTGTCATTGAGATGGATTTATCTAGATGCATTTTAGCTCTAGATACATCCATTTCACCGACAATTATTTTGAGACGGAGGGAGTATAAAACATGTGATCCATCAAAATATTTCGTACATCTCCACTAAACAATAGAAGTATGCCTTATTTGAATGAACCTGCCCTAGTGAACTTGCTAAACACGAGATATTGCACCTCGGATATTGCTCAAGTTCCAAGGTCATGTTCCATACAGATGCTACTGTGCAGCACGGAACATCGCTTTATTTTGGATGTTCTTTTGTTAAAAAAAAATTGGTGGTGTATACTCAAGTTTCGGTGGTCCCCAAGGAGTAAAAGAAAAGGCTCGAGGACGATCCTTACTGACTTGTAACTAACAACATTTCCACGTAATAGAGAACAGTACCAATATTAGACTTAATAAGATGGGAATATGATTAAACCTTTGAAAAAATGCAAGTACGTCTAAATGATTAAACCTTGGTATCTTTTTCTAAGTACTGAGCATTGTATACAAGGTATTCATCCAATCTCTCTAAATTGGCACAAATCATGCTAGGTTTACCAACATCAACTTGCTACTTCATCATAACTAATAGCTGTTTGTCAGGTAAAAAAAAAGGAAATAAGAACATAGACACATGTTGGAGCATGACTCTGTTCCTTCTGAGGAATACTGCAGCAAGATAGTAATGGAATAACCTGGTGATAGATGGCATTGTTGCCAGAAGCAGAGCACATGCATAAATTATTGGAATTAAAGTCTTTGGTTTGTTCTTCCTCAGCCACATCAAGGATCCTAATGCAGCAAGGGAAAGGGTCATCACCTGTAGATTACAAAAGTAAGTTATCAGGGATCAGGATAAATAGCCAAAACAAAGGATCTGGCATTATACTTTTAACAGTTTTGAGTAACATACAAGATTGGCATTTGCTTCAAGTCCTTGAAATATGTACTCCCAAGTAAATTCAAGTCCTCTTGCCCCAATCCAGAGAGGTGCTAGACGGTGCAGAACTGAGTCAGCAAAAGCCCAGCCTGAAAACCATGATAATGCCAAATAGGTCAATGATAGTTAGATTGCAGCTGAAAATAGGTCAGAAGTACTCGCACCCTCTTCTGATTTAGACAGAGTGAGAAACTTAAGGAAATCCAATCCAATTTAGATAATACACAGAACTAAATAGATTCAATTTCCTGAGAAACACTATCAGTAGCCAAAAAAAAACATGTCTCTGTACAGCTAAAAGGCTAGCAGCAATTCATATAAACATATTTCGTATATAATTAAGCTGACCAGCACACAGTATGGAACGGAAACCTAGCAATTCGAATTGGTAGTAGGCAGGTGAACATGCAGGATGGAGATGAAAATAAAGATCAAAGCAAATATGCCATCATGGATGAAGTATTATAGTTTGAGCTAAAACCATTGCGTCAGAAAGTGAACAAGGACAACAATGGACTCACCAAGACCAACAGCCTGGAACTTATGGTTCTGGGAGATGTTTCTGTGGGTCAACTGTGTCAAAGCAAAATAAAGGCCAGCGACATCTATAAACCCAATAAAGATTTTCATTAATTCCTGCATGTAGAAAATAATTATAGATTAGATTAACAATGACAAGCAGGGTAAATACAAGCATTTTTTATTAACTTGCATAAACCGTACCTGGTAGGGATCAAAGCTATCATTTGCATCAGGTACTTTGAGAAACGTAGCTAAGCAAACAAGCTGCCATTATGAAATAGCAACTGTTAGCAAATCCCACAAATCTCTTATATGCAACTGAGTTGATAGATATTGGTTATAAAAAGCACAGAAAATTATAATAGTGCTGTATGACAGTGGATTAAAACGGAAACAATGTGATGATTTAAATCATCACATGGCAACAATAAAAAGAGCAAGAATAACAAACAGGATAAGCTGAGAATATTAGGAAAAATGATTTCCGTACACGCAGAACTGTATAACTGGAAGATAACCAGTACAACCATGAAGAGCAGATGATAGGAATTTGATAACCTTTGAATAACTTATGGGAAAAAAGTAAAGAGAAAACAATCTGCTGAGTGGCATATAACTCTCAAACCAACAGTTTGCTCTTAAAACTGGTACATCGATGTTCGATAAGGTAAAAGAGTAATTGAGTGGCTATTCTATAGAGTGAAGACCATATTAAGTGCTAAATCAAGTACTCCCTCCGTCCCAAAAAAGATGTCTTAACTTTGTCTAAGTTTGGATGTCCCTATATACTAAAACATGTCTAGATACATACAAATTTGGACAAAGTTAAGACATCCTTTTTGGGACGGAGGGAGTAGATGACAAGCTCACATGATCAAACAACTAAAAAAATTCTCAAGCAGGCAGCTCAACAAATGGTGGATCGTTTGGGCCTGTCAATCATGGTGCTTATCAAGTTAACCACTTCATTCTACAAAGAATCCACAGCTAGTTACTGACCTTTACAAGTGCTGCTCCAAGATAAACAACAGCTGCTTTTATACTAGTGCCAATGGTATCATACTCTGACCTGAAACAAATATAAGGGTAAGTGCAGTCCAAGGAGTCCCTTCAAATAGAATAAACATTTTCATTTATTTATAATTTCAAGCTTTGCTTTGCAGACACATCCAATCCCAATCCTCGATGATCTCACCGCTAATCTGCAACCCCCAACTCTAAATAATGGCCAAGCTCCATGCAATCATCGAAACAAATAATATTACTCAAACATATACAGATGACCTGTTTCCAATCCTCTTATTATCAAACCACCTATTTATTTCACTCTAGTTATCATCACACAACACATTTTGCAACAAACACAGTATTACTCAGTGATATATCAATAGGTGATTTCACTAGGCACTACTACCTCCGTTTCGGTAAAAGAAGGCGTATTTTGTTTGTTTTGACCAATAAGTAGTCTATCTATATATAATTTTTTTGACAGGTAATTAATATCATTCTATTCCTATTGAAAAGTACTTCACTATGATTATTAGTTATATTACATATGTCGCATATTAAATGCGTAATTCTTGGTCAAAGCCTCGGTCAAACAAAGCGAAATACGCCTTATTTTTCGGAATGGAGGTAGTATCGGATAGTAGTTCAATTCACATTTTTCAAAGGTTAGGCACAACCTAGTTAGTGCTTCATCAGTCATCGCGGATCTGGTTTAAAGAGAAGGTATAATGTGAACGCAGAGTACACGGTGATGAGGAGAGAGCTAAAAAATGTAAGAAACCAGCATTCAATGAAACGATTGCACTACAGCAGATTTCAGTTTCTTCTTTGCACAAATTCATACATGCCATTGTTGACTTGAGTGGAAACTGAGCCTTAGCTTCCTGTGGAGATCTATATTGCAAATTTTCGGTTACAAACAACTAGAAGGAAGTCAGCACGATGAGTAGCTTAACAAACTAAATCTTAGCATGCAGCTCACAGGCAAGTTTTCTACTATATCATGTTCACTTGTAACTTACAAAATGAACGGTTCTCTGAACTTGCCACTAGAGCAACTAATCACGACTAAGCTAACGAGATTCAATTCGAACAGCATAGTTCACCGAACAGAGCCCCAAATCCGTACTAACAGGCCGATACCACACTATAAGCCAGTCAGTCCCTTGCTGATTCACCTCAATTGAGCAAAATTCAGTGAAGCTATACCGACCAAAACCCCATCGGACAAGCCGAAATCGCACGTGGAACCAACTGTGTCAGGCATTCCTACGCCGCCGCGCCCGGATCACGCAACCAAGCAAAGACCAGACCGCTTGACGGGCACAGATCTAACACGTTCGGGATGCGGATCTCGTGGACACAGAGAGGTGGATGCACAGGGAGTTAGCTTACAGGGGAGTGGCAGAGTAGTAGACGACGTGGGGGCCGAAGGTGAGGACGGCGCAGTTGAGGAAGTGGAACACCGTCATCTCTGCCTCGTCGTCGTCGTCGTCTCCGGCGTCTGAGCAACGGCGAGGTCGATTCGCCCGATGCCGTAGGTGCGCGACGATTTCGTGGTGCGGGTGGGTAGTTGGGCTCGAGCTGGATCTGCTCAAGCTTAGCTAAGTAACAATACGGTCTGGCCACGTGGATTGGTCCGTGGGCCTCGCTCGTTGTCGATAGGCTGATGGCCCTAAAAAATATACAGGAGGCCCTATGCATCTCCCCTATAGCGAGCTGGAAGGCTCACTCGTCGTATCCCTTAGATGGGCCGGGCGCTTGGCCAGCAATGCCTGGGCGCCCAGAATAAGCTCAGATTTCTTTTTTTCCTTGAGTTTTTTAAAAAATACTTTTGCTTGTTCATTTTATCTGTTCCTAGAAGTGTTTTCGAAAATAAATAAATTTTGAATCGTAAAAATTTATGAAAGTAAAAAGTTTTAAATGGCTAACAACTTTTGAAAATGGCAAACAATGTTTGAAAATGAACAAAATTTGAAAATGGTGAACAATTTTTGAAAATATAATTTTTTTGGGAGTGGTGAAGATTTTTTGAAAATGAACGTTTTTTTTATAAATGAACGAATTTTAAAAATGAAGAAATTGTAAAAATGGTGAACAATTTTTTAAAACGGGTTTTTAAATGGTTCAGATTTAAAAAAACCAGAAAAGAAAAAAACAAAGAAAAGAAAAAAAAAACTGGCGAAACTGTGCCGGCCGTTTCTCGAATTGCTGTGAGCGAGTCCTATTACTACTCGCTATAAGCGAGATATAGTGGTTTCGGTCCACTCGCCATTGCAAAAGGTCGAAGTAAGATTCGTGAAGGGTGGGAGTATTTAAATATGTTTTGACGTTTAGTACTATCGTGTTTTTCATGGTAAGAAATTTAAGTACATGCTTTATTACAATATTGCAATATGTTTCAATGAATGTTTTTCATGTCCTTCGCTACATCTATTTTGTGAGTATAAGAAGCGCGGTGTCTTGATAAAGCGGGGATCAATCACTATGTCTGTCTAATATTTCCTTCGAAGGTTTAGCTCTCTAACTTATATTTCCCTTTTACAATGAAAATAAAAAAGTCAAAGATGCCGCAGGTGATGTTTGAGGCACGCCGAGGATGAAAATTTGACAAAATAATAATCCCAGCCGTTCGCTCCACACACACACCCCTCTCCCTGTTTTTTCAACGGAAAATAGCGTCGTTTATGGGCTCGCCGGCGCTATTTTAGGCGTGGGGACAACGGTTCGCAGCCGCGAACCCAAGACAAACGGGCGAAACTAGACAAACTTTGCACAAAATTATACAAATATTTGCGATTCTACAATATTTGGCCAAATATAGGCGGACACATATGCGATTTAAACATAAAAAATAAATCTAAACTAATTCAGTGGCGGAGTGTGACAACAAATGAAGAACGGGCCGACTGATTTAGCCTGAGCATAATTAAGCTATTGAACAGAAAACTGCAGAGAATATAGGCCTTGATGTACGTCTTATGTGCCAAAATACCTCACGATTCTTGCCCTTTTTACTTTTGGTACACCATGCCAAGGCCTGGTTTGGTCCCCAAGAGGATCCGCCGGTGAAGTAATTAATGCCGAGGAGATTGTAGAAGTTGGTGTAGTCGCTACCGTCGTCATAGCTCGGCGGACCGTCCTTCTTCGGGGCGGCATAGCTGCAGCTCACCCCCGGGTCACCACCGTCGAACTTCTTGGGCGTACAGACACCTCCTCCTCGCTATCGTCGAGGAGGATGACACCCTAATCCTCGGTGGCGGCGGTGCGGCGCCGCTCAGCAATTTCTTCCAGGGCACGGCACCGCCTCTCCATCTCCTCTGCCACGAACTGCTCCTTGGATGCGGAGAGCACGTACCCGATGTCGTCGGTGGCCATGGTGGCCCGTTCCTCTATCCACGTCATCGACATCTTCTGCTTGGCTACACTGGTCACCTTCTTCGACCGCATGAGATGAAGGTGGCCGCGGGGAGGCCAATGAGCGTACACTGTCGGAGCGGCGTCCCTTGCGGCTCGGGCTTGAGGGGTGACGTGGGGATGACTCCAGGACCTATCGAGTGGGCCTACCTGGTCCAAGGCCCAAGGCTAAAGCCCAATGCAAGGCGCTAACCCACAGCTCTAGAAGGCCCAGTGGAGGCCCATCCGCAAGACTTACGGATCAAGATAGAGTTAGGGTTTGTAACCCCCCCCCCCCCCGGGGTACGGTTTGAGACCTAGCCATCTATTTAATGGTTGGGAGAACCACCGGGCGGGGGATTCAGTCCAATATTCACCAACATAGCCATAGCTTGAGATCCAATCTCTTAGCTTGCACACCCGCCATTGTAATCAATCTCACCGGTCTTGCTGAAAACAAAGATTAGACGTATAGTGTGAAAAAACAGCGTACGCTTGCAGAATATAAAGAAAGCAGGAAATTGTTGTGGGTTGTTTAACAGTATGGAAAAATGGACCGGGGTTCGTAGTTTCACTAGTGGTGGCTTTCCATAAAAGATAGCATGCTGGGTGAACAAATTACAGCTGGGCAATTGACAAATAAAGGTTGCACCGTAGTGCACAATATGACATGAAGATTACTATGCTATTTAGTGCGGGCATTACAACAAGATACATAGACCGACATCCATCTGCATCTATGACTAATAATCCACCCTCAGGTTATCATCCGAACCCCTGCAGGTAAAAAGTTGCAAGCAACAGATAATTGCATTAAACAAAGTGTGTAATGTAAGCAATGATTATGCACGCGGGCACTCTCACCACTGTTTTCTCCCTAATGGCAACAACACATCCTCCCCCTTCACGTTTCTGTCACTCGAGCAAGGCAATAAGGAGGCTTGAACCCTACTATCGAGCATAAATACTCCCTCTTGGAGTCACTAACAATTACTTGGCCAGAATAACCACTAGCAACGGAGAGCATGCAAGATCACAAATAACACATGCAAATAAAGACTATAATCAACTTGGCATAAGGTTAATATTCATCGGATCCCAGCAAACACAGCACAGAGAATTACATAAGATCAACCGCGATCATGATAGGCAGCTCACGAGATCTAAACATGGAGGCATATGAGGAGAAGACAACCATCTAGCTACAGCTACAAACCCGTAGTCTAAGGATGAACTACTCACGCATCACTACAGAGGCATGCATGGTGATGAAGAGGCCTCCGGTGATGATCTCCTCTCCGGCAGGGTGCCGGAAACAGCTTCAGAACCCCCCTGATCTGCGGTTGAGGGTGATGGCGGTTGCGGAACTTGTTCGGGGATTTTTATCAGGTGTTTAGGGTTTTCCATCCGGGGGCTTAAATAGGCGAAAGGGGAAGGCGGTGGCGCTCCAGGGGGACCCTATGGTGTGGCCCCCCTGCTGCCCCTCTCCGGCTCCTCTTCGGTCTTCTGGATGCTTCCGGGGAAAATGGGACTTCCGGGCTTTGAATTTTCCAATTCCGAGAATATTTCCAGAACAACTTTTCTGAAACTAAAAAAACAGCAGAAAACAGGGAACTGACTCTGTGGCATCTTGTTAATAGGTTAGTCCGGAAAACGTATAAAAATGCTATAAATAAGGGATAAAACATGTAGCAATAGGAAAATATGATCATGGAGCATCAGAAATTAGGGATACGTTTATGACGTATCAAGCATCCCCAAGCTTAGTTCCTACTCGTCAATAGTAGGTAAACGATGAAACAATAATTTCCGAGGTGGCATGCTACTAACACAAACTTGATCAATCTAATGTAAAAGCATATGCACGCTGAGATCATAAGACTTTAAACACAGGCATGATACGTAAAAATTTAAGAATAAAGCATAGCAATTACTTTGCATCACGAAAAGTAACTCAAATAAAGGATCATGAATAATAATGCAAAGAAAGGTAAACGTTTATTTCAGGTATAGAGAAAGCATGGCAAAGTAATATTTCATAGTCCTTAAGAGTGGGGCAAGCCATAAATGCCAGGACACCTTCAAAGTTCACGAGGAAGACTAGAACAAATAATGTAAGAACACATGATATCACATCATGAAGTAATTATTGATGCTTATGGGACAAATGCACATAGAACTCAGAATGGCAAAAATGCTCTCTCAACTGTGCAAAAAGTTAGAAGATGGAGACCCAACATAAAATTAAAAGAAAGGCCCTTCGCAGAGGGAAGCAAGGATCACTCATGTGCTAGAGCTTTTATTTTTATTAAACAGAGGTATTAAAAGTTTGGCACTCCTCCCATCCATATCTCACAAACCATGGCTAACCGAATCCTTGGGTGCCTGCCAACAATCACATACTGTGGAGGAGCGTCTATATTTTGGGAGATGTATGCTAATGTCAACGAATGGTAAACAAAAAATACAGTACGTCGTAAGTCAACTGGATTCACAAGAGCGGCTCCCATGGTGAAGGACGCAACTGGTATAGAAGGTCATCCATCTTTCTCTTTTGTTTACACAATTATGCTTTGACTGATAAATCAGGGGCAAAAATAGTGAAGAGAATTTGTATGCATTAATTTTGGGCTGGGCACCCCGCTGCCAGCTCTTATATCATTTGGATAAGCGGATGAAGCCACTAGTCCAGGGTGTGAAATCCAATCAACAAGTGAGATAAATATTCTCTATTTACGTCCTCACGAGCAAAAATAGGAACATAAAGCAGGAGTTATTTTGAAGGTTTTAAAGGTAACACATGAACAATTTACTTTGGAATGACAGTTAAATACCACATGTAGGTAGGTATGGTGGACACAATGGAAAAAACTTTGGTTTAAGAGAGTTTGGATACACGAGTAGAGCTCATACTCAGTACAGGTTAAGGCTAGAAAAAGACTGGGAGCGACAAATCAAAAGATCATAAGAGCCATAATCATGCATAGCGACATAAGCATCATTAATTAAAACATAAGAAGTATCACAAGTTCAAAAACTAAGTGGTCATGGAGGCTATTCGTGACTGGTTTGTAGTCATAAACATGGTGTGAGCATGCGCCAAGTCAACCAAATAAAACATTCGAAAGAGAATACCATATATTGATGCTTTACTATGACAAGAACAACTCATGAATCTTTCAATACATACTAAACACTCAGCTATTTGAGGCTAATCATGCTACTCAATAACCACAAGGATTTAAAACTAAAATAACATTTAGCATGACATGAAAAAGTCCTAGCCACAGTCTATACAAGCTTCTACTAGTACTGTTATAAATTCTACTTCAAGCAGCATTTTTTTTGTTTCTCCCAACAAGCACCATACAAAACATGCTTTAACAAAAATACTCTTTATGATACAGTAAGAAAACATGAGAGTACTCACATAATACTACTAAAACTAACAGCTCTAATAAGAGATGCATGCAAAAGAGGATCGAAATAAATGCAGCAGCTAGACAGAGATTAAGAATACAACGTATCCTCAAGAAAAAGCCGAGCGTGTCACTCTCCAATAAAAGAATGTTGGGTCCAACCAAGCTTATAAAAAAGTTAAAAAAAAACTGAAAGCAAAAGAAAAATCAAACTAAAAACAAAAATAAAAGACGCTCCAAGTAAAGCACATAAGATGCGACCGAATAAAATTATAGTTTCACTAGAAGTGACCTGATAATTTGTTGATGAAGAAGGGGATGCCTTGGGCATCCCCAAGATTAGACGCTTGAGTCTTCTTGGAATTTACTTGGATGTACCACTGGGGCATCCCCAAGCTTAGGCTTTTCACTCTTCTTGATCAAATCATATCATCCTCTTCTCTTGACCCTTGAAAATTCTTTCACATCAAAATTCTCACAATCTTCATTAGCAATGTTAGTGCAATCGAAATAATAAATCCACATGGTTCAGTTTCAACACAAGTCTAACACTCAAAAACACATTAGCTACTGTTATGGTTGCTAGGGTTTGAGCGGGAGAGAGAGAGTTGCGAGGGCGCGAGAGAGCCGGCCGTGGGGATCTTTTCCCATGGCCGGGCAAGAGGGAAGGGGTTTTCCTTCTTAATTCTTGCTTGATTAGATTGATACATCTCCTCTCAATATATAGAGAGGTTTACTTGACCCCTAAGCAAGGCTTACTTGACCCCTAAGCAAACCCTAAGACTAATGGGCTCAGGCCCATCACGAACTCTAACACTACACCCCACCTGGACATGCAGCTCGTCCTCGAGCTGCAACCTAACGACGATTCGGCCCCACACAAACCTAACGCCTAAAAAAAAAACAAGCCTTTTACATCTCGGCCTATTGTATTGACCTAAAATAAGCTAACCCGAATGAGACTCCGACTCTTTATTTTTTTACTCCGAACGATAAGAGAATCCTCCGTGCGCCGAACTTGGGCGTTTGCAGCCCCCTGGATCCCAAGGACGCCATCGGGACCAAGGGAGCCCTCGCGGCGGCCGACGGCTGAATGCAGTGGTGCTATGCGGTGCGCTCTTGTCGGTGACACCATGTCTTCTCCCCGCCGGCTGACTGTCGAAGTCGTAGACTTGGAGGTCACCGCCCGTGGGGGAAACCACATGCCCAAGCTCCGCCACGCAGCGGACAAGATCGAGGTCCATTGCACCGCGAAGCGCAACTTGGAGGAGCTGCAGCTGCAAATCACGCATCTCCCGCACATGCCGACGCGCTAGGAGGCCGCGCGCAACAGCCTGCAGCCTCACCACCGCTGACACGTGGTCTGTAGCGATCCAAGCCGGACGCGGTGACGGCGACGGCTGGAACTTGATCGGTTGGATGGGATTGTCATAGGACGGCGGTGGCGCTGCTGGGAACGAGGTCGTCGCAGTCCCGTCGTAGGGCATCCCATGCTGGAACGTGATGACCGGCGCCGTGGTCGCGGTCGAGGGCGGCGGCGGCGGCCCTGCGGGGGTCGGCGCCGGTGTTGTGACCATGGTGGACCCCCCGTGGAATGGCGCACCGTCGGGAACGGCGTAAGTACCGGCGAAGCGGGAGGGCCCACCGTACTGTTGGGGTGGCGCCGGTGGTGACTGGATGTGCGGCGGCACCCAAGCTGCCGTATAGATCAGCCCGGGGACGGACATCGGCAGCGGGGGCTGCAGCAGCTTGGCGTCGAGTGACGGCGATGACAGCAGCCTGGCGTCGAGTGGCTCCGTCCGCTGGAGGAGCACGACAATGGTGTGCTTGATGTCGGAGACCGACTCGGTCAGGTCGCGGAGGCGCGTGGAGAGCTCCTGGATCGAGAGGATGGGGGTGGGCTCCCGAGCCGGCGCGGCCGAGGCCGCAGACGCCGGCGGCGGCGCCATGGTGGTGGGTGCGCCCGACGAGGCGATCGCGGCGGAGGCGGTGGACAGTTCCGAAGACATCGCAACCGAGGAATCTGATACGAAATGTAATGGATGCTAGGGTTTAAGCGGGAGAGAGAGAGCTGCGAGGGCGCGGGAGAGCCGGCCGTGGGGATCCTTTCCCACGGCCGGGCAAGATGGGAAGGATTTTCCTTCTTAATTCTTGCTTGATTAGATTGATACATCTCCTCTCAATATATAGAGAGGTTTACTTGACCCCTAAGCAAGGCTTACTTGACCCCTAAGCAAACGCTAAGACTAATGGGCTCAGGCCCATCACGAACTCTAACAGCTACTGTCACAACTTCTTTAAAAACTCATTTTCTCTAAAGAACACCAAAAGAAAGAGCTTAAGATGCAAATGCGATAAATGGCAGAAATCTGTGAATAACAGAACAACAGGTAAAGATCGATTTTTAGAAAAATCTTATGTTGCTAAAAAAGTGGTCTTCTAGAAAAAGTTCCGTATATAACTCAGGATTAAGCACAAAAAATCTCAGGTCATTTTGAATTTTCTGTGATTTTTAACGAAATTTACAGTGGACAGCAGAAATCCGAAATATAGGCTCAACTTTCCACTAGTGGCTTTACTTGGCTCAACAAAAACTCAAAAGAAAAGATACAGCGGGGTTGCTAAGAAAATAGAAAACACCCAGGTGCAAAGCACACCAAAGAAAACAAAGGAAAACTGAAAGAAAACAGATAAATAAACGGGTTGTCTCCCGGCGGCGCTTTTCTTTAAAGCCTTTCAGCTAGGCATAAAAAGGGAAACTCAAGTATTTTCAAGTGAAGAAGCATCAACATCATATTTTGATCTAATAATAGAGTCACCGGGTAGCTTCATCTTCTTTCTAAGAAAGTGTTCCAAACCTTTCTTGAGGGGAAGTTGATATTTAATACTCCCCTCTTTCATATCAATAATAGCACCAACAGTTCTGAGAAACGATCTTCCCAAAACAATAGGACAAGAAGAATTGAATTCAATGTTCATAACAACAAAATCAACAGGGGCAAGGTTATTATTAACCATAATAAGAGCATCATCAATTCTACCAAGAGGTTTCTTCTTAGCATTATCAGCAAGATGAACATCCAAATAACAGTGTTCCAACGGTGGTAAATCAAGCATATTATAAAGCTTTTGAGGCATAACAGAGATACTAGCACCAAGATCACACAAAGCAGTGCAATCAAAATCATTTACTTTTATCTTAATGATAGGCTCCCAACCATCATCTAATTTTGTAGGGATAGATGTCTCAATTTTCAACTTTTCTTCCCTAACTTTCATGAGAGCATTGGTAATATGTTTAGTAAAGTCCATATTCATGGCACTAGCATTGGGACTTCTAGCAAGATTTTGTAGAAACATAACAACTTCGGAGATGTTGCAATCATAAAAATCAATATTATTATCATCAAAAGTAATGGAACCATTATTTCCCACACTTCTAAACATTTTAGCATTTTTATCAGGAGTAGTTTTAGCAGTTTTAGGCAATTTAGCACGTTTCACCAAAGGAGTAGGGACTTTATTAACACCAACTACTTTACCATTGATGGTAGGAGGTTTACTAGCAATTGGAACTTCACTTTTACTAGTGGTTGTGATATTGCAAACTCTAGCAATATTATTCTTTTTAGCTAGTTCTTCTTCTCTTTCCCATATAGCACGTAATTCAGCCATTAATCTAACATTATTGTCTATGTGAACTTGGATGGAATTCAAAGTTTTATTTTGTCTAACATCTTGTGGAAAAACCTTCAGTTTTAGAAAACCAACATCAATAGCAAGGCTATCTACTTTAGAGGCAAGAACATCTATTTTACCAAGCTTTTCCTCAACAGATTTATTAAAAGTAGTTTGTGTGCTAATAAATTCTCTAAGCATGTTTTCAAGATCAGAGGTAGAGATTTTATTATTATTGTAGGAGTTGCCATAAGAATTACCATAACCATTATTAGGAGGATAAGGCTTATAATTGTTTCCACCAGAATTATTTCTATAAGCATTGTTGTTAAAATTATTATTTCTAATAAAGTTACATCAACATGCTCTTCTTGAGAAACCAAAGGGGCTAAAGGAACATTATTAGGATCAACTTGAGCTTTACCATTAACAAGCATAGACATAATAACATCAAGCCTTTCACTCAAAGAGGAGGTTTCCTCAACATAATTTACCTTCTTACCTTGTGGAGCTCTCTCACACTGAATAATCTATACCTAATAATAAAGGCGTTAAGGCTTCCCTGGTTTGGTTTGGTAGGTCATTAAAACTGCCCCTAAAATTAGACATAAATTACCCACCCTGCCACCGCTATTCTAATCGACCTATAATATATACCTATACGTAGATCGATCAACAACCTGATCGATCAACAACCCAACTACAATACGGGCTCACATCAACCTACGGGAAAAATAGTAGCCATCTGATTGAGTCGACCGTACGTCTCGATGGAACACGGCCACGGTCTGATTGACTCCAGGAGACCGTACTTACGTCTCGATGGTTCACGGCCACGAGAAAAAGTAACCATATCTGATTGAGTCCAGGCGAACGGCGCGGTCGCCTCCGAGCGCGAGTTGTATTGTCTTCGATGATGAATCAGTGTTGAAGTCTGTATTGCGTTCGATGATGAGGAGTATAAAACAACGACATTGGTTCTTGCTCTGAAGCGTATCGGTCCCTCCACCAGCGCCTCCAAAGCTTCGACCGAGGCTGTGGTCGTCACGGAAAGCTCGCCATCCTCAGCGCCGTGGCTGCCAGCCGCCTCCGATCCCGATGGTTACGACAACCAGAAACTCGCCGACGTGTACCAGGGCTCAATCGGCATGACGCATGACCCCATCTAGGGCACGCCTCGCAGGGCTAGGTCTCCATTAGGCAGATTCGCCAATGCAGCCGGACAGGACGGCAACGCCACGGGCGTTCTGGCGGTAGGCGGGCGGTTGGAGCACAAGATGGCTAACGTGCGCGAGAGCCCAACCACACTACCTCATCGAGTCATCGGGCTGAAGTTGGGGCAGCGCGGTTCAGCGCCACATACATGTGCGCAGAGCGCAGTGCACGGCCAATGAGAACGGGGGCGAGTATACGTGCAAATCAACCACCAAGCCCAAGCTACTGTGCCATGAGGACAGGAGTCACAGGACTACAAGAGCGCCTGATGCGAGAGCACCCCAACGTCGTCCGCGTCCGCGTCTCCTCAACCAGGGAACTTCCTGTTTGCGGGCGACCTCCCAATCTCACATGGTTGTGGTGCCTATTGTTGAAGGTTAATTCGAGTTAGCAAACAATAAGCACAACCTGTTTAATTCTATGTGATGTGTGCAGCCCAAGTGCTAACATTTTCCCCGAAAAACTAATTTCTCTGAATTTTTTGTGTGCTGCCATGTTCTGTATACTCTGAACTTTTTGTGTGCCACCATGCTTTATAAGTTACATGTACCATGAAACGATCTTGTGGGTTACTTCTTCTTTGGTCCGCTAAATCTCATGCCGAAAAACTAATTTCTCTGAATTTTTGTGTGCTGCCATGTTCTGTATACTCTGAACTTTTTGTGTGCCACCAGGTTCTATAAATTTCATGTATCATGAAACGAACTTGTGGGTTACTTCTTCTTGGTCCGCTGAAGCTCATGCTGAAAAACTAATTTCTCTGAATTTTTGTGTGCTGCCATGTTCTGTATATACTCTGAACTTTTTGTGTGCCACCATGTTATATAAATTTCATGTACCATGAAACGAACTTGTGGGTTACTTCTTCTTGGTCCTCCAAATCTCTTGCTCTGTCTGCAATATGCATTGTATTAATTAAATAGGACATCCCACTAATACCTCCATGCGAGTTTTAGTATTCACCAATTCATAATGAGCAGCGACCATTCTAGCTACCATATACTTAAATATGATCATCATATCTGGCGCACTTCTCATGGTACATGTCACTGCAGACGTGCTAAGTATTCATCAAATTGTGACAACTTGGCGAGGTAGATTTGCTAATAAATTTGGTTCTGAATAAATGTGATAGGATCAGTCATTATGACGTTCTACACAAAGTATGTATATCTTCTTTCAGGACAAGAAAAATAAATATTTATTTGTCTACAATTTTCTGATTGTATGAACTGCATATACAAACTCGGTATTCAGATAAAGTGGGAGCCGAGATCGGGAGATTTGGTGTCGCATTAGATAATTTAGAGTTTGAAGAAAACTAGAGAATTGGTTTTTACTAGCAAACTGTAAAATTGTGGGGTTAACAAATTTTGACATATATACCATTCCTTTTCAAGTATGTGTTCTCATGTTGTTTACTATCTGATGAGATGTAGCTTCTCTCAAGAGTGCAACTTAGCTTGGTTTCACAAAGTGAAAATAACGTCTTCATGTATTTATTTTGACATGAAAGGATTGTGTTGAAAAATGCAGGAAGCTTCTAACATTTGATAGTTTAAACATAATGGTGGTATTCTTATTACAAAGATAAAACCTTTCATGTGTAACTTTGTAGTGACTGGACATGAAGGTCGTTTACTTGATGAGATTTACACATCAAAGGCCTTAAATAATTTTCAGGAATAAATTTATTATTTATTCACTTCTTCAATTGCACAAATACCCAGTATTTCAAAAAAAAAAAATTTATAGGACCATGTAAAACTCCGTACCACAAGTTTGTAACTACAAACTAGCAGAACAACTTACCACAAGAGTTGTGAAGGACACTATGATACTTAATATCAAAAACCATTCACGGGACCAATGACTCGCTGACTTTATGGTAATATCATTTTAGATGTAAATTAAAGTTTGCTTCAAAGATAAGATATTTCATTTCTTTTAGACCTGTTGCAACGCACGGGTATATGTGTGTCATGCAAAATATTGGTACAGATCCAATGAAGCCCTAAAGATAAATTTATCTATCCAGTTTGGATGCTTTGCTGATTGAAGCAGCGGCGGTGCGCCATTGACGCCGTTCGTTTGCGCTATCGAATTCTAGAGGGACTTCATTTTAATTTTCTTTTTTGCTCTGGTTCGTTCTGTAAGAATTGTGCTCTTTTAATATATCAGTTTTTTCCCGCAAAAAAATCTAACAAATGAGATAATTTCATATTGAATATTTATTTAAAATTATATAAGAATATGCGGTGAAAAATAGCATAGGGAGGAAATATAATGTACATCTTTAAATGAAGAGGGAAAGCTTGACAATAAATCAACATCCTTGGGAGTGTTTTTGGGAAAATTACGTCATGGTGTATCCTCCAGTAATTACATGAAATCAGTAAATACAATCTGATTAAATCGGAAGGGTGAGAATTGGAGAGTTCACCGGAATATTAGTGCAAATCGAAGATGCGCTTTTTTTTATAGACCTCTCTCCATTTTGACATACAGATAGTAAAATATGATGCTTAACATTTTGGTCATCGATTTTGGGTTTTTTTTTTTTGCCACACCAGTATTATATATAAGATTTTTTTTCTCCGTTGCAACGCACGGGCATTTTTGCTAGTTTATCATCATATCATCAAGAAGCTTTATTGCATTTCCCAAAGTTATGGACATAAAGGTACCTCTAGCAGCTGAATCCAATAGGTTCCTTGAGGAGAAATTCAGTCCTGCATAAAAGGTTTTTATAATAATCCAAGTAGTCAATCCATGAGTGGGACAATTCTTCACCATAGTTTTCATTCTTTCCCAAGATTTAGCAACATGTTCATTATCAAATTGTTTAAAATTCATTATATCACTTCTTAGAGATATAATCTTAGCAGGAGCATAATATTTTCCAATGAAAGCATCTTTACACTTAGTCCATGAATCAATACTATTTCTAGGCAAAGATAGCAACCATTCTTTAGCTCTTCCTCTCAAAGAGAAAGGAAATAATTTCAGTTTAATAATATCTCCATCCACATCTTTATATTTTTGCATCTCACATAGTTCAACAAAATTATTAAGGTGGGCAGCAGCATCATCAGTACTAATACCAGAAAATTGTTCTTTCATCACAAGATTTAATAAAGCAGGTTTAATCTCATATAAAGCAGCAGTAGGAGCAGGTGGAGCAATAGGTGTGCAAATAAAATCATTGTTGTTTATGCTAGTGAAGTCACACAACTTGGTATTCTCAGAGGAACTCATTTTAGCAGAATAAAAGCAAGCAAATAAATAACATCTATAAAGTAAACTATTTTTTGTGTGTTTTCAATATAGAGAAATAAACTATTTTTGTGTGTGTTTTTGTATAGAGAAATTAAAACAAGACAAGAAACAAAATAAAGAGATTGAGAGTGAAAGACTCCCCTTGCCAGAAGACTTCCTTCTCCCCGGCAACGGCGCGAGAAAAATCCTTGTTGCTGGCAAAGTTGACGAGGGAGTGGTTGCTTCTTGATGATAATTAAGTCCACGACAATGGCGCCAGAGAAAGTCCTTGATGGTGCAGATCTTGCACTCGTTGGGATACCCCAAGAGGAGGGTGTGATTAGCACAAAGGTAGGAAGTTTTCCCCTTTAGTTAAGAGCCAGGGTTATCAATCAAGTAGGAGAAAGAGAATCTTCGGAAGGTTGATGCCACTGACGGTGGTGCTGGCGCTTCACCGGTGTCAGCAACAACGTGGAGCCTGCACACAACACAATCAAAATACTTTTCCCCGACGGTACAATGAGGTTGTCAATCTCACCGGTCTTGCTCAAAACAAAGATTAGACGTATAGTGTGAAAAAATAGTGTATGCTTGCAGAAAATAAAGAAAGCAGGAAATTGTTGTGGGTTGTTTAAAAGTGTGAAAAAATGGACCGGGGTTCGTAGTTTCACTAGTGGTGTATCTCCATAAAAGATAGCATGCTAGGTGAACAAATTACAGCTGAGCAACTGACAAATAAAGGTTGCACCGTAGTGCACAATATGACATGAAGATTACTATGCTATTTAGTGTGGGCATTACAACAAGATACATAGATCGACATCCATCTGCATCCATGACTAATAATCCACCCTCAGGTTATCATCCGAACCCCCTCAGGTATTAAGTTGCAAGCAACAGATAATTGCATTAAACAAAGTGTGTAATGTAAGCAATGATTATGCACGCGGGCACTCTCACCGTTGTTTTCTCCCTAATGGCAACATCACATCCTCCCCCTTCACGTTTCTGTCACTCGAGCAAGGCAACAAGGAGGCATGAACCCACTATCGAGCATAAATACTCCCTCTTGGAGTCACTAACAATTACTTGGCCAGAATAACCACTAGCAATGGATAGCATGCAAGATCACAAATAACACATGCAAATAAAGACTATAATCAACTTGGCATAAGGTCAATATTCATCGGATCCCAGCAAACATAGCACATAGAATTGCATAAGCTCAATCGCGATCATGATAGGCAACTCACGAGATCTAAACATGGAGGCATATGAGGAGAAGACAACCATCTAGCTAAAGCTACGAACCTGTAGTCCAAGGATGAACTACTCATGCATCACTCCGGAGGCAGGCATGGTGATGAAGAGGCCTCCGGTGATGATGACCTCTCCGGCAAGGTGCCGGAAACAGCTTCAGAACCCCCCTAATCCGGGGTTGACGGTGATGGCGGCTGCGGAACTTTTTCGGGGATTTTTATCAGGTGTTTAGGGTTTTCCATCCCGGGGGCTTAAATAGGCGAAAGTGCGAAGGCGGTGGCGCTCCAGGGGGGCCACACCCCTAGCTGGCATGGCTAGGGGGACACTCCACCCTATGGTGTGGCCCCCCTCCTGCCCCTCTCTGGCTCCTCTTCGGTCTTCTGGATGCTTCCGGGAAAATAGGACTTCCGGGCTTCGAATTTTCCAATTCCGAGAATATTTCAAGAACAACTTTTCTGAAACTAAAAAACCATCAGAAAACAGGGAACTGGATCTGTGGCATCTTGTTAATAGGTTAGTCCGGAAAACGTATAAAAATGCTATAAATAAGGGAGAAAACATATAGCAATAGGCAAAATATGATCATGGAACATCAGAAATTAGGGATACGTTTATGACGTATCAGCAGACGCTGGATCCACGACATCTTTGGCCACATCTTCACCGAGCTTCAGCTGGAGCCCAGGATCCTCAGCTCCATCGGAGCCGATCTGCTTCGGGTCATTCATCTACATGCCCCACTCGTCGGAATCTCGCCCGACGTTCAGCGGACTCCATGAGGGCGTCAACATGACGTCTGGCAATCTCCACTTCCGCGCCAGCAAGGAGGGAATTCTACGTTTCCCTGACCAGATCAAGCTCGACGAATCAGACTCCGAGTCCGTCTCGAGCCCGGCGACGCTCGATTCGCCATCCGGCGACGCCAGTGGCGACTTAACGCTCAGCGGTGGTTCCATCTGCTGCAACACCCGCAACTTCCACACGATCGCGGTTGAAGAACCCTCCAAATTCTGCAAGGACCAATTGCCTACGCCTAAGACTAACGAGCCATATCTGGCCCAAGTCTACATGGCAGACTCAGCCGAAGATCCTCACGAAACGGAGGAAATCCTAGCATCAAGGCAGCAGATCAAGGTATCACGACCAGCTTGGCTCAAAGGGAAAGCAACAGTGCAGTCAGGACACCCGATGGAAATCGGGTCCTCTCAAGAAGACCTGACCGCATACCACTACCACCTGTTGCTGAAAAGTCGACAGTTAGCGGAAGCCCACAAAGAGCTAGAATTGCGGAAGTGATAGTGCAGATCTTGTAGTCGCTGGGAAACCCCAATAGGAAGGTATGATGAGAACAACAACAGTTTTCCCTCAGAAAGAAACCAAGGTTTAATGACCAGTAGGAGGAAGGAGTAACTTCAGAAGGTTGAAGCAGCTGAGATGGCAGGGCGCACCACCGGTTCAGAAACAACGTGGAACCTACACAACACAATCAAATCACTTTGCCCCAACAAAACATCGAGGTTGTCAATCTCACCGGTTTTGCTGAACACAAAGAGGTTAAACGTATGGTGTGGAAAACAGTAGGAAATCAATAGCAGCAGTATGAGAGCAGTACGTAAGCAGTAGGTGATTTATCAGTATGAGGAAAAAGAATCGCGGTCCACAGTTTACTAGTGGTGTCTCTCCGTGAAAGATAAATAACATGTGTGGTGAACAAATTACAGCTGGGCAATTGACAGAAATGAAGGCCGCACCGTAGTGCATATGCAAGACATAAATATTACTACGTGATTCATGCGGGCATTACAACAAGTTACATAGACCGTTATCCAACTTCATCTATGACTAATAATCCACCCTCCGAATATCATCCGAACAAACGTTGGGTATTAAGTTGCAAGCAACAGATAATTGCAGTTAGCAAAGTGTGTAATGTAAACAATAACATCATACTTAGACAACATTATTGTTTTCTCCCTAAGGACAACAACACATCCTCCATCCGTCACGTTTATGTCACTCGAGCATAGCTGCAAAGGAGGCATGAACCCATTATCGAGCATAAATACTCCCTCTTGGAGTTACTAGCATCTATTTTGCCAGAGCATCTACTAATAACGGAGATCATGCAAGATAATGAATAACATAAGCATGAAGATAGCATGATAGATTGACAACCAGAAGACATAACATTCAACATTCATCAGATCCCAGCAAACACAACATGTAGCATTACATAAAGATGATCTTGATCATGTTAGGCAGCTCACAAGATCTAAACATGAGGTACAAAGTGGAGATAACAACCATCTAGCTACTTCTATGGACCCGTAGTCCAGGTATGAACTACTCACGCATCACTTCATAGGAGGGCATGGTGGTGTAGACCCTTCCAGTGATGAATTTCCCTCCCAGCAGGGTGCCGGGGAGAGCTCCAGAACCCTCCCGATCTTGGGATGATGGTGACGGCGGCCTCGGGTGTTTTTCGGGGAAAAGTGGGATCTCCTTAGGGTTTACCCCTCGGGGGGAATAAATAGGCAAAAGGGCATAGGCGGTGGAGGCCTGGGGGCCCACACCACCCCCTGGCGCGGTCAAGGGGGACCGCGCCACCCTATGGTGTGGGCCTCCTGAGGCCCCCCTCCGGGTGCCTTTGGGACTTTGTGGAACCTCCGAGATTTTTAAGACTTTCCTGCTTTGAATTTTCCAATTCTGAGAATATTTTCAGAACAACTTTTCTGAAACTAAAAACAACAGAAAACATGGAATTGGCTCTGTGGCATCTTGTCAATAGGTTAGTCCGGAAAATAGATAAAAATGACATAAAGCGTATAGCAAACATGTGGGAAATAACATGAAAAAATCATGGAACATCAGAAATTAGGGATATGTTTATGATGTATCAACATCCCCAAGTTTCGTTCCTACTCGTCCTCGAGTAGGTAAACGATAAAAACACATAATTTCTGAGGTGACATGCTACTAAGATAAACTTGGTAATCAAAATTTAAAAGCATATGTAAGCTAAGATCATAGAACTTAAACACAAACGAGTTAAATAGAACTTTAATAATAAATCATATCAATCACTTTGCATCATGATAAGTAACTCAAATAAAAGATCTTGAATAACAATGCAAATAAAGATATATGTTTGTTTCAAGTATAGAGTAAGCATGGCAACATGATATTTCACAAGTTCTTAAGATTGGGAAAACACACATCATGAATCAATTAATAATGTTTCTGGGACAAATGCACATAAAACTCGGAATGGCCAAAATGCTCTCTCAACTCTGCATAAAGTTAGGAGATGGAGACTCAACATAAAAGTAAAAGAAAGGCCTTTCGCAGAGGGAAGCATGGATCACTCATGTGCTAGAGCTTTTATTTTATTAATAGAGCTATTAAAAGTTTGACACTCCTCCCATCCATCTTACACAAACCATGGCTAACCGAATCCTCGGGTGCCTGCCAACAATCACATACCATGGAGGAGTGTCTATATTTTGGGAGATGTATGCTAATGTCAACGAATGGTAAACAGAAAATACAGTACGTCACAAGCCAACTAGATTTCACAAGAGCGGCTCCCATATGAAGGACGCAACTGGTGTAGAAGGTAATCCCTCTTTCTCTTTTGTTTACACAATTATGCTTTGAATGATAAATCAGGGGTAAAAATAGTGAAGAGATTTTGTGTGTATTAATTTGGGGCTGGGCACCCCACTGCCAGCTGTTCTATCAATTGGATAAGAGGACGAAGCCACTAGTCCAGGGTATGAAATAAAATCAACAAGTGAGAAAAAGATTCTCTATTTATGTCCTCATGATAAAAAACAGGAACACAAAGCAGGAATAATTTTGAAGGTTTTAAAGGTAACACATGAGCAATTTACTTGGAGTGACAGTTAAATACCACATGTAAGTAGGTATGGTGGAAACAATGGGAAAACTTTAGTTTTAGGGAGTTGGATGCATGAGTAGAATTCCATACTCAGTACAGGTGGAGGCTAGCAAAAGACTGGGAGCGAAAATCAAGAGAGCATAAGAGCCATAATCATGCATAGCGACATAAACATCATTAATCAAAGCATAAGTGGTACCAAAAATTCTAAAACTAAATGATCATAGAGACTATTAGTGACTGGTTCATAGTCATAAACATGGTGTGAGCATGCGCTAAGTCAACCAAATTAAACATTCAAAGGAGAATACCGCATATTTATGCTTCAATATGACAAGAACAACTCATGATTCTTTCAATGGCACATTAAACACTCTCAGCTATTTGAGGCTAATCATGCTACTCAACAACCACAAGGATTTAAAACTAAAATAACATCTAGCATGATATGAAAAAGTTCTAGCCACGGTCTATACAAGCTTCTACTTGCACCGTTAAAAATTCTACTTCAAGAAGCAGTTTATTTTCCCAACAAGCACCATACAAAATATGTTTTAACAAAAATTCTCTACATGCTACATCAAGCAAAAATGAGAGTACTCACATAACACTACTAAAAATGACAGCTCTTAATAAGAGATGCAATAAAAACAAGAGTTGAACATGAATTTTTGCAGTACCTAGAAGAAAAACTAAGAATACTAGCATAGCAAGTATTCAAAAGAAAAAGCGGAGCGTGTCTCTCTCCCAAACAAGGATGCTAGGTCCAATGATATTATTGCATCAAGGAAAAAAAAGAAAAACAAACAGACGCTCCAAGAAAACTTCATATGATGTGACCGAATAAAAAATATAGCCTCACGAGAAGTGACCTGATAGATAGTTGATGAAGAAGGGGATGCCTTGGGCATCCCCAAGATTAGATGCTTGAATCTTCTAAAAATATGCTTGGATGAACCAAGGGGGAACCCCCAAGCTTTGATCTTGCACTCTTCTTGATCACATATATCACCTCTTCTCTTGACACTTGAAAACTTCCTTCACACCATACTCAAACAGTAATTCGCATTAGAGGGGTTAGTGCAAAAAATAAAAAAAAATCCATGGGTTCTGTATGGAACAAGTGCTATTGATACTTTTAAACATTATCTACATCCATTGATGTTTCGTGAAGCAAAGAAATCCACTCGACATCGCAAAAGAGCCATGCAAGAAAAATGGCAGAATTTGTCAAAACCAGAACAGTCAGTAAAGACGAATTTTTTCGAGGCACTTACGTTGCTCAAATCGAAAAACCTAAAGAACAAAAAAGTTGCATAATTAGCCGAGGAATAAGAAAAAAATTCAGCTTATTCTGATCTTCTAGGATTTTCATGATGTTTTATGGTGGACAGCAGAATTATGTTTTCTGCGCAGAAATCCGAAAACCAACTCCAACTCTTGTTATTAACTTTGCTTTGCACTACTAAAACATGAAAATAAATATGCAAAGGAGTTGCTACAGAAGTGTAAAACCCCTTGACTCAAAGAAAAACGAGAAAAACAAAGCAAAAATAAAACCATGGGTTATCTCCCAAGAAGTGCTTTTCTTTAACGCCTTTTAGCTAGGCCCAGAAAAATGGAATCAAGTATTTTCAAGTGAAGAAGCATCCAAATTCAGGTTTGGTAATTCCTTAATAATTCATTGTATTTTCTCTAAGTGAGTTCCAGAGTCTCCCCTCTTAGAACTTTTAGGTTTACTATTCTCATCAAATAAATTCTCAGGAACAATCCAATCAAAATTCTTTTCTAGGGCTTCATGCAATGCTATCAATTTAAAGGAATTGGTATTTTCTCTTCATTTTGCTTTTTTAGGTTCAACATTTTCGAGAGCACCAACAACATCTACGCATGAGCCTAGCATATTGAAACGATCGAACACTTTTCTAGCTTCTATAGCAACATCTCCAAATTCTTTAAGCATGGTTTCTAAAATAATTTCTTTTCTCGATGTCTTTAATATTATTCAAGTTGAGGAACATATGCTTCAATGTGTTATGAAGGTTAACAAACCTAGCTTCTAATAGGTGAATCAGAGAAGTTGCAACATTTTCATAATTTGGATCAAGGTCTACTATGGATTTTTCCTCTAATTTTTCATGCTTACTAACATGATTAAAGAAGTCTTTAATGGTATCCTTTCCAAGTATAGAACCACTACCAACAGGAAGATCTTTAAAGGTAAACTTAGGAGGCAACATGATGAGAGATAATAACGAAATAATAAGAGCAACAACTAAAATAAGAACTATTTTATTGTGTGTTTTTTATAAAGAGAAGCAAACAACACAAAATAAAATAAAAATAAGCAAAACTAAAACAAAGTAAAGAGATTGAAAGTGAGAGACTCCCCTTGCAGAAATTCTCTTCCTCACCGGCAACGACGCCAGAAAAATAGCTTGATGGTGAAGATCTTGCACTCGTTGGGAAACCCCAGGAAGAAGGTATGATGAGCACAACAACAGTTTTCCCTCAGAAAGAAACCAAGGTTTAATCGACCAGTAGGAGGAAGGATTAACTTCAGAAGGTTGAAGCAGCTGAGATGGCAGGGCGCACTACTGTTTCAGAAACAACGTAAAACTTACACAACACAATCAAATCACTTTGCCCCCAATGAAGGAGTGAGTATGTCAATCTCACCGGTTTTGCTAAACACAACGAGGTTAAACGTATGGTGTGGAAAACAGTATGAAAACTGTAGCAACAGTATGAGAGCAGTATGTAAGCAGTAGGTGATTTATCAGTATGAGGAAAAAGGACCGGGGTCCACAGTTCACTAGTGGTGTCTCTCCGTGAAAGATAAATAACATGTGTGGTGAACAAATTACAGCTTGGCAATTGACAGAAATGAAGGTTGCACCGTAGTGCATATGCAAGACATAAATATTACTATATGATTCATGCAGGCATTACAGCGAGATACATAGACCGTTATCTAACTGCATCGATGACTAATAATTCACCCTCTGAATATCATCCGAACAAACGTTGGGTATTAAGTTGCAAGCAACAGATAATTGCAGTAAGCAAAGTGTGTAATGTAAACAATAACATCATCATTAGACAAAGCATTGTTGTTTTCTCCCTAATGGCAACAGCACATCCTCCACCACTCAAGTTTCTGTCACTCAAGCACAGATGCAAAGTAGGCATGAACCCACTGTCGAGCATAAATACTCCCTCTTGGAGTTACTAGCATCTAATTGGCCACAACATCTACTAATAACGGAGAGCATGCAAGATCATAAATAACATAAGCATGAAGATAACATGATAGATTGATAATCAGAAGACATAGCATTCAACATTCATCAGATCCCAGCAAACACAACATGTAGCATTACATAAAGATGATCTTGATCATGATAGGCAGCTCACAATATCTAAACATGAAGTACAAAGTGGAGAAAAGAACCATCTAGCTACTGCTATGGACCCGTAGTCCAGGAATGAACTACTCACGCATCACTTCGGAGGAGGGCTTGGTGGTGTAGACCCCTCCGGTGATGAATTTCCCTCCCGGCAGGGTGCCGGGGAGAGCTCCAGAACCCTCGTGATCCCGGGATGACGGTGACGGCGGCCTCGGGTGTTTTTGGGGAAAAGTGGCACCTCCTTAGGGTTTACACCTCAGGGGGAATAAATAGGCGAAAGGGCAGAGGTGGTGGAGGCCTAGGGGCCCCACACCACCCCTTGGCGCGACCAAGGGGGAACCGTGCGGCCCTATGGTGTGGGCCCCATGAGGCCCCCCTCCGGGTTTCTTCGGGACTCCGTGGAACCTCCGGGATTTCTAAGATTTCCGGGTTTCGGATTTTCCAATTCTGAGAATATTTCCAGAACAACTTTTCTGAAACTATAAACAGCATAAAACAGGGAACTGGCTCTGTGGCATCTTAAATTGATAGAAATGGCATAAAGTGTATCGCAAACATGTGGTAAATAACATGAAAACAACCATGGAACATCAGAAATTAGGGATACGTTTATGATGTATCAGGAAGCAAGCGGCGGAAGCCTCGAGTGTGCGCCGTGCGGCGGTCTCCAAAACCAATTCGACGGTAAACCAGCCCATAAAGAAGGGAAAGTACGTCTCAAAGACTGCTCGCATGGATCAAGGATCCCTCTGCGAAGTCAGCAAAACTCTCGAGACCTCCCTTATGCACGTTGACGATGAGGGAAACGTACACCTGACAACTCCCGCCGCCGCGATCTTGGCCGCTGCTACCTACCTACAGGCAAACCAGCCGCCAGAAAATGACCCTCTCACGGAGCAGCATTGCCAAGTCCAAAGGGGATTGGGCATGGCCAGAGCGGCAATCGCCGCTCAAAACCGCAAAAGCACGATGACTCATGAAGCTGATAAAACACCCCGGGTGGACAGAACACCTCGCATACGCGAGAGTACGTCACCAAAAAGAAGGGACATAGGATCACCTCGCCGCCCAAGAGGCAAAGAGGCCAGGCGCCATGGTGACAACCCATGCAGCGATGATGACAGTCCGCGAAACCGTGGCAGCAGCCCGTGGCACCACGGAAGCCGCTCGCGACATTGCAGCAGGGAACCACGGCAGGAAGATAATCGCGATCGAGCACAGTACGACGCGCGTGGGGATATCGTGCAGAGCAAAGTTGACAAGGCCCGTGCATGCAGGAACCGCGCCCGATCACCATCCACCTCCTCTAACGAGGAAGCCTGCAGCGCGATGTGCTTCAGCAACAGGATCCGCGAAGCGCCGATGCCCAAGATATTCAATCTCACAACGGAAGTCCCAAAATACGACGGCTCACAGGAACCCAAGACATGGCTCTCGGACTACTTGACCGCGGTAAAGTGCCAGCGCGGGAATAAGATCACAACCATGCAGTACCTAAACCTGCACCTCATAGGCGCAACCCGAAGCTGGCTCGAAGGAAGATTGCGCGCGTATTACAGATCCTGGGTCGATCTCACCAGCGACTTCGAGAAGAACTTCCAGGCGACATACAAGCGGCCAACATCTATCGAGGATCTGCGAGCCTGCACGCAGAAAAGCAGCGAATCTACCTGCGAGTACATCCAGAGATGGACTACACTAAAAAAAACAGCGGGGAACATATCATAGGAAATAGAAGTCGAAGCTTTCACCAAGGGTGATCGACGCGCCGCCTTCAATCAGAACTGGTAGCGGCCGAATTCACAAGAAATCACGACATCAGATCCCGCGGAAATCGCGACTGGAAACCAAAACCAGATGACAATACCCGTGAGGAGGACCTTGACGGATACTGCTCCCTGCATCTTTTTACAGATAAGTGAACGGGAAAAACCAAGGCTACTCACCTCCTCAAGGATTGCCGAAAGTTCCAGGACATCCTCGAGGTGGACACAAAGAAGCACAGGGCAGACATTAACCAAGGATACCCGCAAATGCCCGGAGGAAACATCATACACCAACCACCACCCCTACCTCCACCCGCAGGACACCACAACATGGCGCTAGCCGCACTCTCAGCGCCAGCCGCCGCAAACCAAGGAGCTAACGGATACCCGAATCCCCAGGGGCTCCTAGGCATGATACAGAAGGTCTTCCTGTCCTGCAGAGTCCAGAAAACAAACACTCGCCACGTTATCATAGCAGTGCAGGCTCCACCATCCAAGACTGAGTACCTAAGATGTTAGAGCAGACGATAACTTTCTCCAGAGAGGAACACCATCCACAGGTGTATCGACCAGGGCACGCCGCACTCGTCATCCAGGCGCAAATAGGCAACTACGATCTAGCCAGGGTGTTTATGGATGGTGGCAGCGGCATTAACATCATATACGCGGACACACTCCGCAAGATGAACAGAAATCTGGAGGAATTCGTGGAATCAGAAACATCCTTCCACGGGATAGTGCCAGGGAAAGTCGTCCGACCACTTGGAACAATCAACTTGGAGGTGATACCCGGAGATCCAAGTAACTACGTGAGAGAGTTCCTCGACTTCGAGGTAGTCGAATGGCCATCACAGTGCCACGCCATTCTCGGCCGAACAACGTTCGCGCGATTCATGACAGTACCTCATTATGCCTACCTCAAGCTCAAACTCCCAGGAGAATACAGTACAATCACCATGAACAAAGACTTCCAGAAGTTAGACAAGTGCGACAACGAATTCCATGAGATCGCGAAATCTTTCGGGATGCAAGAGGAGCTAGAAGAATTGACAAAAGCCACGGATAACTCCTGATGCCACTAACCAAAAAGAACGCCCCAGAACTCAAGTTCAGCCCAAGCAGCGACACTCAAAAGTATCAAGTGCACTCGACAGAATCCGCGAAGACGGCAATCGTGTCCACCACCCTATCATCCCCATAGGAAAGCGCGCTCGTTGAACTCCTCCGTGAGTACTGGGAGATTTTCGCCTAGCAGCCCTCAGATATGCCAGGAATACCCAGGGAGTTCGCCGAGCACTCACTGGAAGTGTTTAAAGATGCAAATCCGGTCAAACAGACCACTCGACACTTTTCCGAGCCAAAACAGAAAGCACTCGGAGAAGAGGTGAACAGATTGCTAGCCGCCAAGTTCATGAGGGAAATCAAGATATCCACCTAGTTAGCAAACCCGGTGCTGGTCCCGAAGAAAAAAACGGACATCCTTCGTGTGTGCATCGACTACACGTTGTTGAACAAACACTGCCCCAAGGATAACTACCGCTACCGCGGATCGATCAAATCATGGAATCTACAGCAGGCTGTCAACGTCTCTCCTTCTTGGACACCTATTCGGGCTACAACCAGATCATGATGAAGCAGGAGGATGAGGAGAGGACATCATTCATCACACCACATGGTGTATACTGCTACACGATAATGCCTTTCAGGCTAAAAAACGTAGGCACAACATATAATCGCTGCATGGAAAAATGCCTCGCCAAGCTCATTGGCAAGAACGTACAAGTGTATGTTGACGATATTGCCATCAAGACTCGAGTGGAGGACACACTCCTGGAGGACATTAGGGAGACATTCGACGCCCTCAACACATACAGAATCAAGCTCAACCCGACAAAATGCGTCTTCGGGGTTCGCGCTGGCCAACTCCTCGGCTATCTGGTCTCTGCTCGAGGAATTGAGGCCAAACTGAAGAAAATTCAGACGATCTTGACGATGAAAGAACCGACAAATCTCTGCGGCGTGCAGCAGCTCGCAGGACAACTGGCAACCCTCAGTAGATTCATCGCATGATTGGGCGAGCAAGCGCTCCCCTTCTACAAATTGCTGAAGAAACCCGATAAGTTCGAGTGGACACCTGAAGCAAAGCAAGCATTCATCGACCTGAAAAAGGTACTTCAGAGCAAGAAGATACCAGCCACACCTCAGGAAAGGGAGCCCCAGTACCTATACCTAGCCACAACAAATCAGGTGGTCAGTACGGTACTCGTGGTCGAGCGATCAGAGGAGGGAAAACACATGGCGTACAGAGATCAATATACTACCTCAGCGAGGTACTCTCACCGTGCAAACAACAATACCCCATTACCGTAAGCTCGTGTATGGAGTGGTCTTCACAGCCCGCAAGCTCAAGCATTACTTCCAGGAGCATACCGTCACGGTGCTAAACGATGAATCGCTCGGTACAATCATGAACAATCCTATTACATACGGAAGAATTGCAAAATGGAGCATCGAGCTAGGCGCCTGGGACATCATATACACAGGGCGCAACGACCTAAAATCCCAGGTGGTCACGAATTTCCTTTCCGAGTGGACGGAGCTGCAAACCCCAGGGCCGCCAGAATACCCAATCTCCTGGATCATGTACTTCGACGGGTCGAAAAGAAACAAGGGAGATGGAGCCAGAGTAATCCTCATATCGCCAAGGGGCGAAAAGCTCCAATACGTCCTACGACTCGACTTTCCACCCGACGATCCAGCATCCAACAACGACATGGAGTACGAGGCACTCCTACACGACATGAAGATGGCGATTGCCTGCGGATCCACTCGACTGATGATCTACGGAGATTCTAAACTCATCGTGCAACATACAATGAAGGAATGCAACGTCGTCGCTGACAACATGATCGCCTATCGCGACATGTACAACCTACTCGAAGGAAGTTTCAAAGGGTGCAAACTTAAGCACATTGCGCGATCAAGCAATGAAGAAGCAGACAGACTGGCGAACATCGGGTCAACGAACGCCCCAGTTCCACCATGAATCTACTTTGAGAAAATAAGCAAAAGGTCAGTCAAGCTCAAAAAGCAAACAGAGGCACCAGCAGCAACAAATTCGGTGGCTAGTCAGCAAATATCCTTCATCGAACTCATCCATAACATCTCCAGGCAAGTCTTCCTGGTCGAGGCAGTTTGGATAAAGAAGTATCTCGATTACTTGACAAATAAGCAGCTCCCAGAAGACATTTGCGAAGCGCGACCGATAGCTAGACGCAACAAATCCTTTTGAGGTGATAAAAGGAGAATTGTACAAGCAAAGCATATAAGGAGTGCTCCAGAGGTGCATCACACCCGAAGATGAAAAGGAACTGCTTCGTGACATACACCAAGGCGACCATGGGCACCACGCAAGCTGGAGATCCATCGTAGGGAAAGCTTTCTGGGCAGGTTTTTACTGGCTCACGGCAGCCACAGACGCCAAAGACCTAGTCGAAAGGTGCAACGCCTGCCAGAAGTTTGCACCAAGGCCACATTCACCGGCCACAGAGCTCCACATGATCCCCCTCTCCTGGCCTTTTGCTCAATGGGGGCTAGACATGGTGGGACCACTGCGGAAATCAACACCCAGAGGATACACCTTCCTGCTAGTAGCAGTCGACAAATTCACAAAATGGATAGAGGTCGTCCCAATTACGTCGCAGCACGCAGAGTGTGCCGTAAGATTCCTCGATTCCATCGTGTGCGGGTTTGGTGTTCCCCATAATATTATCACGGATAATGGGTCCAAATTCACAGCCAAGGAAACCCAAGCTTTCTGTAAAGAAAAAGGGATAACCCTCAGCTTCGCCTCGGTGGCGCACCCCCAAACCAACGGCCAAGTCGAACGGTCCAACGGATTAGTTTTGGCTGGCCTGAAGAAGCGGTTGTTCACCCAATTACACACAACTGCAAGACATTGGGCCGAGGAACTACGATCGGTGTTGTGGAGCCTACGAACAACACCAAACAGATTGACAAACTACACACCATTCTTCCGGGTTTATGGAGCTGAAGCTGTATTACCCGAGGACGTCAAGTTCAGCGCTCCACGAGTCGTTGCATATAGCGAAGAAGCTTCCAACAAAGCACTCACAGAAGATATGGACGCGTTAGAAGAAATCAGGGACATCGCACTTGCAAGATCCTCCATCTACAATCAATCACTATGCAATCACCACAGTCGCCGCATACGCCACAGATCCTTCGTGGTAGGTGACCTGGTGCTACGGCTCAAGCAAGAAAAGGGACACAAACTAGAGCCACCATGGGAGGGACCCTTCATCATACACGAAGTTGTCCCAGGAGGCGCCTATCGCTTGAATAACCTGATGATAGGCAACATCTACTCCAACCCATGGAACGTGGCACACCTTCGCAAATTCTATCCTTAGGATTTTTTATTTACTCGAAAGAAATAAGGTTCTTCCAGCCAGACTGTAACCCGAGCAAAACACATGGATTCACAGTCATTGCAATACAAAACAAGGTTTCTCAACCATAGCTACAAAGACTACTTCAGTCACATATCTTTTTTCTTTTCTTCCTTACATGCTAACAAACGGTAACACCCAACACATGGGGGTTACACCGAACTAGCATAAATAATCTTCGAGTACCCACGCACAAACGTTTTACAAGGTCACAAGGTACACACCTTAAACAAACAACACACAAGGTATATACACCTTAAATCTAGACAGAACTATCATCACACAACAGCCTCTCAAAGCAGCCGCTCTGTCTCTGCATCAGTCAGCCGCACGATCCGCTCAGCCGCAGGTCGCACAACCTCGTAGTGAGGAACAAAGTCAACATGTGCTCCTCGGGTCTCAGGAAGTTGCACCACAGAGTTAAAATTGACGTCAGGATGCCATAGCCGCACAAAGGCAAGTGACACGTCATAAACATATCCCTAATTTCTGATGCTCCATGATCATATTATGCAAATTGCTACATGTTTTCTCCCTTATTTATGTCATTTTTATTGATTTTCCAGACTAACCTATTACCAAGATGCCACAGAGCCAGTTCCCTGTTTTCTGCTGTTTTTTAGTTTCCGAAAAGTTGTTCTGGAAATATTCTCGGAATTGGAAAATTCGAAGCCCGGAAATCCTATATTTCCCGGAAGCATCCAGAAGACCGAAGAGGAGCCGAAGAGGGTCAGAAGGGGGCCCACACAATAGGGTGGCGTGGCCCCTTGGCCGCGCTAGCTATAGGTGTGGGCCCCCTGAAGCTCCACCGCCTTTGCCCTTTCGCCTATTTAAGCCCCCCGGATGGAAAACCCTAGGCACCTGATCAAAATCCTCGAAAAAGTTCTGCAGAAGCCGTCACCGTCAACCCCAGATCAGGGGGTTCTGAAGCCGTTTCCGGCACCCTGCTGGAGAGGAGATCATCACCGGAGGCCTCTACATAACCATGCCTGCCTCCGTAGTGATGCGTAAGTAGTTCATCCTTGGACTACGGGTTCGTAGCTGTAGCTAGATGGTTGTCTTCTCCTCATATGCCTCCATGTTTAGATCTCGTGAGCTGCCTATCCTGATCGATATTGATCTTATGTAATTCTTTGTGCTGTGTTTGCTGGGTTCCGATGAATATTGACCTTATGCCAAGTTGATTATAGTCTTTATTTGCATATGTTATTTGTGATCTTGCATGCTCTCCGTTGCTAGGGGTTATTCTGGCCAAGTAGTTTCTAGTGACTCCAAGAGGGAGTATTTATGCTTGATAGTGGGTTCATGCCTACTTGTTGCCTTGCTCGAGTGACAGAAATGTGAAGGGGGAGGATGTGTTGTTGCCATTAGGGAGAAAACAACGGTGAGAGTGTCCGCATGCATAATCATTGCTTACATTACACACTTTGTTTAATGCAATTATCTGTTGCTTGCAACTTAATACCTAAGGGGATTCGGATGATAACCTGAGGGTGGATTATTAGTCATAGATGCAGATGGATGTTGGTCTATGTATCTTGTTGTAATGCCCGCACTAAAGAGCATAGTAATCTTCATGTCATATTGTGCACTACGGTGCAACCTCTATTTGTCAATATCCTAGCTGTCATTTGTTCACCCAGCATGCTATCTTTTATGGAGAGAGACCACTAGTGAAACTTAGAACCCCAGTCCATTTTTCCACACTGTTAAACAAACCACAACAATTTCCTGGTCTCTTTACTTTCTGCAAGCATACACTGTTTTCCACACTATACGTCAAATCTTTGTTTTCAGCAAGACCGGTGAGATTGACAATCTCACTGTACTGTTGGGGCAAAGTATTTTGGTTGTGTTGTGTGCAGGTTCCACGTTGTTGCTGTACCCGGTGAAGCACCAGCACCATCGTCAGTGGCATCAACCTTCCGAAGATTCTCTTTCTCCTACTGGATTGATAACCCTGGTTCTTAACTAAGGGGAAAACTCCTACCGGTGTGCTCATCACACCCTCCTCCTGGGGTTCCCAACAAAGTGCATCAAGGATTTTTCTGGCGCCGTTGCCGGGGAGAAGGATGTCTTCTGGCAAGGGGAATCTCTCACTCTCAATCTCTTTATTTTTTATTGTCTTGTTTTTATTTCTCTATATCAAAAACACAAAAAATTTAGTTTACTTCATAGTTGTTATTTATTTGCTTGCTGTTATTTTTTGCTTTTGTGCTCTTAGTTTAATTTCTCATCATGTTGTTCCCTAAGTATACCTTGAAAGATTTTCCGGTAGGAAGTTGTTCTATACTTGGAAAGGACACTATTAAAGAATTCTTTGATCATGTTAGTAAGCATGATAACTTTGAGGAAAAATCCATAGTAGAACTTGCTCCCAATTACGAGACTGCTGCAACTTCTTTAGTTCACATGCTAGAAACTAGGTTTGTTAACCTTCATACCATAATGCAACATATGTTCTTCAACTTGAATAACATTGAAGATATTGAGAAAATAAACTTCATTTTAGAAATTATGCTTAAAGAATTTGGGGATGTTGCTATAGAAGCTAGAAAAGTTTTTGATCATTTTAATATGCTTGGCTCATGTGTAGACATTGTTGGTGCTCTAGAAAAAACTGAATCTAATAATAAAAACTAGGATAAAATACCAATCCCCTTTAAATTAGTAGCTCTACGCGAAGCCCAAGAAAATAATTTTGATTGGATTGTTCTTGAGAACTTATTTGATGAAAATAGTAAGCCTAAAAGTACTAAGAGAGGAGCCTCTAAAACCCACTTAGATAAAATACAATGCATTATTAAAGAATTTCCAAATCTTGATTTGAATGCTTCACGTGAAAATACTTGAGTTGATTTTTCTATGCCTAGCTGAAAGGCTTTAAAGAAAAGCGCTACCGGGAGACAACCCATTTTATTTCCCTGTTTTCTTTCAGTTTTCCTTTGTTTTCTTTGGTGTGCTTGCACCTGGGTGTTCTCTATTTCCTTAGAAACCCCTTTGTATCTTTTCTTTTGAGTTTTTGTTGAGCCAAGTAAAGCCTCTAGTGGAAATTTGAGCCTATATTTCACATTTCTGCGCAGGAAACAGATTTCTGCTCTCCACTGTAAATTTCGTTAAAAATCACATAAAATTCAAGACAACCTGAGCTTTTTTGTTCTTAAAGCTGAGTTATATATGCAACTTTTCATAGAAGACCACTTTTTGATTTGAGAAACAGAATTTTTTTGAAAAAATTGATCTTTACCCGATGTTCTGTTTTTGACAGATTTCTGCCATTTATCGCATTTGCATCTTAATCTTTTTCTTTTGGTGTTCTTTAGAGAAAAAGAGTTTTGAAAGAAGTTGTGACAGTAGCTAATGTGTTTTTGAGTGTTAGAATTGTTTTGAAACTGAACCATGTGGATTTATTATTTCAATTGCACTAACGTTGCTAATGAAGATTGTGAGAATTTTGATGTGAAGGAAGTTTTCAAGGGTCAAGAGAAGAGGATGATATGATGTGATCAAGAAGAGTGAAAAGCCTAAGCTTGGGGATTCCCCGGTGGTCAATCCAAGCAAATTCCAAGAAGACTCAAGCGTCTAAGCTTGGGTATGCCCAAGGCATCCCGTTCTTCATCAACAAATTATCAAGTCACTTCTAGTGAAACTATATTTTTATTCGGCCGCGTCTTATGTGCTTTACTTGGAGCGTCTTTTATTTTTGTTTTCAGATTGATTTTGCTTTTGCTTTCAGTTTTTTTTTTTACTTTCATAATAAGCTTGGTTGGACCCCATAATTCTTTTATTGGGGAGTGACACGCTCCGCGTTTTCTTGAAAATATGTTGTATTCTTAGTCTCTCTTTGGCTGCTGCATTTATTCAGCTCCTGTTTTGCATGCATATCTCATTAGAGCTGTTAGTTTTAGTAGTATTATTTGAGTACGATCATGTTTTCTTGCTGTATCATAAAGAGTATTTTTGTTAAAGCATGTTTGGTATGGTGTTTGTTGGGATAAAGAAAACTGCTGCTTGAAGTAGAATTTATAACAATACTAGTAGAAGCTTGTATAGACTGTGGCTAGGACTTTTTCATGCCATGCTAAATGTTATTTTAGTTTTAAATCCTTGTGGTTATTGAGTAGCATGATTAGCCTCAAATAGCCGAGCGTGTTTAATATGTATTGAAAGATTCATGAGTTGTTCTTGTCATAGTAAAGCATCAATATATGGTATTCTCTTTCAAATGTTTTATTTGGCTGACTTGGTGCATGCTCACACCATGTTTATGACTACAAACTAGTAACGAATAGCCTCCATGACCACTTTTTTTTTGAACTTGTGATATTGCTTATGTTTTAGTTAATGATGCTCATGTCGCTATGCATGATTATGGCTCTTATGCTCTCTTGATTTGTCGCTCCCAGTCTTTTGTTAGCCTCCATCTGTACTGAGTATGAGCTCTACTCGTGCATCCAAACTCCCTTAAACCAAAGTTTTTCCCATTGTGTACACCATACCTACCTACATGTGGTATTTAACTGCCATTCCAAGTAAATTGCTCATGTGTTACCTTTAAAACTTTCAAAATTACTCCTGCTTTACGTTCCTGGTTTTGCTCATGAGGACCTAAATAGAGAATCTTTATCTCACTTGTTGATAGGATTTCACACCCTGGTTTCATCCGCTTATCCAAATGATAGAAGAGCTGGCAGCGGGGTGCCCAGCCCCAAATTAATACAACAAATTCTCTTCACTATTTTTGCCCCTGATTTATTAGTCAAAGCATAATTGTGTAAACAAAAGAGTAAGAAGGGATGACCTTCTACACCAGCTGCGTCCTTCACCATGGAGCCGCTCTTGTGAATCTAGTTGACTTGTGACGTACTGTATTTTCTGTTTACCATTTGTTGACATTAGCATACATCTCCCAAAATATAGACACTCCTCCACGGTATGTGATTGTTGGCAGGCACCCGAGGATTCCGTTAGCCATGGTTTTTGAAAGATGGATGGGAGGAGTGTCAAACATTTAATACCTCCGTTTAATAAAATAAAAGCTCTAGCACATGAGTGATCCCTGCTTCCCTCTTCTAAGGGCCTTTCTTTTACTTTTATGTCGAGTCTCCATCTTCTAAATTTATGCACAGTTGAGAGAGCATTTTTGCCATTCTGATTTCTATGTGCATTTGTCCCATAATCATCAATAATTACTTCATGATGTGATATTATTTGTTCTTAAATTATTTTTTGTAGTCTTCCTCATGAACTTTGAAGGTGTCCTAGCATTTATGTTTTTCCCCACTTTTAAGGACTGTCGAAATATCACTTTGCCATGCTTTCTCTATACCTGAAACAAACGTCTACCTTTCTTTGCATTATTATTCATGATCCTTTATTTGAGTTACTTTTCGTGATACAAAGTAATTGCTATGCTTTATTGTTAAAATTTTATTTATCATGCATGTGTTTAAAGTTTTATGATCTCAGCGTGCATATGCTTTTACATTAGATTGATCAAGTTTATGTTAGTAGCATGTCACTTCAACAATTATTGTTTTATTGTTTAACTACTTGATTAAGAGTAGGAACTAAGCTTGTGGATGCTTGATACGTCATAAACGTATCCCTAGTTTCTGATTCTCCATGATCATATTATGCAAATTGTTACATGTTTTCTCCCTTCTTTATGTCATTTTTATCGATTTCCGGACTAACCTATTAACAAGATGCCATAGAGCCAGTTCCCTATTTTCTGCTAATTTTTAGTTTCAGAAAAGTTGTTCCGGAAATATTCTTGGAATTGGTGAATTCGAAGCCCGGAAGTCCTATTTTTCCCGGAAGCATCCAGAACACCGAAGAGGAGCCAAAGAGGGCAGCAGGGGGGCCACACCATAGGGTGGCGCGGGCCCCTGGCCGCTCCAGCTATAGGTGTAGGCCCCCTGGGGATCCACCGCCTTTGTCCTTTCGCCTATTTAAGCCCCCTGGATGGAAAACTCTAGGCACCTGATCAAAATCCCCAAAAGTTCCGCAGCCACCGTCACCGTCAACCGTAGATCAGGGGGTTCTAAAGCTGTTTCCGGCACCCTTCCAGAGAGGAGATCATCACCGTAGGCCTCTACATCACCATGCCTGCCTCCGGAGTTATGTGTGAGTATTTCATCCTTGGACTATGGGTTCGTAGCTGTAGCTAGATGGTTGTCTTCTCCTCATATGCCTCCATGTTTAGATCTCGTGAGCTGCCTATCATGATCGAGATTGATCTTATGTAATTCTCTGTGCTGTGTTTTCTGGGATCCGATGAATATTGACCTTATGCCAAGTTGATTATAGTCTTTATTTCCATAAGTTATTTGTGATCTTGCATGCTCTCCGTTGCTAGTGGTTATTCTGGCCAAGTAGTTGCTAGTGACTCCAAGAGGGAGTATTTTATGCTCGATGGTGGGTTGATGCCTCCATGTTGCCTTGCTCAAGTGACAGAAACGTGAAGGGGGAGGATGTGCTATTGCCATTGGGGAGAAAACAACAGGGATAGTGCATGCGTGCATAATCATTGCTTACATTACACACTTTGTTTAATGCAACTAACTGTTGCTTGCAACTTAATACCTAAGGCGGTTCGGATGAAAACCTGAGGGTGGATTATTAGTCCTAGATGCAGATGGATGTCGGTCTAGGTATCTTGTTGTAATGACCGCACTAAATAGCATAGTAATCTTCATGTCATGTGCACTACGGTGCAACCTCTATTTGTCAATTGCCCAGCTGTAATTTGTTCACCCAACATGCTATCTTTTATGAAGAGACACCACTAGTGAAACTATGAACCCCGGTTTATTTTTCCACATTGTTAAACAAACCACAACAATTTCTTGATCTCTTTACTTTCTGCAAGCATACACTGTTTTCCACACTATACGTCTAGTCTTTGTTTTCAGCAAGACCAATGAGATTGACAACCTCACTGTACCGTTGGGGAAAAGTACTTTGATTGTGTTGTGTGCAGGTTCCATGTTGTTGCCAACACTAGTGAAGCGCCAGCACCACCGTCAGTGGCATCAACCTTCCGAAGATTCTCTTTCTCCTAATGGATTGATGACCCTGGTTCTTAACTAAGGGGAAAACTCCTGCCACTGTGCTCATCACACGCTCCTCTTGGGGTTCCCAACAAAGTGCATCAGCAAGCGCCACTTGAGCGCCACAAATGATCTACTAACGCGGACACTCGCGAACATCTTCCACCCGACGAGACATCCTTAGCAAGCCACTCAGTTTATCAGGAACAACCTCGAAAGGGTAAAACGCCCGTTGGACCGAAGAAAGGGCCTCCCGATGTCGCACCCGGACTTCTAGGGGATACTCACAGTCCATTAAACAGCAGATAAATGGCTTACAGGGCATACCGGCACCTGCATCTCAATGTGAGCAGGCCAACACGTGAACGTGTGACAACCATTCTCTACTATTCATCGTCTGCGCAAACCATCCCGTAGAAATCCAGATACTTCCATTGACGTACTTCAAAACATACACACATGGTACGTCAACGGCATTGGAACAAGTGATATCACAACAGATCTCTACGACACAAAAGATGGAAATAAGTTGCAAATAGCTCTCACTAGAGCAGAGATAGCAAATACAATCATCCAGAGGACACATGTCCCAACATATCATCATTACATCGCAGCGGAAACATCCAAAGTGTCTGAGTACAGACAAGTTCCAAATAGGCCTAAGAGGCCGGAAACGAAAAGACGGAGCCCATCCACGAAGTCTCGGATCCTGCCCGGGTCCGCTATCTACTCGTCAGCAGTCTCGTCATACTCCACGTAGTAGCCACCATGGTGATCCTCGGAAACGTAGTCTGCGGAAACCACAGCCCCAAAGGGGTCAGTACATAAACGTACTGGCAAGCAAGACTCACAGTTCACTAAAGTGTAACCCGTCAACACCAAGCACAGATGCTTTGGGTTCAACGGAAGAAAGGGGATATGAAAGATGCTGCAAC
This sequence comes from Alopecurus myosuroides, assembly GCA_028641055.1. NCBI lineage: Eukaryota > Viridiplantae > Streptophyta > Magnoliopsida > Poales > Poaceae > Alopecurus > Alopecurus myosuroides. Next base: position 155,780,440 of record CM054057.1, on the reverse strand, counting down.
TGGCTGCTCTAACCAACTACAGAAACATACTACAACTTCCGGCTATCAGAAAAGGGATAAGATAGCGTATCGTAACCAACCTGTCAACTAACCTCAAACAAACCCATCCTGGATCTCGCCCCTTATCCAAAGAAGCAATCCGAGGATAACTCACACAGTTGAATTAGTGAGGGTTCAGATTGTGTGTCATCAAGCCTATTACTAGTCAGATTGTTAATCATTAGGTTTAAGTTGTCCTGAGTACTTGTTAGCCAGTACTTTCACCAAGTAGTCCATAACCGCGGAAAACACGGCTTCTCGAGAAGATTTATCCCTGCAGGGGTGCACCAATTTGGCCGTACACGTAAGAATAACCCGCCAGATGGAATGCCTCCCACCAAGCGGGGCACTCAACACAACTCAACTCTTCTTCGCATCAAGCCCAAAGAACCCCGTGCAGTGAGCGCACGGCTAATCAAGCCCCACGAAGAAAAGGGGACCCTCATAGCACTCTAAGAACGTGTCTCCCTAAATGCCGACTACAAAAGTTTCCACCCTGCCCTGGGCTCGCAAAAACATGCATGCGGCAAATGGAACACCCGAACTAAATGAGGCGATTTGGACGAGATGCGAATCGAATCAAATTGAGGGGGGCGCCCATACTCGCTTCCCACATGCGGGTAGTGCGCTCATCATGGATCAGTAGACAAGACCCTTTTCCTAATTAGGGTCGACACTAGCAGGCCTCAAAACCACGCAGGGCCTCCTGCCGGTGCCTTATCATCAAATTATTATTTAACAATAACATTAGCATGATTCATTGTTTAACCTCGAGCCCCAGAACATAATGAAATAGTAACAGAAAGTAACGGGTAACAGACTCGAGCAAAACAACCCTAAGCAAGCTAGTAATACAAGGGCATCAAGCAATGGTTATAGGTGTGGAGGTGAGGCAGTATCAGGGTTCAGGATATCATGTGATAGGATCGAACAGAAACAACTATTCATAGGGCTAGCAGAATAGACAACGGAAAGTATCGGTAACCAATGTTGAAAGGAACACAGTGGTTCATGTGAGTGAATACTTGCCTGCAAACCCAGTAGCCTGGTACTGAGCTAACTCCTTAGAAGGGGTGTCGTAAGTATCGTCGGTCTCAACGTCGTCGTTTATCCGAGAAGAAGCAAACAAACAACGCAGAGAGACAAACAATCAATATCATGGCATAGTGCACAAACATGGGATGATGCATGACCATTTAATTGATGCATCAAAATAACTAGTTGACATGGTAACATAACATAATTAAATGGACCCACATGCAATTGGGATTGCATATGGAAAGCCCATGAATTATGGTTGAATTAATTGTTCTACAACTAATCATCATGTGTAAGTGAATTAGCATGATGCATGGATGAGGAAAACAGCAAAATAACAACAATAGACCCAAATGGAAATAAGGTTTACCCATTTTGAAATTTTAGTTATTAAGTTAAGGAATTTTGGTTTCTTAAAGGTGTCACACAAACATTTGTTGTTTTCATCAATTTTAATTGTTCAAAATAGATAGCAAAGTTCATATTTGGAAAGAACACACAATTTTAGGTGGAAAACATGTTTCACTTGTTGAAAAAGGATTTCAAATAAATTATTTATGAATTAAACAAGTTTAAGCAAGAATTAAATGAATTTAATTCAAACATGAACTTATTTGAATTTTTTTATTTGTGCAAAACATTAAGTGAGACTCATATTTGAAAAGTTTATACTTTGATGGTTTGAAAACATATTTTATATGTTCAAAAAGAATTTAATTTGAGCAAGTTATGAATTTAACAATATTAAATGATTTAAACAAGGTTTAAATCATTTAACCAATTTTAATTATTCAAAACATGAAACAAATTTTATATTTGAAAAGGTGGTTTAATTTTGCATGGAAAACATATTTCATTTGTGGAAATTAGATTTAAAATGAGCAAGTTATTAATTTGGCAATTTTAAATGCAATAATTAAGAAACAGTTGTTTTCAGCAATTTAAATTATTCAAAATAGCAAACAAAGTTGATATTTGGAAAGTACATGAAAATTTGATTGGAAAACATATTTAGTTTGTTGAATTTGGAATTTTTATGCCCAAGTTATGAATTTTGCAAAATTAAGTGATTTAAACAAGATTTCAAATATTGCACCAATTTAAAATATTCAAAACAGTAAACAAATTTTATATTTGGATAGAGAATTTAATTTGGTATTGAAAACATATTTAAAAAGTTAAATTTGGAGTCAAAATGATTTAGTTATGCATTTTACAAGATTAGGGTGCAAATCTGCCATTTTCATTACCTCTAGGGACTTAGGAAAATTAAACAGGGACTAGAAAAGAAATACAGGGACCTGTGTGTGATTTTCTGGGAAGTGCTGTACCAAAACAATGGAAAATAAAAGTTTTGGTTTAATTGAGGGAGGGGGGACTCGAACTCGGGACCTCTGCTGTGAGCACAAGGGACAGAACCACTAGGGTGCTGTTCGGTTGGTGATGGGAAGGGGGCCTCGGGGTGGATATGGTTCAGGTTCGCGGGATTTTTTCTGAAACTGAAGATGGATCGTTGTGTGCTGTACCTCGACAGAGATCGGAGGCAGGCAACGATGGCTGCTGCTGCGCTCGCGGCCTGAGGGGCGCCGTGGGGTGCGGTTGAGTGGGATGGCCGTGTGGTGCTCGTGGGAGAGAGAGGAGGTGAGGGAGGAAGGGGACCGAGGGGCTCACCTCGAGGCAGTAGGAGGAGGCGAGGCAGGTCGGGGCGGAGCAGTGCAGCGGCCGGCGGGAAACGAGGATGGCGGCGGCGTCTCCATGGATCCCGGTCCAATCCGAGGGGTGGAGGAGCGAGAAGGAGGTGGGGCGTTTCCATTCCCGGCCTCTCCCTGGCCGGAGGGGGCCCCCAACGGCGGCGATCACCGGAGCAAAAGGAGGGGAAAATTCGGTTGTGGAGGTTCAGTTACAGACAGAGAAAAGAGAGATGGAGGGGAGGTGGAAGGAAGATGGAGGCGGGGGAAGAGGAAGGAGGGAGAAGGAGAGGTGGAAGGGAAACCCTAGGGCTAGGGCATGGAGTTATAGGGAGGGGGGAGTGAGCTTGGCCGTTCGTGCTGCATCTCTGAATACGTGGAGGTGCTGGATGATCGGCCGTACAGGAGGTAGAAGAAGACCGAAAAGGTACCAGGCCAAGGGGAAAAAGGATGGTGGGCTGGGCCTTTCTGACTCTCTCTCCCTTTGCTTGTCTTTTTATTCTTTTTGTTCTTATTATTTTTTTTGCAGAAAAAGGAATAGGAAGGATTAGATAGGTTGTGGGTTAGAAAAAATTGGTGTGAGCTAGTAATTACCATAGCAACAAAAAGCCCACTTTGTTTTTCCAAAAGTTTCAATTTATTTTGCTGTTTTGTAAATGGGTGAAATCGAATGAATTTTGGGATTAATTGATTATTGAAAACAACATTTTAAATAGGGTGATCAAATAATTTTAATTGGAAGCATATGATTATAATTGTGTGTAATTTTCATTAATTCCAAAAGGTTGCTGTTTGAAATTTGATTGGATTTGAAATATCATTTGAATTGAGTGAATTATTGAAAACAACATTTAAATGGTTTGAAAATTATAGATTAATGGAAACAATTGGTTGTTTTTATTTGAAATATGATTTTGGAAATTGTAACATCACCAGGATGAAACAAAAGGTTTGAAATTTGGTTTGAAATTCAAATAGAAAACAAAGGAAAACAGTTGGAAAACAAATGAAACAGAGGAAAACAAAAGGAAAACAAGCAAAACAAATGCAATCAACATGATGTCATGATGCAAAACATAAAATAACAGAGAGCAAACATTCTAATGGCTATTTTTCATACTTGGGATGTTACAAAACGCCCCCCTTGAAGGAATCGCGCCCCGAGATTCCTACTGAGAAAAGAAAAGGTCCGGATACTTCTTGGGAAGATCCTCTTGAGCTGTGACACGTGAAACACATCGTGCACCTTGGATAGTTTTTCTGGAAGTTCAAAACGATAGGCATTCCTAGCAACTCTTCTGGAAAAACGTCAGGGAATTCGCAAACCACCGGAACATTTTCAAGTAAAGGGAGAGGTTTTGTATTGAGGATGTATAGCTGAATAGAACTTGATTCATCTGGGGAATAGACTATCTGGACAGAAGGGTTGAACAGAGTTATTGATTAGACGCCGGTAGAAGAACTGAAGTGGAAAGCAACAACAAGATTTCATCGGACGAAAAGGATGTTGAGAAGAACAGGATAACGAAGCAACACCGGTAAACACGAGACCAAAAACACGTGAGGTACTATGGAAAACCCATCCGGGCTTCTAAAGGATCAATATCTACTGCTTAAGGAATAGAGGATCTGCTTCCGGGTCTTACACGCCTCCGTTCTCAATCGTGAGTAGGCAACATGATAAATCATGTCACAACCACCTCCATTCCTATGGTCTAGTAGATATAACCATCCTAGAGAAACCCGAATACGTGAAATCCTAACTTGAAAGTTTAGATGAGAAGGGAAAACAACGTTGCACTTCCTTACCAGAAAAGGGAGGGTGGGTGGGGAAAGAAGAAAAAGAACAGAATTCCTACTCTCACGTTCCATTTTTCCTATATAGCTACAAAATAGTTTCTAGACTCAACTGCGACCAGTAAAAAGGGATCCTACAGGCAGACAGGCTCTGATACCATTTGTCGCACCCGGACTTCTAGGGGATACTCACAGTCCGTTAAACAGCAGATAAATGGCTTACGGGGCATACCGGCACCCGCATCTCAATGTGAGCAGGCCAACACGTGAACGTGTGACAACCATTCTCTACTATTCATCGTCTGCGCAAACCATCCCGTAGAAATCCAGATACTTCCGTTGACGTACTTCAAAACATACACACATGGTACGTCAACGGCATTGGAACAAGTGATATCACAACAGATCTCTACGACACAAAAGATGGAAATAAGTTGCAAATAGCTCTCACTAGAGCAGAGATAGCAAATACAATCATCCAGAGGACACATGTCCCAACATATCATCATTACATCGCAGCGGAAACATCCAAAGTGTCTGAGTACAGACAAGTTCCAAATAGGCCTAAGAGGCCGGAAACGAAAAGACGGAGCCCATCCACGAAGTCTCGGATCCTGCCCGGGTCCGCTATCTACTCGTCAGCAGTCTCGTCATACTCCACGTAGTAGCCACCATGGTGATCCTCGGAAACGTAGTCTGCGGAAACCACAACCCAAAGGGGTCAGTACATAAACGTACTGGCAAGCAAGACTCACAGTTCACCAAAGTGTAACCCGTCAACACCAAGCACAGATGCTTTTGGTTCAACGGAAGAAAGGGGATATGAAAGATGCTGCAACTGGCTGCTCTAACCAACTACAGAAACATACTACAACTTCCGGCTATCAGAAAAGGGATAAGATAGCGTATCGTAACCAACCTATCAACTAACCTCAAACAAACCCATCCTGGATCTCGCCCCTTATCCAAAGAAGCAATCCGAGGATAACTCACACAGTTGAATTAGTGAGGGTTCAGATTGTGTGTCATTAAGCCTATTACTAGTCAGATTGTTAATCATTAGGTTTAAGTTGTCCTGAGTACTTGTTAGCCAGTACTTTCACCAAGTAGTCCATAACCGCGGAAAACACGGCTTCTCGAGAAGATTTATCCCTGCAGGGGTGCACCAATTTGGCCGTACACGTAAGAATAGCCCGCCAGATGGAATGCCTCCCACCAAGCGGGGCACTCAACACAACTCAACTCTTCTTCGCATCAAGCCCAAAGAACCCCGTGCAGTGAGCGCACGGCTAATCAAGCCCCACGAAGAAAAGGGGACCCTCATAGCACTCTAAGAACGTGTCTCCCTAAATGCCGACTACAAAAGTTTCCACCCTGGCCTGGGCTCGCAAAAACATGCATGCGGCAAATGGAACACCCGAACTAAATGAGGCGATTTGGACGAGATGCGAATCGAATCAAATTGAGGGGGGCGCCCATACTCGCTTCCCACATGCGGGTAGTGCGCTCATCATGGATCAGTAGACAAGACCCTTTTCCTAATTAGGGTCGACACTAGCAGGCCTCAAAACCACGCAGGGCCTCCTGCCGGTGCCTTATCATCAAATTATTATTTAACAATAACATTAGCATGATTCATTGTTTAACCTCGAGCCCCAGAACACAATGAAATAGTAACAGAAAGTAACGGGTAACAGACTCGAGCAAAACAACCCTAAGCATGCTAGTAAGACAAGGGCATCAAGCAATGGTTATAGGTGTGGAGGTGAGGCAGTATCAGGGTTCAGGATATCATGTGATAGGATCGAACAGAAACAACTATTCATAGGGCTAGCAGAATAGACAACGGAAAGTATCGGTAACCAATGTTGAAAGGAACACAGTGGTTCATGTGAGTGAATACTTGCCTGCAAACCCAGTAGCCTGGTACTGAGCTAACTCCTTAGAAGGGGTGTCGTAAGTATCGTCGGTCTCAACGTCGTCGTTTATCCGAGAAGAAGCAAACAAACAACGCAGAGAGACAAACAATAAATATCATGGCATAGTGCACAAACATGGGATGATGCATGACCATTTAATTGATGCATCAAAATAACTAGTTGACATGGTAACATAACATAATTTAAATGGACCCACATGCAATTGGGATTGCATATGGAAAGCCCATGAATTATGGTTGAATTAATTGTTCTACAACTAATCATCATGTGTAAGTGAATTAGCATGATGCATGGATGAGGAAAACAGCAAAATAACAACAATAGAACCAAATGGAAATAAGGTTTACCCATTTTGAAATTTTAGTTATTAAGTTAAGGAATTTTGGTTTCTTAAAGGTGTCACACAAACATTTGTTGTTTTCATCAATTTTAATTGTTCAAAATAGATAGCAAAGTTCATATTTGGAAAGAACACACAATTTTAGGTGGAAAACATGTTTCACTTGTTGAAAAAGGATTTCAAATAAATTATTTATGAATTAAACAAGTTTAAGCAAGAATTAAATGAATTTAATTCAAACATGAACTTATTTGAATTTTTTATTTGTGCAAAACATTAAGTGAGACTCATATTTGAAAAGTTTATACTTTGATGGTTTGAAAACATATTTTATATGTTCAAAAAGAATTTAATTTGAGCAAGTTATGAATTTAACAATATTAAATGATTTAAACAAGGTTTAAATCATTTAACCAATTTTAATTATTCAAAACATGAAACAAATTTTATATTTGAAAAGGTGGTTTAATTTTGCATGGAAAACATATTTCATTTGTCGAAATTGGATTTAAAATGAGCATGTTATTAATTTGGCAATTTTAAATGCAATAATTAAGAAACAGTTGTTTTCAGCAATTTAAATTATTCAAAACAGCAAACAAAGTTGATATTTGGAAAGTACATGAAAAGTTGATTGGAAAACATATTTAGTTTGTTGAATTTGGAATTTTTATGCCCAAGTTATGAATTTTGCAAAATTAAGTGATTTAAACAAGATTTCAAATATTGCACCAATTTAAAATATTCAAAACAGTAAACAAATTTTATATTTGGATAGAGCATTTAATTTGGTATTGAAAACATATTTAAAAAGTTAAATTTGGAGTCAAAATGATTTAGTTATGCATTTTACAAGATTAGGGTGCAAATCTGCCATTTTCATTACCTCTAGGGACTTAGGAAAATTAAACAGGGACTAGAAAAGAAATACAGGGACCTGTGTGTGATTTTCTGGGAAGTGCTGTACCAAAACAATGGAAAATAAAAGTTTTGGTTTAATTGAGGGAGGGGGGACTCGAACTCGGGACCTCTGCTGTGAGCACAAGGGACAGAACCACTAGGGTGTTGTTCGGTTGGTGATGGGAAGGGGGCCTCGGGGTGGATATGGTTCAGGTTTGCGGGATTTTTTCTGAAACTGAAGATGGATCGCTGTGTGCTGTACCTCGACAGAGATCGGAGGCAGGCAGCGATGGCTGCTGCTGCGCTCGCGGCCTGAGGGGCGTCGTGGGGTGCGGTTGAGTGGGGTGGCCGTGTGGTGCTCGTGGGAGAGAGAGGAGGTGAGGGAGGAAGGGGACCGAGGGGCTCACCTCGAGGCAGTAGGAGGAGGCGAGGCAGGTCGGGGCGGATCAGTGCAGCGGCCGGCGGGAAACGAGGATGGCGACGGCGTCTCCATGGATCCCGGTCCAATCCGAGGGGTGGAGGAGCGAGAGGGAGGTGGGGCGTTTCCATTCCCGGCCTCTCCCTGGCCGGAGGGGGCCCCCAACGGCGGCGATCGCCGGAGCAAAAGGAGGGGAAAATTCGGTTGTGGAGGTTCAGTTACAGACAGAGAAAAGAGAGATGGAGGGGAGGTGGAAGGAAGATGGAGGCGGGGGAAGAGGAAGGAGGGAGAAGGAGAGGTGGAAGGGAAACCCTAGGGCTAGGGCATGGAGTTATAGGGAGGGGGGAGTGAGCTTGGCCGTTCGTGCTGCATCTCTGAATACGTGGAGGTGCTGGATGATCGGCCGTACAGGAGGTAGAAGAAGACCGAAAAGGTACCAGGCCAAGGGGAAAAAAGAATGGTGGGCTGGGCCTTTGTGACTCTCTCTCCCTTTGCTTGTCTTTTTATTCTTTTTGTTCTTATTATTTTTTTTTGCAGAAAAAGGAATAGGAAGGATTAGATAGGTTGTGGGTTAGGAAAAATTTAGGAAAAATTGGTGTGAGCTAGTAATTACCATAGCAACAAAAAGCCCACTTTGTTTTTCCAAAAGTTTCAATTTATTTTGCTGTTTTGTAAATGAGTGAAATTGAATGAATTTTGGGATTAATTGATTATTGAAAACAACATTTTAAATAGGGTGATCATATAATTTTAATTGGAAGCATATGATTATAATTGTGTGTAATTTTCATTAATTCCAAAAGGTTGCTGTTTGAAATTTGATTGGATTTGAAATATCATTTCAATTGAGTGAATTATTGAAAACAACATTTAAATGGTTTGAACCTTATAGATTAATGGAAACAATTAGTTGTTTTTATTTGAAATATGATTTTGGAAATTGTAACATCACAAGGATGAAACAAAAGGTTTGAAATTTGGTTTGAAATTCAAATAGAAAACAAAGGAAAACAGTTGGAAAACAAATGAAACAGAGGAAAACAAAAGGAAAACAAGCAAAACAAATGCAATCAACATGATGTCATGATGCAAAACATAAAATAACAGAGAGCAAACATTCTAATGGCTATTTTTCATACTTGGGATGTTACACCCGACAAGATTAAACAAAGAGTTGCGCCTGGCTCGCCCGACACTGCAGCGTAGCTAGAACAAAAATGTTGCCGCGATCAGACCAGAAGTTGCACGCATGGAGGTTAGAGTAGCTTGACTCACAAGCCACGCGGTTGTCCACCGAGTGACCTTCGCATGCTCCATCAGGGTCAATAACTGCATAGACAAGATACATGTTAAGACCACAAGCAATAAAAACACCGAAAAACACTCGGGGGCTTGTAGGACTTACAAAGCATGCTCTTTGCAACGGTCGCCAGCTCCTCCATCACAAACTGCTCGTGGTCCATAGCAAGCCTCTGCTTGGACTTGGCAACATCTGCCACACCCTGCAGAGCCTTGAACTTACGCTCTCGATCCGCGACGCGGCCACAAAGTGAAGCAAGCATACTTGCATCCGTAATCAACTGCTCAGTCGAAGGAGCAGCACCACTCGACGAGCCTCCGCCAGAATCTCCCACCTAGAAAGAACAAAGGTGATACAGCAGTTTCAGCGACAAAGTCACACCCCACTTGACGATTTACAACAAATATATCTTCGAGTGCTCGGGGGCTACTCCCATCGGGAGAACACAAAGTAAGGCACGATAACAAAATTCTGACACTTTCAAAACATCTCGATTGAAAAGTAAAGTACGTGATGCTTCCCAAGGTTCATTACACATAGGCATACAAAAGCAGAAACAACGCTCATCCTAAGGAACTACGGACTTTCTAGAGGTAGCTCCACTCGCAGCAGGCTTCGCACCACGATCACGAGAAAAAAACTACCTTGGAGATCATCTTTGCTAGCTTCCCTGCACGATCGCGAAAGGGTCGGAGCACTACCTTTTTGCCCAGCGCATCTCGAGGAAGCTCCAAATACACCTTCTCTAGGTCACCCGAGACGTTGTGCGCCAAGGAAAACTGGATAATTGTCTTGGATCCACATTCAGTCTGTGCGAGGGAGTACTCCTGAAGGGGATCGACTTCGCCAAGGAATACTTGCAGGAGGCCACCAAGAGTTGGTGGAACCATAACTCCCACAAGCAATCACTGGTGCAGCTGCGACAGCACTCGGGCAGCATCACCCAGACTGAAGCATGCCTTGTTTCCGTGATCTTGCAACTGAGTGCACACGTTCGTCAGAGCGCCGATTCGGACCCCTCCGGGTAGCGCCAAGTCAACTCCAATTGGATCTAAACAGAAACGGACTAAATTAACATAGAGAGGAGAAAAGAGAAATCCGCAGTCGAAAGAAATTCGTGCATAACTCACCAGCCAAAGTCTGGGCCACGGGACGGAGGATGCCGACCAAATCATTGTCGTGCAGTGCACCCGCTTCCTCCAGCTGCTTCAAGGACTCACGAGTTTCTGCGAGACGGTCGGCTGCGTTTTTGCGAGTGGACTCTAACTCCTTTCGGGTAGACTCCAGCTCTTTCTCAAGATCTTTAACTCGAGAATCAGCCTCGACCTTCTTGGACTTCAAGCGGGTAACCTTGTCTGAAACATGGAGTGTGCACGTCAAATAACGGTCGCGGCCAGAAGAAACAACATATGTTAACTCACCCAGCAGGAGGCGGGCATCTTGAACGAGTTGGTCGCGCTCTCCACGAAGAGAAGTGCACTCCGCCTCGGCCGTGATTAGGCGGCACCCAAAAGCAGCCAGATAACCAAGGACAACCTGAAAAAAATTCCTTGTGGGTTAGAAAGATATTACTTGAGCCTATACACGACTGTACACAGTCAAGTATAGCCTCGGGGGCTACTCCCATCGGGAGCACTGCCGTGCACCCGATAAAAGCCAAAACCAAGAAACTGACAAGAAAGAAAAAGTCTCGACTTGAGTCTATAGCCAACTGCATGCGGTCGACCATAGACTCGGGGGCTACTCCCATGCACTGCCGTGCACCCGATATAAAAAAAAAGAGCAGGACAAACTGCATAAAGATAAGTAGATTTCACCTTGCCCTGCGGTTGACAAGGGGTCAGCCAAGCTAGCCGAAACTTCCTTGCTCGCTGATGCCCCGACATCTCCAGGACGCCCACCCGCAAAACTGGGAATCACTCCAAAGTATCAACCGCCTTCGCATGACTTGGGTGTCGTCAAGTGGGGCTTGGAGCTGGAGCAGGATTCACGATGGCCTCCTTCTGCTTCACGGACAAAGCCGAGGATGCGAACTGATCCGCGCTGATGGCCACAAGGCTAAAAACAAAAGTTAAATCAGAAGAAAAAAAGAGAAACTCTACGTCATAGGAGAAAACACGGGACTCACTCCTCCTCATCGTCATCGTCGAGGTTGTTCCAGGTCCCAGGCGGTGGAGATCTTTGATTGGTGGATGGTGGGAGGAAGTACGTTGAGAGGAGTCGTCCAAATGGGCCTAATCTCCTCGACAGGGTCGTCACTCAAGGAATTATCCTTGGGAGTGAACTCGGCCTCCTCCGCTCTGCGACGCTTGCGGTGGCGAAGTAGGGGTTCCTCTTCCTTCTCCTCTTCCTCTGTAATCTCCTCGCTTGACTCCATGTTTGCAACGCTGGTGTCGACAGGAGCCTCGAGGTTGCTCGCAAGAAGATCCGAGGCGCCATCATCCGCAGAAACTGGCGGGCAATACGTCTCCACGTCCTGGTTCTACAAAGGAAAAGGAAGAAGAAACGGTGGCTCAATAGATGAAAACCTAGAACAGAAACAAGAGATGGCGGCTCAATCGATGAAAACCTAGAACAGAAAGAAGAAACATAGGGAAAATATGGACAAGAAATTTACCACAGTCCGAGGATGCTGAGCATCAAGAGGGGTGAGAGGGCATGGCAGATGGCTCTCCCCCAAGCAAGTTATGGCGGCAATCTTCTTCTCGAATTCTGCATTCGAAAGAATGTCGGTGCATGTCTTGCTCGGATCATTGACGCCCGTGAACTCCCATAATGGGGTCGGCCTGTCTTGGAGCGGGTGGACCCTCCAACGCAGGAACACACTCGCCAAGTGTATCCCGTTCAGCAGGGTCCCCTGCTCCTTGTCACGGAAATGCCCAACTTTTGCGAGCAGGGGAGAAACCACCTTGGACTCCTCGACTGAAAGCGCGTGTGACCAGGACTTCCTCCGCTTCAAGATCGCAAATGGCTGGAATTCTGGAACACCGCCCGCGTTGTTGTCTTCAATGTAGAACCATCTCCGGTGCCACCCTTGCGCCGACTCGACAAAACTCATTTCCAGGTACGGAAAGTCCTTGTTCGCCTGGATCCCGAAACCACCAGTCTCCAGCGGCTCTCCAATCTTCTCGCTTGGAAGGGGCTTCTCCCGAAAGATCCGCACCTGGAAGATTGCCTTCTAGAGCCCCCAATGTGGACGAATGTCGAGAAAGAACTCACACAGCATGATAAAACACGAGATGTGTTATATTGCGTTGGGGGGAGGTCGTGCAATTGTATGCCATAGAGATACAGTAGCCCGAGGAGGAAGGGATGGAGAGGGAACGGCAGACCTCGGGTGACGTGCTCCGAGAATGCCACACGCTTGTTAGCGCATGGATTGGGCATTTCCTCCCCCTTCGTCGTCACACGGACGCGCTTGGAGTCCACGGGAGGGAGCAACCCCTCCCTCTGCATCTCGGTGATGCTTTTCTTCGTCGCATTGGACGAGCGACATTTGCCCGTCCTCTTCACCGGGACCGCCGTGGAGGCGCTAGCTGCCTCCTTGCCGGAAGCCGCGGCCGCGCCGTGTTTCTTGCCTCCCGCCATTGGATCTTGATTCGTTCTTGCAGAAATAGAAGGGCGCACTAGAGGAAGAAGAAGGAGAATGGAAGCAGGGAAAGCGAACTTTTCCCGAAGACCTGTTATTTATACCAGTGCTAGGCCACTGTGAGCCGTTGATGCACAAACGTGGCACTCATCCCCGCCGCCACGTGTGGAGTGGAAACGAGGAGACAGGGGGCAGTTACCCCCGCACGATCTTTACGAAAGATCGTGCGTAATAACTGCACGACCAGCGGATAAACTGGCACGCGACGGCTCGTTTCCGGTCAAAAAGCTGGCAAGGTGGGCCCTACGCGCTCTGCCCCACTGTGTCACGTCCCATCGGGAGCAGGCGAGTGCGCGGTGACGTCATTGCACACCTCATGACATGAGATCTCTTTCGTATGGACCTCATGACACGGAATTTCTTTCGTATGAACATCATCAACACGAAATCTCTTTCGAATGGACCTCATGACACGAAATTTCTTTCGTATAAACATCATAACACGGAATTTCTTTCGCATGAATCTTTCGAAGATCGTAGAATGACAACAGTGGCACTCGCTACTATTTAGGGACAGAAGAAAGCACCTGCTGCACATCTGAAAAGAAATCGCGAGTACGCGGCTCCCGCAACTCCGCGTCACGAAGTACTAACACATCATTTTAATCCCGGGTCGTTCGGCCGACTAGGCACATCCTGATGCCGTATTTTCTCAAGTACGAAGGTAAGACCCAAGGATCTCTCCTGTGGGCCTGGAATCGCAATCTAGCTGCGTCCTCCAGCAAACTTTCTGTGTCAACAACACGATGAAAAATCCTAGTGGACGCGCCGGGTACCCTGTTAAGGTTAAGTTTGACTTGATAAGACCTCAACGACCCAGTCGCAATGATCACCTCGCGGAGTTCGAGTCGGAGGTCTCGAATTCGTGTAGGACAGAACTGTTTTTGCCTGAGATGCAATTAATTGGCCCTGATCTTTCGGGAGAGCCAAGCAGCTGAGCCGTATCCTTCTGCGAAAAAAGGCAACACAAGACACGTTTACCACTCGATACTCGATTACATCCCGTTCAGGTGTTTGACTACTCAGTCGCAAGATCCAGAAACAAACTTTGAGTGCTACTTGAATATTCTCAGTCGAACAAACACTCGGGGGGCTACCGACATGGGGATGACTCTAGGACCTGTCGAGTGGGCTTACCTGGTCCAAGGCCCAAGGCTAAAGCCCAATGCAAGGCGCTACCCCGTAGGTCTAGAAGGCCCAATGGATGCCCATCCGCAAGACTTGCAGATCAAGATGGAAAGTCTCCTCTGCCTAGAGTTAGGGTTTGTACCCCCTGGGTACGATTTGAGACCTAGCCATCTATTTAAAGGCTGGGAGAACCACAGGGCGGGGGATCTAGTCCAGTATTTACCACCATAGCCATAGCTTGAGATCCAATATCTTAGCTTGCGGACCCGCCATTGTAATCGATCTCACCATAATACAGATCCGACAAGCAGGAGTAAGGGTATTACCTCTACGACGGCCCCGAACCTGGGTAAAATCGTGCCCCTGTTAGCCGACATAATCCGCCAGCGCCTAATCGTTCTCTTACTCAAAACCCCACTGGTTCTCCGAGGGATTTGTCGACATTACTCATTGACAAGGGGGAAAAGGGAGTCGTCGGCATCGAGACCGAGGAGCGAGAGGTCACCCCGCAGAAGACAACGAGGACCTGGTGGTCAAGCCCCTTGGCATCCAGGAGGCCCCTCGACAAAGGGAGAGGGGCGGCGGTGGGTACACCACTGGCGTCCGGTTTCTAGTCGCGATGTGCGTTAGGATGGCCTTGATCGTCCGCACGAGCTCTCCCTAACATATGTTGCGGTCGTTGGAGTTTTGGCATCCTGAAACCATCAGCGCGTCATTGGTGGATGCTAGGTAATACGTTGCAAACGCATCTATAATTTTTTGATGCTCCTTGCTTGTTTTCTACCCAATACCTTTTGTTTTCCACATGTTTTCTTTTGTTTTATGGATGTTTTCATAGACTAAACTATTAACAAGATGCCTCAGTCCAGTTGTTGTTTTCTGCTATTTTTCTATTTCAGAAAAGTTCTTACGAAAATATTCTTGGAAAGGGCTGAAAATCCACGGAAATCAATATTTACCCAGAACGAAGACGGTGTCCAAAGGAGAGACGAAGGGGAGCCAGGAGTGAGGGTGCAAGGCGCGGCCCCATCTAGGTCGCTCCTGGTGGGCCCCTAGGTTCCCCGAGCACCGCCTCACGTCCCCCCTTCGCTTATAAATTGCCTTTAATACTAAAACCATCGGGGGCGTAGTTATTTTCCATGAAACTTACAAAGAGGCGCCATCACCTCGAAAGTCTAATCTAGGGCTTCTGGTTTCTTGCTTCGGCACCCTACCAGAGAGGGGAATCGTCATCGGAGGCCTCTACATCGCCATGATCGCCTCCGGACAGATGCGTGAGTAGTTCATCTCGGGACTATGGGTCCATAGTAGTAGCTAGATGGTTGTTCTCTCCCCTATGAATCCATGTTTAGAGTCTCGTGAGCTGCCTCACATGATCGAGACCACCCGTATATATTTGTGCATGTTGTATTTTCTCGGGTCCGATGAACCATGAGATTATGATTAGTTTGTTCATGTCAATCTGAGATGTTTCAGTTATATTTGTAGAGAGTTTTAATTTTGTCTTGTAATGCTCTCCGGTGTTTATGATTACCTTGGCCACGTAGTTGTTTTCACCTCTAAGAGAGGGTTTATATGTTAGATGATGGGTTCATGCCTCCTTGTTGCCCGCGCTTGTGTGCCAGAAACGTGCGGGGGGGGGGCGGAGGGAGAGGGAGGATGTGTTGTTTCCACTTGGAAGAAAACAATGGTGGTCTTTTCTACAGATGAGAACTATTGCTTACATTACGTATTGATCTGAATGCATTTTTATGTTGCACACATAACAATCACTTTGTTGCTGCAACTTAATGCCAAGGGTTTGCTGGATAGCTTTCTTGACGTGGTCTTTTAGATATGGATGCATGCTAGATAGTGGTCCATATACCTTGATGTAATGCCTACAATGTTAGAACCCGTGAACTTTATCTCGTCATAATAGTATTGTTATACGTTCATGATTTGTCAATTGTCCAGTTGTAATTTGTTCCCCCAACATGTTTGTATTCTTTGGAGAGACACCACTTGTGAATCTATGGCCCCCGGTCCTATTTTCCTCATATTGCAAACCTCTTTTTAGCACTTCATCATTGTTTCCTCGGTATTGTTTTTTTTACTTTTATTGTTTTCCAAGATTCTATATGTTTAATTCTCCTGTTTTCAGCAAGACCGGAAGATTCACAACCTTGCGGAAAGTTGGGGAAAGAGAGAGTTCGTGTTTGTGTGCAGGCTCCACGCTTTGTCAACCAATACTTTTATGGATCTATCGATAAAGCAACCTTCTTCAAGACTATGAAGTCCTACTGGTTCGATAACTCATGTTCTATACTAAGGGAAAACTTACTCTAGACTACATCATACCTTCCGATTGGGGTCTCCCAACGAGCGTGTGATCACGTCATCATTAAGTACTTTTCCTAGCATCTTTGCCACGAATTTCTAGCTTGCTGCAAGGGGAGTCTCACACTTCCACTCTTTTTTTGTTTTGTTCTTGCTTAGTTTACTTATGTTTAGTCTTGTTTTCTCTTCAAAAATCCAATAAAAGTAGTTCTCTTTTGTAATCTTTTATGTGTGTTGTTAGTTTATTTTCTGCATGGCTAACAATGGTTAATTTATTTGGCACAAGATCTTATTGGCAAGGTGGGTTCATGGAAGATCAAAAAAAAATTATAAGGAATACCGCTTGTCTAAAAAAGGGAAACACTTATGGATACTTAAAAATAAACTAGATAGATATGCTAGAAACTTGTGCTCTATATATGATATATCTTATTGATGTGATAAATCCTGCTGCTATGTGGACTTCAAACACCTTCCTTCTCAATGTGCCTGTAATGATAATAAAATCAGATCCTCTTATTATTTAGGAAATTATGACCTTTTAATGTGGAACAAATTGAAGAATTTATTCCTAGGACGGGTTCTATTGAAATTCATTCCTTGCTTAAAAATAAAAATTACGCTTCTTACAAATCTGAAATTTGTGCTATACTTGAATATTTCCATGATGATTATGAGCATAATGGATATATTATTAGATATGTTAATAGTTTCTCTCCTCCAAAGGAAGAGACTAATGCCTTGAAGGAGCCTATGAAAGAAGAAATTGCTGAAATTGGAAACTCATTGGATAAAAAAAGAGGAGGAGAGTGATTGTCAAAAGGAGGAAGAATGCAGTAGCTACCCATGTCTACCTTCTAATGAGAGTAATTCTTTAACTCATACATTATTTTAGTTTCCTCCATGCTTTCCAAAGGAGGATGTGTGCTATATTGATGAATGTAATGATCCTATTGATTCTTTTGAAATATCCTTTTTAATGAAATTGATACTTGCTATACTTGTGACCTTGACACTAGTAGGAAAAGACTTATAGCCACCAGCTTAGCGCTGGCGAACACGTTTTGGTGTTGGCTAGTGTTATTACCGCTGGTGAAGCGTTCATAAGGTTCGCTAGCGCTAAGTTAGTACCGCTGGCGAAGCAGCAGACGTGTTCGCCTGCGCTAACGGTGGGCTCCCCCCTCAACGCAACATACCGCTGGCGAACCGTGCTACATGTTTGCCAACAGTAAGCTCTGTACCGCTGGCGAACATGAAGCACGGTTTGCCAGCGCTATTTCGTCTACTACCGCTGGCGAACATTTCTTTTGTTCGCGAGCGATAAAATTTGAAATTTTCGCTCCATACCCCCACCTCCCGTGGACCGCTTTTTTAATTTTCTAAAGCACAAACAAAAATGATAAAATGTTCAAACAATAAAATCCTTTGAAATGTGGGTAGGGTGTAGTGTCTAGTTGGTATGGAAAATTTGAAATATGAATTTTGACTTTTTATGCAAAATTCAAAAATAAAACGTAAAACGGCCATAACTTTTGCATACGACGTCGAAAAAACGCGTTTAATATATCAAAAAAGTCGTGAGCAAATTTGCAATCCAACCTCACTTGCCTTTGGCCTGTGAGATTTTTTTTAGAATCGGCATATTCCAGAAGGAAAAAAAAGTTATTTGAGACAGAAATTTTTTTCCTACAAAATCAAATTAATAAAAAAAATCAGAATTCATTTTTTTTAAGAAAAGACGATAAGGATGTCATATTTGGATTCCTCGTATTTTCTTATAAATTTAGACATATCATTTGTCAAATTTGTAATTACGGATTTGTAGATATGGTCCAATAGTTAAGAGAATTGATAGTACTATACTGACAAGAAAGAATGAGTTGTTCCTAGGTAGCTCATAGGGATGGAACTAAGAAGTTAAGCATGCTGGGGCTAGAGTAGTGGGAGGATGGGTGACCGAGCAGGAAGTGGACAATTAAAATTGAAATAAAGCAAAAAAAAAGGAAAAAAAATCTACACCGTGATTAAAGTTACCCTAATTCAACTATTTTGAATTTTTGAAAAAAAACTGCGAAAATAATTATTTTTGAATTTTCAAGATTTCAAACTTAGCGCTGGCGAACAAGACTGGTGTTCGTCAGCGGTAACTACATAGCGCTGGGGAACATGACTGGTTCGCCAGCGGTAACTACATAGCGCTGGCGAACATGACTTGTTCGCCAGCGGTAACCTCTTGCCATTGGCGGCTTAGCGCTGCCAAATACCTGTTCGCCAGCAGTAGCTATATTTTGTTCGTCGTAAGACTTTTCCTAGTAGTGTGATGCTTCTATGAATGAAACTTGCGAGAATGATTTTGCTACTATTATTTATGATTATCCTTGCAACTTTGATAAATTTTATGATAATCCTCTATTGATTCCAACCATTGATATGAATGATAATGACGAAGTTTGTTTAGAAAATTTATATGATAATGCCTTATTGTATGGTCCTATGTTACTTGATGTTATAATGCTAATGAAAATGAGATTGCTATATGGAGTCCCATACCTTTGAAGAGTGACCAATCATCTTGTTTGAGCTTGATATGAATTGTGTGCTTTTAGATCATGACAAACATGATTTATGTGATAGTTATGTTGTTGAGTTTGTTCATGATGCTACTGAAAATCATTATTAGAGAGGAAAATATGGTTGTAGGAATTTTATTGTTATTAAAACACCTCTCTTTATGTGGAAAGTTTTGAAGTTTCTTTTGTTTTTCCTTCCTATGCTTGCTAGTTTGTCCTTCTTTAATTTATTTCTTTGCTTGACACCAATGCATAGGAAGCGGGTTAGACTTAAATGTTCTTCATATTTTCTTATTGATGCTATCTTTTGCTTCTATTTATATTTATTATGTGAGCATCTTTGAAAATTGCTAAGCCTATCTTAATGGCTATAAAGAAAGAGCTCTTGGGAGACAACACACTTTGTTTTCCTTTGTTTTCTTCTGTTTTTTGTTTTTTTCTTGGAAGTTGTTAGATATGTAGAAGCCTCCCCTATACTTTTTGTTCCCATTTTGTCCCAAGAGTAACCTTTAAATGAGAGGTAGTGCGATTTGGGGAAGTTGCTGTTCTGAAATAGATTTCTGGGCTGTTACTAAAATAATCATATCTCTCAGCCAGAATGTCGAATTTCTTTGAAAAAAATAGACACATGACCCAGTTTGTTTTCTAACTTTCTTTATTTTCCAAGTTTTTGATTTAAGCAACAGAAGATTTTCAGGAAAAAATCTTTACTGACTGTTCTGTTTTGACAAATTTCTGCCAATATTTGCAATTGCGTCTTAATCTCTTTCTTTTGGTGTTATTTTGAGAGGGAGAGATTTAAAATAATTTGTGACAGTAGCTAATGTTTCAATTGAAGTGTGAGACTTGTGTTGAAACTGAACCAAGTGGATTTATTATTTTTATTACACTAACGGTTCTAATGAAGATTGTGAGGAAGTTTTAGGTAGAGGAAGTTTTCAAGTGTGGGGAGAGAAGTAGGATGTGATGAGATGAAGGATGGACAAAATCTCAAGCTTGGGGATTCCCATGTCACCCCAAGACATATCCAAGAAGTACAAGCGTCAAAGCTTGGGTATGCCCAAGGCATCCCTTCTTCATCAACAAAAACTTCATGTTTCTTTCAAAACACTATATTTTTATTGCTTCACATGATATGTGTTATTCTTGGAGCGTTATTTTATTTTTCTTTCAGTATGTTTTGTTTTCTTTGATATAACTTTTGGTTGGATCCTAGCACTTCTATTTTGGGAGAGATACGCTTGTTTTTCATTGCCTAGAACTATCTAGTTTTCACTCTTATTGTTCTGTGAGTGTTCAGTTTTTGCTAGTACTATGTTTAGCTCTTGTTTTTCACTCGGATTTTGTTTAGAGCTTGTTGGTTTGCTTCAGTTACATTTTATTATCTCTCTAGTCTTTGATGTTTATTTTATTTGAGAGTTATTTCTAATAAGCTGATTCATGGTTGAGAAGAGTATTATTTTTCATGCTTATAGTGGTGCAACATGAAGCTTGTTTTGACCGTGGCTTAGGCTTTGGCATGTCATGTTAGATGTTATTTTAACTATGTGCTTAGTTATTTATGATGTATTATGAATAATCTGAAATAGCTGAGAGTGCTTAATGTGATGTTGAATTTAATCATGTGTTGTTCTTTCATATTGAAGCATGGTATTGTGGTATTTCTCCTTTGAATACTTTATCTCGGTTGACTTGGCGCATGCTCACACCATGTTAAGACTATAAAAAAAATTCACCTCTATCCTTGATGATCATTTAGTTTTTGACTTTTAATATCACTTCATGCTTTGATTAATGATGTTTTGTCGCTATGCATGATTACGACTGTTATTGCTCTCTTAGTTGGTCGCTTCCAGTCTTTTACTAGCCTACACCTGTACTGAGTATGAGCTCGACTGATGCATCCGAATTCCAAATTTTTTTTTTGCCAAATGTGTCCACCATATCAACCTATATGTGGTATTTAACCGCCACTCCAAGTAAATTTCTCGTGTGCTAACTTTAAACCTTCAAAATTATAACCTGATTTATGTTCTTGTTTAGCTCACGAGGAAGTAGTTTAAAGTTTATTACGGTATGTGTCAAGCAAAGTTCTTCTTCCTTTCTTTTACCGATGAGTATGGAACTTGTGCTCATTTAATTTGCAGAGAGCTGGTGCCAAATAATAACAAAAAGGCACTTCCCCATGGATTGATGAAAGCTGGTGGGTACCCGTGAACATGGGTATCCCTGGTTTGTGAAAGAAAGGTGGGTAAAGTGCCAAACTAATACAACAATGGAAACCGATGTCAAAATTCTAAACACTTTGCTTGACATGGATTATGATAAATTTTGCATTACCATTCTGTAAGGTCCGCCCCCGAACCACTGTTCAAGGACACCTTCGATATGCATACATTCACGATTCCAGATCACACCAGTCGTGAACAACATATCAAGTTGGTACACATATACAATATCCATTACACGATTGCATAAACACTTACAAAGAGACATAGTCACATGACCAAGTCTACACAACTGCCACATAGGGCAAACACACAACACACACATCGGAAGACTAAACACATAAACGTAGTAGAGCCCAAGTCACGCCTTAACCTACAGGCTGCTGACCGGGAGACGATCCTAATTCGCAAAGCCATCAGCTCCGTACTCCTCCTTGTAGATCTCCTTCAGAGACTCCTTCTCGATGTCTGGCAAGCAAATACCAGGGACAAAACCAATATGAGTATGTTTGAATGTACTCAGCAAGACACCCCTCATGTAGCTTACCAAAATGCAAGTATGCTTATATAGTGGAATAGGTAGGCTATACATAGGGTTCACTATCAATGATATATGGAAGACATATCATAGTTGATTTTGTAAATCTCTGTACCTTCGTTGAAGAAGATACTTAAAAAGAAAATAATATAGTTTTCTCTCTCTTGTAGATATCACATGTACAAAAGGTTTTGTAAAACTTTGCTAAAATAAAGTTTTCTCTTTGCAAAACTTCTTGGAATCAACTTCCAGTTTTTGTTTAGGAAAGAAAGATTTTCTTTGAAAACCTTTTTGTAAAACATCTCCTGGATTTTCATCAGCGGTACCTCCACGGTACAAAATTTCCTCCTTTCGGTACTTCACAAGTCCAACACCTTTTTGAAAACTCCTTTTTGAAAACCTTGACACAATGCTAGCTACATGGCCATTCAACTGTCCATATCCGAGGACGCGGCTACTTCGAAATAGTTTGACTCTGCAGAGGTGTACACATCCACCAGATCCAGTACATCCGTCGTGAACAACCACGGACTGTAACAACAGTATGTAAACATCAGATAACTGATCCTAACCATCCACTATGTTCAAGCTAGAATATGACTATCTCTTCGGTTGGGTTTGTTCTCCCCGGCACCATGTCCCACACCGCCACGGTAGGAGACCCAACTATCGCACCCGGGGGGGGGGGGGGGTAACTTAATCTCTCACTTTGTATGCCTCATGTTTCATGAGTTGACGGGATTTCGGTTCGAGGGTAACTCACATCCCTTATAGCAAATTGAGATAGAACATATAATAACAAGACCAAATTTCAAGCTAAGCCCCGTGCCCATGTTGGGGTAGGGTGGCAGTACGGTAAAGGTTGTCCGGCGAAGACTAGGTTATGTGTCATTTTTGAAAACACGTTTTTCCCAAAAATGACCACTTCCACATTCCTCCGGTGAATAAGGCTCCGCCCTCCCACCGGGTTTCCCGTAAAGCCTTTGTTTTGCAAAAACATGGTTTTTAGTATGTCCATTATGGACTTACATTTTTGGTGGTAATAAATACCATATGGTGTCTATGGGCTTGGTAACACCAAGTATCAACTAATGGCATAGTAATGATATATATATAATATTAATAGTAGTAATATTCACTCAAAAATAGTTTTTTTTGGAAAATCAAGGTTTTTGTAAAAACTTTCAGAAGTAAAACATGCATGATAGATAATGATAAGTGTATTATAACAGCAAGCATCAGGATGGCTTGCCTTAAAGCTCTTAATGTCCCTGGCCTTGAAGTAACTTGAACTTGACGCACAACTCCACAATTGCTTCTTCTTCTTCTTCGTTTTCTAGCGTCGTAAAAGAATAAAAGACACACTCTCAGATCTAAAGAACACACAACGAAACTAAACAACACATACAACAAGCAAATGATTACTAGTTCAAATTCACAAATGTTATCGAGAAAACTACCTCACATAACTCTCAGGGTACAAAACTACCGTCAAGCAAGCATATGGTTGTGAAACCATATCCCACATCTTACATACCATATATGGAGTGGGTATACCACTCTCATAATAAGGTATTCAAGAGGCTAAAAATATATCTTGTTGGCACAAAGGTTGGGATTACTAACATAACAACAATCAATCAAAGAAATACCCATGGCAGTGGGTATTAACAACACACGAGCAATCTTCACCAAATAAGTTCATGATTAAGTTGGATGCTTGTTCACAAGATACCCTTAAGCACAACACTGGCACAACAAATATATAAGTACCATACTCATGCTAAGGCAACCACTCAGACAATTTCCAAACATCAGACAAACACATCACAGATGAATGGACCATTTATCGACTATGCTAATGTCTACTAGAAGTTATGGAATCCATAAATCATGAAAATTTAACAAACAACCAGCAGCTAAAATCAATGATAACAAGTCATCAAAATAACCTAAAACACAACCATCACTCAAGATAAAACTCCTATCAAATAAGCGTAAAACATGACTGCATTTAGCATACTAGTATGAAGAATTCTACACAAGCATGATATAAGGAATTATTATATACTACCACTATAGCACATGCAAATCAATATGTCATGGAATCATAACAGAAGTAATAACTTCCTAAATATGCTAGAACAAACCATACACTCATAAAATAAAGGATAACAACACTAGAGCAAAACCACCATTTCTAGGGGCGACACTAGCTCAACACTAGAGAAGCAAACAATGCTACAATGATGCTTAAATCTAAACAAGAAAGTCATGAACATAAGTGTAACTACTAACAGTACCAAACATACACATGCTAGTAAGCACAATCATCAAAATAATTCTATGAACCAACCATTTGGCATGCATAAACCAATTCTAGTAATACATGCTTTTCTAATTAATGAAGTAGCAAGCAAACAAAGTATAATCTACAAAACCAGTAGCTATGAACTCAATGAAAGGTTAACTAAACCTTTTAAAAATCCAAACACTCAATTTAAAATCATTCACAAACAATCTATCATTCCCAAGGAATTATTTTATTTGTAATTAATTTAATTTAGCACACAATAGTGAAGCAAGTCTTAACATGATACCCCTAAGAAATATTATGCTAACAAATGAATCACACCCAAATCTACTAGTATTCACAAATAATAATAAACCTTTCACTTGCATAAGTGAAACAAACAACTTATTTTCCATGGTAGAAAATAACTCAATCATATAATAAAACATGTTATTTTCACACACATGTATGGTTGGGAATTTTCATCCACAACCAAGATGCAATGGGACCAGTGGGTTATGGTCTCACTAATACCAAGGAAAAAGAGGTACTAAGCCGCTGGTTACTCATGGAAAAATTAGTATGACAAAAATAAATACCACAAGGCTATTTATTCTAGTGAAAACAATACTAGTGCAAATAAATAACAAAATTGACACATGCTTTGCTATAAGATAACATGCAAGCTAACAGAGGTATTGACTTCAAAATAACAATACCAAAATGTTACTGGACCCATAGCAAATCTAGCACAAGTGTGGTCAATCAAACACACCAAGATTTGCTCACACAAATATCTGAAATAATAAAACTAGAAAATAACCAATGATATTCCTATTTTTTTATTTCACTTTCCAAACATGCACACACTTTCTAAGGTAGATGTACTGCAAGGTAACAACTTAATAACAAGTAGTAATAACTCTATACAAGCTAGGAAACAATATTTAAACCATCACACAATTAATTTCAAGCAAATACACATATACAAATAAAAACAGAAAAGCTGCTGTATCTAGTTTGGCTCACCAAAAATAATCTAGAGCTCCAAAATTAATCTGAGCTAGGAATAGATAGGTCTAGTAAATACTTAACTCATCCAATTGGATTTACTTCAAAAATCATTTTTGAACTCATTCCAAAAATCACATGAGAGCCTACTAGCCTTTTACCAAAATGGATGACATTTCCATTTGGTAGCTCACCTAGATGTGAGGCCAAGTTCTATCAATAGATCTGTTCAATAGTGATCCAGAACATTTTAGTTTGTCCATTTTAGTTATATATTTTAAAAGTTATGTTCCAAACATGTTCATAGGTCCTCTGTGGCAAAACAATTATTGTGAGAAGAATATAGTCCAAAACTCAGATCTGCAGTTTTTATGTGGTTAGGAACTCATATTGTTAGGTTCATGATTTTTAATAGATTTTATTTTGCATGTTTTGTATTTTTCATACGTCCAAAGTAAACACCTCAGTTTCTGTTAAAAACTTAAAAAGAAAAGCAACAGGGCAACGCGGGCTGGTTTGAGTGGGCGCGGCCCCGTTAAACGGAGAGCGCGGCCCTGCGCAGCACAGCACGTTCGTTCAGGCGCGGGAAAACGCGGGTTTAAGCGCGGCCGTGGATCGGAGATCCAACGGCGCGCGGGCGTCGTCTTCCTCTCCCCTCCTCTCTCTCTTTGTCTCGAAACGACCGGCGGAGGAAGAGCTCGGGGAGGCTCACCGTGGGCTCGTGGAGGGCTGGCGCGGGCTCGGGGACGACGGCTGAGGTCGAGGGCGTCGAGAGGAGCAGAGTTTGGACACGGGAGTGGTCTCTCACGGCGGGGCGCGACAGGGCACCCGCGGCGGCGAACTCGACAGCGGCGGCTTCCCTGCAAGCAAACGACCACGGGAGGGAGTCAGGGAGGGTAAGGGAGAGTTGGGGATGCGATCCAGGGCAGAGGGGAGGGAGGAGAAAGCTCGGGTCGAGCAGGGCTACCTCGAGGCCGGGGTGCTCACCGGCAGCAAGGGCACGACTCGTGCTCGCTCCCAGGGGTAGGCAGGGCTAGGGCTCGACTAGGGAGCGGAGTGGGAGAGTGTGAGGAGGGCAGAGGCACAAGGGCTTGGCTCAGGGAACTTGTACTCGGGGTCAAGGGCAAAAATGGCGACGGGTGGGCTCGGGGCAATGCCAATGGGTGTCATGAGGGCGCTCTGGGGGTTCTTTGATCACTTCCCATCGTGCACTGGCTGTCCAAGGTCAAGAGCACATGGGGGCAGGTCCAATGATGGCCTTTGGAGGCAAGTTGAGGCAAGGGTTGGGTCAAAGAGCCAAAGGCATGGGCTTCCATGCCATTCCACCTCACCCTTTCTCTCTCTTTGTTTTCTTCATGCCTAAGGCTTCTAGAAGCAAGTCCAAGTATACCGGCTCGAGTCCATATGCTAGTCAACATGTTAGACCAGGCTACACCTCAAAGTTTGCACAGAAACACCAAGAAAACAATTGTGCAAAAGTGTAGGTCACACTGTTCACTAAAATTCAGAAAATTCAGTTAAGGACTTGGAAACAGATGAAAGGTTCAAAAAGTTGGGGTTGTTTTCAAGGTTCAAATGATTCCCAAAATTTGTTTTCAAAGTATGAACTTGTTAACCATGTCATAAACTTTCAGAAACATCTTTTGAAAACAATTTTTAAATAGTTTAAGGCCATGAAAAAAATGTGAAAAAGGGTATACTTTCTGTTTTTATCTGTTTTTCCAAATTGTCTTTTTCTGCCTTAATTTTATACCACAAAAACAACAAGCAAAAGATATTTTTTTATTTATCCAAACATAAAACTAAGCTTATGGATTTGTAGTACATATACCAAGGATCAATTAAATGTCAAGAAATCATAAAATAACAATTTATAGCCTAGTGAAAACAAAGTTAGAAAACAGGTACTTGGCTATATTTTTAGAGATTGTTTTCTATAGAAATCTTAAAAGAAAACCTTCATAAATCATTTTTAAAACTTGTTTTCTTGGATCCAACAAAGTTAAAAGTTTGCTTTAAGATACAACAAATAATAATCCAAGTCTTGGAATAAAAATCCACTCAAGTAATATTAGAAAAACATCATGGGAAAATACCATGAAAAATAATAGAATTGTTTTCAGGAAAAATTTGGTATTGGTTTTATTAAGAAACAATACTTGTGTTGCAAATATGATTAAGATCATAGACACATGTTAGTTCAAACAATCATGGTGTTAGAAAAAAATTCTTGGCCTTAATTTTTGTCTTCTTGAACATAGTACAAGATTCAGAAAATTGGGGTGTGACACATTCGTTGACATATACATACACCTATCTCAAAATTGCTTACAATATGTCTGTTTTATTAAATAAAAAGATCTATCACATGAGTAATATCTGCTTCCCTCTGTGACGGGACTTTATTTTACTTTATGTTGATTTTTCATCTTCGTACTTTATGCACATGCTAAGAGAGCATAGTTGTCATTCTGAGTATAATGTGCATAGTCCCAAAATTTATTATTGATTGATTCATGATTTGTGGAATTGCTTGCTCTCAAATTATTTGTATCTAGTCACCATTTAAACTTTGAAGGCGTCCTGACATTTATGTTTTGCCACCACACGAATGACTAGCTGAATACCACTTTATTATGTTTTTCTTTATGATTGAAACAACCGTATCACTTTCAATTTTTCATTATTCATTTTTTTGTTTGTGTTTCTTTTCATGTGCAACATGGTTGCTAAGTTTAAATTAGTTGAAATAATATTTATCATGCCTTTGTTAAAGTACTTTGATCTCAGCTTTGCAATTCTTTTACATAACATTGATCAAGATTTGTGTTGGCTTCACGTCGCCTCAAAAATTATTTTGTTATCACTTACCTACTCGAGGACAAGTAGGAGTTAAACTTGAGGATGCTGATACGTTGCAAACGTATCTATAATTTTTTGTGCTCGATGCTTGTTTTCTACCCAATACCTTTTGTTTTCCACATGTTTTCTTTCATTTTCCTTCATTTTGCAGTTGTTTTCATAGACTAACCTATTAACAAGATGCCCTGGGCCAGTTACTATTTTCTGCTGTTTTTCTATTTCAGAAAATGTCATGCTCTGAAGCTCCATGAACTCCGCGTTTCCATATGGCCCCGCATGCCGACACGTCGCTGATGCTGAGTGGCGTCTCCACCAGGACATGCACCAAGACTTCCCTGCCTCCCAGTGGGACTTCTGGTGCCATTGCTCCTGACACCCCATAGTGAATTTTCACGCAATCAAAATAATCGACCTGATTGATCTTTCTGCCTAGCTTCACCACCTTTCCACCTCCCATATTTGGCCATACATCCTTGCTCGCATCTCCATGATTTTATAGATTCCAAAAGAAATGATGGTGTGCGGTGACCCAGCACACCACTGCATGTGTAGTGCACAAGTCGTTGGAATAATACTCACAAAAGGACTTATCTATGGATGTTACATCCCTTAGAGTGGTACAACAGAAACATAGCAGGTCCAAGCAAAGCTATAGGATACAAACTTTCCTTACAAATCCCGAGAATCTCTTTGATTAATCAAACAAGATCTCATGCAAAAAAAACATAAGAAGAAGCAAATCGAAGCTCCATGCTGGAGAATAACTCTAGCTAAAAACCTAATCCAGTATGGCTGATCATATCCCTAATCTACAGCTTCCAAGAAACTAAGTCAAGGAATGGACTCCACCTACACCTTGATAGCTTCTCCTCCACCAGCATTGCTAATGACGACGCTCCATCGGTTAATTAGAATAAGACTCCTCCAAACTTCATTAGATAATGTTGGCTTGTCGACGAGGACCACCCTTTAGGCTTCAACTCTAAGCAGGCGGTCAAACGGGAACGAATGAGTAACGAATGTTACTCGACAAGTTCATTATATAAAGTGGGTAGTTTGATGCACTAACTACAACTTTAGACTTGAAAGAGTCATAAGCTAATGCAAGGTTTTTGCAAATATTTCTTCAAGAGGTTGTTTTTAATACTAAAAACTATGCCCCTCAAATCATCACAGGGGCTAGAACTTCATGGAGTTCCTATCCTATAGCGTTTGCAGCGCCTTCCCGGAACAGGGGGATATCATGTCACATTATTTTACACTCTGCATAGGTGTGTTACTTTACCCATAGGCGATGAAGACCATGTTGCACAACCAGGCGATCGTTCCTGTCCACACCCACTTAGGTGTGGGGCCTGGTTGTTGATCCAAACCAAACCATGCTTCTCCGCAGAACACATGCCCACCCATTTCTACCACGCAGGTTGACCCCTGATTCTACCCCTCACGATAGATATCTAGCCTCCCCGGGCAAACCATCATAGACACTAGAGTCCGTGGGACGTAAGGGCTCCCACCCATGCGCATGTAGTCCCGCAAGACCTACAACATATGTCTCTGGCAGCCCGTTGACATGTGAACATGAAAATATCATAGCTGGTTACTCGCCCCATACAAGACCCATGGTTAACTCGGTATTTACAGTGCACCGAGCTCTGACGACAGTTGTGTTAAGTCTTAGATAATACTTTCCCATGCATATGGAGCCTTCCTTTGACCTATTCATCTTACCATGGCTCCACCCGCCCACCAAACAGAACACTACCACTCGGGTAGTCATTCGGTTAGTCATATTATTATAAAAATATGATCATGCATTCTTTTGAGAATAAGTGGTAATACGATAGGGTTTTTGCAAATAGTTCTTTAGGAAATACTGCAAAGGATATGAGCATGTGATGAACTTTCCCGCGATAGAAATAATAATAATACATGGCCTTCATGGTTCAAGGGTTGCGTATAAATCTCAAGATGTGAAACATAGCAAAGTAGTCCAAGTAAGAACAACTGCAAACACTGGCGAGATGGTAGAATCCTAGTAATGAGATGCATTGCGAAATACCCTAAAAATGCCCCAGCTTGCAAGTGTAAGCTACGATCGATACGATACCAAGATCACATTTTTTTAAGTGACTTATTCTTGTTTAATTACTCGTGGTGATGATGATGTTCATTTAAAGAGTTAATAACATTGAGGTTTGGAAGTTTGAATTACCTTACTTATTTATATTGATTGTTACTTCTTGTAGTTTTGTGTGTGTTTCACTTTTACTTAACAAGCAATTGTCATCATGTTTAGCTTATAAGTAGTTATCACATGGTTAGGCAAGAAAAAAATATCACATTGAAAACAACTATTGAAAATATAACAAACACCTTTTATTTTATGTTAAAAAATGCAGAGCTAACGACAAAGAGTTTAATTGAAAAGGAGTAACTAATACAACCAACTATAGTATCACATAATATGCAAATGACTTGTGATGCTAGGTTTAGTAGGTGCGAAAACATTAGGGATTCATAATTTGAACAAAGATTTTGTTCTTAACATATTTGAATTGATTTTTTTCTCTATCATTTGGTTTATCATTTGAAGCTTTCTAAAAAGATTTGAATAAGTTATATGTTTTCCAAATTTTAAATGAATGAATTGACTAGGAAAAATATTGCACACGTGAAAATTGCTCAAATGACTTTGAAAATATCATAAATGATTTGCATTATTCGTTTAGAGAAATTTAGTATATAACTTGTATTTTTCCCATTTATTGAATTATTCCTTATTTTTCGTAATTTTTAATGAATTAATATAAATTCAAATAATGTTGAATTTAAATTTCATCAAATATTTTTGAAAAGTTTATAGAGATTTAGATTTATTTTTCTAAACATTTTTATATTTATTAATATTTTTCTGATAAGTAAATTAAAAGTTATTGAATTTATAAGATTAATGAATTTTTGCCTTTTTTAATTGACGGGTGGGGCCCACCTCTCAGGTTGATTTTAATTCAAAAAAGAATAAGAAAAAGAAAAATCTCCTTCGTCATGGCGACACCATCACGGGAGTTGACCTCCCCCGATTTAACACAAACGCGCGATTCACCGCAAATTGGTGCGATTCGCTAGGCTTATATGCTAGAGGAGATCACCACGAACCCGTAGATGGTGACACTTTGCCCAAATAGTCACATGAGTGATCCTGGCGACCACCGGCGCAGCGTCGGGAGGCGACGCAAGGTGACAGTAAGAATTCGTCGATGAATTTCAAAACGGAGAACATGACAATGTGCAACAGCTCACCGTGGAGCTCGTGGGCGTGCCGGTTACGAGAGACAAGGTCGAATTTGCCGGTGAGCCTCCACGGCGGCCGACGGTCGAGAGAAAAGGGAACGACGCGATTCCATGCCTCCCGACCTTCCCAGCTTTTGCGGATTCTTGAGGAGTAATAGGAGGACATGGCGCGTGTTCCTGTTGCTCCAATTCCTTTAGAGATGGCTAAAGTCGACGGCGGCGAGCGACAGCCGGAACACCTAGGTTTATTGTTTTTTGTCGTTTTCTCTAGAGAGAGAGAGAGAGAGTGTGTGTGAGAGAGAGGAGAGGAAGTGTGGCATGGAGATGTGCTGCCCTCCTTATCCTCGACGAGGAGGCAAGAAGGTAGGAGGTGGCAGTGGCAGAAGTGACACGCTGATGAGCTCCTCTACCTTCTAGCAGAGGAAGAAGAAAGGAAATATAAATGAAGATTTTCGATAACATCGTATTACTTTGGATATTCACAACTAGGTCCTTCTGGTTTTAAAACTGAGAAGAAAAGCTTGTCTTCTAGGACTTTTTGGAAATTAAAAAATTATTAAAAAATCATATTTGGAATCCTTTTCAAAAATACAACATCACCATGCTTTGGTTTTAGTGAAACTGAACAAGATTTAAATTTTAAATTAGGGTTGCTCAATTAAGTGTTTTTATTAAGTGAAATTGAACAAGATTTAGTGAAATGGACTCAAAATACTTTGTGTATGCTATGACAGGGAAACAACACCACCAATGTGTTATTACAAAAATGTTGTATTTTACATTAGAGAACTTCAGATATAAGTCTTTTAGGAAATAATTTGTAAATCATTTTGGTAAAGTTTTTATTGCATTGCATTAATAATTAACTATTAGTGAAGTTTTATTCTTGGTAACCAAATGATTTTGATAATAAATGGATTTGCTTTCTTTTTATGTGGCTTTGTTATTATCATAATTGAGGTTCTTATTAATTCTAGTGGTCATTTCCTTATATTGTGTGTAAGCCCTATTTGATATATTAAGTACTAGATCAAGTGGAAACATGGGTGGCTTTTCTCTTATTAATACTTAATCTTAATATAATCTTATTTGTTTGGTTTCCACCCAGGTTCCAAACATAGCTATTACCCCATGTTGGTTTTAGATCATGTAATCATTTGCATGGTTTCATATAGATGAATTTTTGTTATTATCCATTTTTCTTATGCATGGGAAAATTTTGGAAAAAAGATAGTTAAGATTGTTGCCATCTACCTCAACATAACACAAGACATTTAGATGAAATAGCCTGTTATTATTTCTTACATGATAATTATTTCCATTAAAGAGATTATTGTTCCTCGTCCTTGATGATCTTGACTTGGATTAGAAGTTCTAGGTTATCTGATGTTACCTAGGGTATTATGTATAGTTGCTTAAGCTATGCTTCCTTACTGAGGCACTGTTGCTTCTTGTGGTCTTCTATTGGACACAATATCCTTGTCTCTATTTGCCACTTGCATTCTGTTATCGCCTTTGTCCTTTGCAAGTAGGATCAGCTCTTGGATTTCGACCTCAACTGTCTCACCCTTGTCGTGAAGACAACCAATTACTCGAAGCAAAAATTTCTCTTAGATGATTATAAAGAAATGTAAGTGTATTTTATGACATCAATTTTCCATATGCATATAAGAAGAATCCGTGAACAAGTTTGCAAGGCTTGCCCCCAAATTACTTTTCATATCCAAATGGCAGAGATGTACTAGCTTATTCACTCAATTATTTGAGTATACAAAAGTGATCTTTTAACAAGGTTCAGAAACTTGTTACCAAACAACTTCTATATAACACTAACATTGGAATATCACACTATTTCTGGAGTAATTGATAATATCATATTAGGATATAAGAGTTTCCAAATACTCTATGATAGATTGAAATAGTACTTCTAGAACAATCTAAAGAATCCTTGTGCAGATGTTCTTGTCGGAGTTCCTATTTTCTTGTGGGTTGGTTCTCTTGCAGAATGACTTCGAAAAGGTTGGGAAACAAGATAGAGTGGTCTAGACAAAGTAACAAGATCTAGATTAATAGATAGTTCATTATTTTATTCTCCTTCCATATACTTCTCATTTTAATTCCCATAGGATATGTACTTATTTCATATCTGATTGGTTTTACTTATCTTTCAATTCAATTCCTCTTTACAAAGGTTATACCTTGTTGTTATTCATTAGTTGTATCTAGAGATACTTTAGTTATTGAATGTTGTATTTGAACATAAGTGTGCAATGCTTATGGAATGATGACTTAAGATAGTAAGTTGATGAAATGGTCCCTTAATGTGTTGAGATATCATATGCTCACTTGTATAAGATGAATAAGACAATGAACATATGAAGGTTATTGGGGTTTAATGATTTAAGTTAGAGTTGTTAGTTGGTTTTGTCAAAGTGTCATGTTGTTTCTTTACATTCTTCTCTTTATTATTTTGACATATGTACATATTCGATAAATATGTTATTAATAAGAAATATGGCATTTACCACCTGTGGGGTTTGAGTTAACACTTGTTTGTATCATTGGTGTTCTATTGAACCTTTGTCATTCACTTCTAAAGGTTTACTTAATGGTTATGAAATGATTTATAAATATGTTGTGTGAATGGATTGATAATTGAAATGGTTCATGTTTTAAAGGACGTCATACCTCTATTGATGAGATTTTTATTAAATTGTGCATTACTAGTTTTAGGAAACAAGATCCTTAGATATGTGATTTGGATACTCACCCCTCTTTGAACTCTATGCACCTAGTTGTATTCTCCCAAGTCACCTATGGACTTGAGGTTAGGGTTGTTGAGAGTTAGTGTTGGTCATCACCAATTCTGGTTTGTCTTAACAAATGATTAGGTTTGTAGGATACTTCATATAAAGATCACTCCAAATATACCCTCGCACAGATGATCTAAACCTATTTCATCATGTCAAGGGAAACATTGATCACTTTGTTTCATTTGAACTTTCATGCCAAAATTTCCCGTATTTTTAGATGCATCCTTTGCAAATGCACATATTATATTTTGATCCTTATAACCTCCCAAACAATGGGATGTTACATGGTGGTACCCACTCCAACATCAAACAGGGTGCCAAAAGCATGGCACAAAGGGGATGAACTTGAAAAAGAGGGATTGCTGGACAGAACATGGGATAATGCATTGAATTTATTGACTAAAATTAAGGAATTTGCAAAAAAAAAATGTTAATTTTAAGAACAAACATATTATAATATTGCGTATCCCCTTATGGGAAACTTAGTGTTTACGTCGTTGATTAGCTACGATAAGGTTTTTTCTTCTTCTTGAGCTCAACCAGTATAAGCTGAGGTCAGGCAAGGAGCCAGCGATTAGCCAGATCGCTACATATCACTCGAGCTCCTATTCTTAGTGCTTTCTACATGCTACTATTTGTTCCTCCTTTTTACTTTTTGTTTTTCTTTTCTGTTTTAGTTTCTCTGTTTATTTTTTCTTTTTTGTTTCTAAGCTAAACAAAAGTGTTCATGATATGTGAAAAAAGAATACAAGAAATGTTTTCATTTTAATAAAATTAAATTATTCCCATATGTAAATAAATATAAGAAAATAAAACTTTAATTTATATGCATGAGTTTTCAAATGAGCATTTATGTTATTTGAATGATTATTTAAAATGAAAAATTATGTTATTTGAACGACTTGAAAAAAAATTGAAACTTACGTTATTTGAACAATTTTTGAAAATATGAACATTTTATGTTACTTGAACAATTTTTCAAACAGAGCATTCATTTTATTTGAACAATTTTTAGAAAAGATTATTTATCTGATTTAGAAATTTTTAAATAAAAATATGTATGTAATTCGAATACTTTATATACATTTGTACTAATTGACCATTTTTTCATAAAGAATATTTATCTCATCTTAAATATTTTATAATAAGAACCCATTTATATTACCCCCTCCGGTCCTAAATAAGTGACGTACCTAATGGCCTAAACATGCACAAATCTTTTCACAACTTCCGACACTTAATTGGGATGGGAGGGAGTACAATTTTTCAGTATGAACATCTATTTTATTTGAAAAAAAACTACTAACATTTTTCTACAATGTATAACATTCATTTAAGTTTACAAAAAGAAAAAAACAACTTGCAAACTTAGCAATTTTAACTCGTACATACTCTCGTCATTCCACTGGGTGTGCCATATTTTGTTTTGTGCAGCAAGATGTGTCATATGAATATGTGATTGCCACATCCCTAGTAGGGAATCCGTTGAAGATTCTTTTCCCTATTTGAACTCCAACACCTGTCAAAGGGAGCTTTCTAAAATGTATTTATTTAAAACATTGTCATAGGAAACCTTGAATCTAAAGGAAACTGGCGTGATCGACCTATTTACGCTAGGCTCGGTTCTTTGATCCAAACCATACATTGAAAAAATCAAGCGACCACATATAAAAAGTTGAAGATTTAATGATAATCGAACGGTGAATAATGAGTTGAGGCGATCGTGTGGACACGATTGAAAGCTCATGATCCCTCTAATGATTTTGGTGATGATGATAACACGGATATCTCCTATCTAACAATGTGGCTCAGCCTGTGCAGCTATTATCCTAGATGATCATCGGTATATCCTTGTCAAAAGATCAAAGAGAAGATCACTATTGTGGAAATTCAGCCACCGGATTTTCCAGTATAATGGGCGGAAATTCCGGAATCTACGGGGCGGATTATCCGCCCCCCCCCCACCGGATATTTCCGGCCACCCTTCTGGCTTCCACGAAAACGACTAAGTATTTGTCTGCCCGCGCACAGAAGCCAGGGCGGAAATTTGCCCCGGAAATTTCCGGGCCAAAAATCCGGCCTTCAAGGACTTAGCAGAATTTGGTCTTCTTCACGTTGCCCGCGCACAGAGATGGGGGCGGAAATTCAGTCCGGAAATTTCCGGGCCCGGACATTTCAATTAACCGCCCCCCGGATATTTCAATATTCCGGGAATCAAAGTCCTTAGCCATTTTTCCATCATAAGTTGATGCCCGCGCACAGAAGGTAGGGCGGAAATTTGCCCCGGAAATTTCCGCAGCAAAAATCCGGCCCTTGGTCATTAGAAGTTTTTCATCAACGTGTTGGTGCCTGCGCACAGAGATGGGGGCGGAGTATTGGGGCGGAAAATTCCGCCCCCGGATATTTCAATTATCCGCCCCCCGGAGATTTCAATTATCCGGCCAACTTACGCCGGAATATTCCGGTCTTTAGGCCGGAAATTTCCGGTCCCGCAGGACTACAACGGTCAGAATTTGGAGGAGCCTATAAATAGCTGTCTTCTTCCTCTAGATAGGCAGCTCGTCCATTCCTCTCTCTCCTCCATTGTTGTAGAGCTCAAATCGCCCCGATCTCCCTCCTCCTCCAACCAAACTCGATGCCCTTCAAGGATCTCATGGAGGAGGTCTAGATCTACCTTTCCACCAAGCCAAAACGTGTGTACCCACACCACAACTCTTGGGATCTTGTAATCTCTTGGTTGCTTTGTCATTCAAGGGAAACCCTAGTGCTTGTAGCTTCCACCTTGTAGCAAGAAGCTTCGATTGTTGAGAGCCTCCATCTCACTTGTGGAGTAGCCTCAACCCTTTGTAAAGGTTTGGTCAACGCCTTCAAGTCGACCTCATAGTGGAAACGAGAATCTCCCTCACCGGAGAAGCTCAAGGAGAACAAGGTGTGCACATCCGTGCTATTGAGGAGCGCCTAGGTGGCTCCCCACCTCTCCAACGTAGACGTACTTGTTTTAAGAAGGAACTACGGGAAACATATCCTTGTCTCCGTGTTTACACTTGTTGTTATCTTGTACCGTTCCTTTATTTCCGCTGCTACTTGCTTCTTATCACCTAGGGTTCTCACTTAGTTGCACATTTAGGTAATCAAGCATTTACTTTCTTAAAAGCCCCATAAAAGTGAAAAAGAAGTAAAATTTGTAGGTCACCTATTCACCCCCCCCCCCTCTAGTTGACCATATTGCACTTTCAATTGGTATCAGAGCCTCGGCTCTTTTATCGGGCTTAACCGCCTAAGAGTAATCATGGTCAACGGGGATGTTCCCGAAACTTCTAAGGAGGAGCTCTCCAAAATGGCCGACACTATAGCCAACCTTGAGACAACGGTTTGTACCATACAAACCCAATTGTCGAAGGTTAGCTCTAGTGTGGGCTCGGAGGTCTCCTCCATCAAGAAGATGTTGGAGAACATGATGGGTAGAACCAAGGAGCCGTCCCACTCTCCCCATGTCACCGACGAGGATAGTTCGGATGAGGAAACAAATCCGGACATTTCCGAAATCGAAGAAAACATTGCCAAAGCTAAGGCTAAAGCCGCACAAAAGGCTAAAGCCAAAGCTAAGGAGAGTGACGGTGGCTCCAAGTCTCAAACGGCTAATGGTTCGGGGTCCAATTCAAAAGTTCCACCACCGCAAAACTATGATTCCATCCACCCAATCGTTTCCATGCCACACATCCTTAATGTTGGAGTTCCACCCATCCTTAACACTAACGAATTTTCCTCTTGGAAGTTTGAAATGGAATCTCACATTTCAGGATCGTGTACGGCATTGTGGAGAAGCGTGATCCATGGGTTTCATCCTCATGATCCAAGCAACTTGACTCCAAGGGAGGATGTTGAATCTCAACTCAACAAAACTGCTCTTGTTATTATCCAGAAGGCTCTCCCAAGGGAGCATCTCACTCACATTCGCGGTTGCAAGACCGCCAAGGAAGCTTGGGACAAACTTGATACCTTGTTTCAAGGAAATGCTAGTATTCAGTCCTCCAAGTATGATGTGGCCATTGACAACTCCGAGAACTTTGTTATGCAAGAGGATGAGACTCCTGAAGAGCTCTATAGACGAGTTGTCACTCTCGCCAATCAACTGAGAGACTTTGGCAAGGAAGAGATCACGGATGAATGGATAAAGAGGAAGTTTATCAAGGCTATCACACCCTTCGAGAAGAATCTCGCCACTAGCATCCGGACAAGAGCGGACTACAATACTCTCAACTCCATAGGTGTTCTTAGTGAGTTCATCGCAATCTCTCTCTCTCACAAGAGTGCGGATGATGCTCTAGCTCGCTCTAGAGGGATGGGAAAGTCTCCCAACCTTGCATTAAAGTCAAAAGCAATGGCTCGAGTTGATGAAAGTGAAGAAGATGATGATGATGAGGAAGACTATGAAGATACTTACACAGGAGCTCACAAGTGCATTGCCCTTGCTATGCATGGATATTGGAAGAGATGGGAAGCTCACAAGACCGGATCTCCAAGGCCTCCACGAAACAAGAACTACAAGAAGAAGGGGGAGCGACCAAGGACATGCTATAATTGTGGTAGCGCTAACCACTTCGTGAAGGAGTGCCCCTTTGAGCCAAGAGAAGAAAACGAAGGCAAGCTCATTCGCAAGAACAAGACCAAGCCTCCTCAAAACAAGAACTTTGCAAGGAAGGTTCCAAGAGCTCTCTATGTACAAGAAGGGGCGGTTCTTGAGACTTACATCTCCGGAGATGAAGGAGAAGATGAGGTGGTTGGAGTTGCTCACATCGCCAAGGCCACCGCATCATCACCTTCGATCTCTCTATTCGAATCCCCCAATGAGAATGTGGATACCCGACCTACATGTATTATGGCAAAAGCCACTTCGGTATGCTCTCCCAACTCTAAGACCATTGTCACTAACCCTCCTTCGTTATTGGATTGTGTTGAAAATGCTTGTGAGGAGGATAGTGAGTCTAATGAGTTAAGCATATGGCTATCTAGCCTTAAGGGTGAGACTAAGGAAAAGGTGAACTCCCTTTTGAGGCAACTTGATGAGGCTAACTCTCTTGTTGATGAAAAGGAGGAGATCATCATGACCTTAGAAAGCCATGGAGGTCACACTTGCAATGAGCAAGAGCTTGAAAAAGCTCTTGATAATGAGCGTTCCATTCGTGCCTCACTTGAGGAGAAATTGTCTTGTCTTGAAGAAAACTTTGCCATAAGTGTCTCTAAGCTTAGGAAGGAAAATGCTCAATCTCTTGCCTTAATTAAAACTCTTGAGCATGAAGAATTGAAGCTAGGAATTGCTCACGAGGAACTTGGTACTCGTTATGAAAAACTTGAAAAAGAGTTCATGTCTCTTAAGGAAATTCATGACAAGTTAACCAAATCTCGTGACAATCTTCTAGCTCAACAATCAAACAAGCAAGTTGTATCCACTTCACTTTCTAGCTTGAATGTCTTGTCTAGCAATGCTTGTGGTACAACTAATCTTGTAGGAAATGAGAAGAGTTCCCATGAGATTGCTTCTCATCATGCCAACAATGGAAAGGAGGGACTTGGCTATATTGCCAAGTCAAAGAAGAAGTACAAGAAGAAGAACAAGAAGAGAGTCACCTCCTCCTCACAAGAAGTAAGATTTGTGAAAGAGGGAGAGGTGACCAAAGGGAAGGAGACCAACACCATTGTGGGTGGTGAGACCTCTAGGGGGAGCACCACTCACAATAACTTTGCCGGCAAATATAATCCATCTTATGTTCTTATGAAATCTAGAGATGGTCATGTATATGCTAAATATGTTGGTACTTCTTATGGTGACGATTATCATTGGAGTATTTGGGTTCCTAAGACCCTTGTCGCTAACATGAGAGGACCCATTCAAAGATGGGTCCCTAAATCAAGCAACTAATCTATTGTAGGGAAGTGCTTCCGGTTCGAGCAAATGGACGGTGGATAGTGGTGCATCCCAACATATGACCGGAAGCAATGACGCAATGAGTGATATTCATCCTCCATTACCTCATCTCAATTGCGTCACTATTGGTGACAACTCCGAACTAAAGGTATTGGGACGAGGCAAGGTAGCAATCTCAAATGACTTGTCAATTGAGAATGTTCTTCTTGTTGAGTCCCTTGGCTACAATCTCATCTCGGTTCTTCAACTTGCTAAAAGTGGTTTTACCTCTTTCTTTAATAAGGAGAATGTGATTGTCACTTGGGAAACGACTCTTAAAGTAGCCTTTGTTGGGCATGTCGAGAACGGCATGTATGTAGTGGACTTCTCCAAAGGAGACACGTGTGCCGCGACATGCCTAATGGCTAAAGTTGATGTGGGTTGGCTATGGCATCGCCGGTTAGCCCACACCAATATGAGGACGTTGCATGACCTTCAAAGTGGCAATCACGTTCTAGGACTAACAAATGCTAAGTTTGCCAAAGATCGTGTGTGTAGCTCTTGCGTTCTAGGAAAGCAACATGGAGAAGCACATCCCACCAAGACGAACATCACTACATCAAGAATCCTCGAGCTCATTCACTTGGACCTCTTTGGTCCTCTATCATATGATAGTCTTGGAGGCAAAAAGTATTGCTTGGTGATTGTGGATGATTACTCACGATATTGTTGGGTGTACTTCTTCAAGAGAAAGAGTGAGACTCAAAAGCGGGTCATCGAATTCATCACTTTGGTGGAAAGACAACATAATACAAGCATCATGGCTATCCGGAGTGATAATGGATCCGAGTTCAAGAACTACACCGTTGAGGGATTTCTTAGTGAGGAAGGCATTGCTCATCAATATTCCACTCCCTACACTCCTCAACAAAATGGTGTGGCGGAGAGAAAGAATCGGACTCTTATGGATGCGGCTCGTACCATGATTGCGGAGTTCTCTTCTCCTTACAACTTTTGGGCCGAGGCCGTCTCCACCGCTTGTCATGCTAGCAACCGATTATATCTCCGCAAGATTTTGAACAAGACCCCCTATGAGATTCTCACGGGCAAGAAGCCGGATGTTTCATACTTCAAGGTCTTTGGATGCAAATGCTTCATTCGCAAAAGAGGGAAACGCTTGTCAAAGTTCGAGACTAAGTCTTATGAGGGTATCTTTGTTGGTTATGCCACAAACTCTCACGCCTATAGAGTCTACAACAAATCCACCGGACAAGTTGAAGAAGCTATAGACGTGGTGTTCGACGAGGATAATGGGTCCCAAGGGGGCCGTATAGATCATGGTTTTGTAGGAGATGCAATTCCTCCCATCGTCATAAGAAGAATGGGGGTTGGTGAAATAATCCCCATTGAGGAAAACCGGATGACGGAGGGAGAAGGACTATGCTCTACACAAGTGGAGCCATTGACTACATCCATTGATAACCATGCTACCCAACAAGATGCACCAAGCCCTCATGCCTCACCTCAAGGCCAAGCAAACACTCAAGGCCAAGCTCATGATGAAGGCCAAGCTCATAATGGAGAACAAGATACACATGGTGGTGATACAATTCATCACATAAGGGATCCACCTCCCATCAATGATCAAGACCAAGGTGGACATGTCTCCGATGATGAAGGTGATGATCAAGTACTATCCAAGGAAACTTTGGAGGAGATGCTAGCTCGTAGAGCAAAGAGAAGGCTAGATAATCTTGCTCGTGCCGGTCACACGGAGGATATGATTCTTGGACAAGTTCGTGGAAGGGTCGTCACAAGGAGGCAACTAGCGGACTTTAGCAAAGCTCATGCATTTGTCTCGCACATTGAGCCAAAGAAGGTCTATGAAGCTCTTGAAGATCAAGATTGGCTTGAAGCTATGCACGATGAACTCAACAATTTCGAGCGCAACAAAGTGTGGAAATTGGTTCCAAGGCCCAAGGATTGCAAGAACGTCATCGGCACTAAGTGGATCTTCAAGAACAAACAAGACAAGGACGGCATCGTCATCCGCAACAAGGCTAGATTGGTGGCTCAAGGCTTCTCTCAAGTCGAAGGTGTCGATTTCGGTGAAACATTCGCTCCCGTTGCTCGTCTTGAATCTATTCGTATCTTACTTGCATATGCCTCTCATCATAACTTCAAATTGCAACAAATGGATGTTAAAAGTGCTTTTTTGAATGGTCCCATCCATGAGTTGGTTTATGTCAAGCAACCTCCGGGTTTCGAAGATCCCAACCACCCCGATCATGTCTACAAACTCGATAAGGCGCTATATGGGCTTAAACAAGCTCCACGTGCGTGGTACGAACACCTTAAAGAGTTTTTGGTAGATCGAGGGTTCAATGTTGGTTTAATCGATCCCACCCTTTTCACCAAAAAGGTCGGAGGTGACTTGTTCATATGCCAACTCTATGTGGATGATATCATCTTTGGTTCCACTAACGTTGCTTTCAATGATGAGTTTTGCAAGCTTATGACGGACAAGTTCGAGATGTCTATGATGGGAGAATTGGAGTATTTTCTTGGCTTTGAGATCAAGCAACACCCCGAAGGCACATTCATCAAGCAAGCCAAGTATACTCAAGATATGCTCAAGCGATTCAATATGCATGATGCTAAACCTATGAAGACTCCCATGTCCACGACGGTTGATTTGAAACCCGATCCGAATGGTAAAGAGGTAGATCAAAAGGTATACCGCTCCATGATTGGCTCTTTGCTCTACCTTTGTGCATCTAGACCCGATATTATGTATAGCGTTGGTAAATGTGCAAGGTTTCAAGCCTCCCCAAGACAAAGTCATCTTGAAGCGGTTAAGCGTATCTTTCGATATTTAGTTCATACCCCAAACTTTGGTCTTTGGTATCCCAAGGGTTCAAGCTTTCAGCTCATTGGGTATTCGGATGCGGACTATGCGGGAGAGAAGACGGATAGGAAATCTACATCCGGAAGTTGTCAATTTCTTGGCCGCTCATTGGTATGTTGGTCGTCCAAGAAACAAAACTGCATTGCTCTCTCTACCACTGAGGCCGAATACATCTCCGCGGCTAGTTGTTGTGCTCAATTACTTTGGATGAGGCAAACATTGAGAGATTATGGCATCATCTTCGACAACGTTCCTCTCTTGTGCGACAATGAGAGTGCCATCAAGATCGCCTACAATCCCGTTCTTCACTCCAAGACGAAGCACATTGAGATACGGCATCACTTCATTCGGGATCATGTTGAGAAGGGTGATATTGACCTCTCCTATGTTGCGACCAAGGATCAACTCGCGGATATCTTCACGAAGGCCCTTGATGAACCAAGATTTCGGGGTTTGAGGAATGAACTAAATGTGATCGATGCGTCTAACTTCTCTTGAACCCTTGCATGTGTACCTTCACTATATGTGTTATCTAGTCTAGATGTAGGCATGGACATAGGGGGAGCGTAGTTCAACTCATGGACAAACACTCCACCTATCATGCGTACAACAATCAAAACGTAATGCATATCTAGTCAGTTCGTGACTTATTGTGCTTAAAACGTGAGTGATACTCTTGAGTCCAAGATACATCTTCGCGGCTCCTTGGTGTCACTCAAACACGGTGGCTTCGGCCACCAACTTTTTCCTTTTGAATGTGTTTTGTTTGATGTTTTCCTCGTATTTGTTCGATTGTTTGTGTCTTTTTGCATTTTTGGAGGCTCACGATTTGATCCATCTTCCACAAAATCTTGGATGGCATTGGCACTCCGGAAATTCCGGCTCAGGACCGGAATATTCCGGCCCCTCCGACGTTTGGCTCAGAAATTTCGCTAACTTTCGCTGTGCCCGCTCGCAGAAGGCACACCGGAAATTTCAGCGGAAATTTCCGGTCCAAACTTCCGGGGTTCGAAATATTCCGTGTCTTAAGCCACGGAAATTTCCGGAGGAAAATTTGGACTCGAATAATTCCCCAACTATCCAGCGTGCCCGCTCGCAGAAGGCACACCGGATATTTGGGCGGAATATTCCGGCCCAAATCTCCGGGCCCCGGAATATCCGGCATTAAACACCGGAAATTTCCGGTGCTCTTGGCCTGGGGCTATATAAGGGCGACGGGAGGCGACGGTTCCGCACTGTTTTCCTCCCCTCGTCTCTCCACTCGCCCCAGCCAGCCGCCGCCGCCTCCGAGACTTCCGGGA
The DNA here is from genome assembly GCA_028641055.1 of Alopecurus myosuroides. Classification (NCBI taxonomy): domain Eukaryota; kingdom Viridiplantae; phylum Streptophyta; class Magnoliopsida; order Poales; family Poaceae; genus Alopecurus; species Alopecurus myosuroides. Next base: position 155,736,161 of record CM054057.1, on the reverse strand, counting down.
GGCCTCTTTGCCTCCCCTCCTCATCCTCTCCTCTTCCCTTGCGGATCAAGAGACCGCACGTCCTTTCCTGTCATGGATCCTGGTACGTGTTCGTTTTCTCCGCAAAATTTCGGGTTGAGTAGATGCATTATCACTATATCTAGTGTTTCTCCTGTTCTAGCATGGTTCTTTGCCACAAAGTACCATCTATTCATCCTCGTACTAGATCCCATGTTCTAGATTCGTTATAGGCCCAGATTCAGATCTGGAATTCGAAAATCCCGCAGGCCGGAAATTTCCGCCCAGGGCCGGAATTTCCGCACCCCGGAAATTCACCCTGTGGCCGGAATTTCCGCCCTCCGGAATTTCCGTCTCCATGACCGGAATTTCTGGCCTATACTGAATCTACACCAGAACTCCACAATATTCCATTCCTCATTTCGTGAGCCCCCGTTTTTGATGTTTGTTTGCTTTTTCTTTGGCTTTCTTTTGCTTTTCTCGCAGATGGTTCCACCTCTAGGTCTGGCAAGCTGCTCAGTTCCCGCAAACGCCTCCGTCATCTGACAGAAAATGAGGAGGGGACCTTTGTAGAAGACAATGAAACTCGCCGGCGTGAAAGAGATACTCAGCGAGCATATGAGCAACAACGTGAGGCTGATCGGGCTGCTCGCAGAGCTGGTAGGCAGCAAGGCAAGACACCTCTCAATGTGGGCACTATGCCCATTGCTGACTTTACGGAATGGCGCAAGAAGGCTTGGTACACGGAGGGTCCTCAGGACCCCACTATTGACTCGTGCTTTTGGCACGTCGAGCAGGAGACTCTCTTCAAGCAGGTCTACACCGTTATGAGCAAACCTGTTTGCCCCATGAAGGTGATCAATTTTGCTCATCTGGCTGCCCACCCCGAGTACTTCAACAACTCTGTTCAGCTTGTGGAGGTCCTTGGTCTGCGTCAACTTATGGAGACTCGTTGCTCATACAACACCACCTACATCCAGCAGTTCTTTGCTACTCTTGTCATTGATGAGTCTGAAGATATTGGGATGTCCTGGATGTCTGGCCCTCACCTGCTCACTGCAAACTTCCATGACTTTGCCACTGTACTTGCCTATCCGTTTGCTGGCCTCAACACTCCTCAGGGCCACCGTATGCACATTCATGGGGAAGAGTATCAGAAGAACAGGCTTGCTGAGCTCTATGGTCCTCGAGGCACAGTTGGTTCGGCTAAAGGCCTCTTTGCAGTCTACGATATTCTCCTGCGCATGTTCAGGGAGTCCATTGCTCCAAGCGCGGGAAACAATGATGCTATTCGTGGTGGATTGGTCAACCTTATGCACCATGCCTTCTTGACCTTCTCTGAGACTGATATGACTGATATGGAGGCTCACAGGGTTGATGTCATGGACTTCATTTTCAATGAGATCCACTATGCTCTCTTCCATCGCAAGGTGCCACCATATGCCCCCTATATCATGAAGCTCATCAAGGCACGCTATCCTGAGGCACTCCGAGAAGACTTGGAGTTGGACTGTGAGGATCACAAGGACGTTAACCTCTACAAGAAGTCTGCTCACACTCAGCAGGCCGCTCATAATGTTGGTGCATCTGGACAGGGCCACAGGGATACTCGCATGCGTCCTCCTACTCCTGGAAAGAAGAAGCGCTCGTGGCTTGCTCGTGCTGTTGAGAAGGTGCTCAGCTTGAATGTTTGCCTCCACAAGGAGAACTACGCAGCCTATGTGGAACGCCGCACCATCTTAGAGAACCAGCATCACATCATGACTGCACTCAAGACTCCCACTGTGCCACCACTTCCTCCTCCTCGGGTTGCTTACAGGAACTGGAACAACCGTGATGTTGACTGGGATATTGGTGTTGATGAAGATGAGGACATGGAGAGTGCCACCGACACTGACGCTGAAGAGGACGAAGAAGACACCCAGGCCTAGAGTGTGCTCCATGGGACGTAGCTCTCTCTTTTCTCTTTTTGGTGTCTTGATGCCAAAGGGGGAGAAGATTTAGATGATCGTGGGGATTTGCTTGGGAGGGTTTCTCTTTTGTTCTTTGTTGCCATTTCCGTTTTTCGTGCGTTTTTTTTTCGAACTTCGTTCTACCGTACTCGTCGTTTATGTTGGACTATTATTATTGGGAGGCATGTCTCCTATATATGCTATCTGTGATGTTTTCATATCATGCATTGTTAGCTTTATTCCCTGCAAATACCCGTGTTGTAATCATTCACCAAAAAGGGGGAGATTGAAAGCTCATGATCCCTCTAATGATTTTGGTGATGATGCTAACACGGATATCTCCTATCTAACAATGAGGTTCAGTCTGTGCAGCTATTGTTCTAGATGATCATCTGTATATCCCTGTGAAAAGATCAAAGAGAAGCTCTCTATTGTGGAAATTCAGCCACCGGATTTTTCAGTATAAAGGGCGGAAATTCCGGGACTTATGGGGCGGATTATCCGGCCATCTCACCGGAAATTTCCGGCCACCCTTCTGGCTTCCACGAAAACGACTAAGTATTTGTCTGCCCGCGCACAGAAGCCAGGGCGGAAATTTGCCCCGGAAATTTCCGGGCCAAAAATCCGGCCTTCAAGGACTTAGCAGAATTTGGTCTTCTTCACGTTGCCCGCGCACAGAGATGGGGGCGGAAATTCAGTCCGGAAATTTCCGGGCCCGGACATTTCAATTATCCGCCCCCCGGATATTTCAATATTCCGGGAATCAAAGTCCTTAGCCATTTTTCCATCATAAGTTGATGCCCGCGCACAGAAGGTAGGGCGGAAATTTGCCCCGGAAATTTCCGCAGCAAAAATCCGGCCCTTGGTCCTTAGAAGTTTTTCATCAACGTGTTGGTGCCTGCGCACAGAGATGGGGGCGGAGTATTGGGGCGGAAAATTCCGCCCCCGGATATTTCAATTATCCGCCACCCGGAGATTTCAATTATCCGGCCAACTTACGCCGGAATATTCCGGTCTTTAGGCCGGAAATTTCCGGTCCCGCAGGACTACAACGGTCAGAATTTGGAGGAGCCTATAAATAGCTGTCTTCTTCCTCTAGATAGGCAGCTCGTCCATTCCTCTCTCTCCTCCATTGTTGTAGAGCTCAAATCGTCCCCGATCTCCCTCCTCCTCCAACCAAACTCGATGCCCTTCAAGGATCTCATGGAGGAGGTCTAGATCTACCTTTCCACCAAGCCAAAACGTGTGTACCCACACCACAACTCTTGGGATCTTGTAATCTCTTGGTTGCTTTGTCATTCAAGGGAAACCCTAGTGCTTGTAGCTTCCACCTTGTAGCAAGAAGCTTTGATTGTTGAGAGCCTCCATCTCACTTGTGGAGTAGCCTCAACCCTTTGTAAAGGTTTGGTCAACGCCTTCAAGTCGACCTCATAGTGGAAACGAGAATCTCCCTCACCGGAGAAGCTCAAGGAGAACAAGGTGTGCACATCCGTGCTATTGAGGAGCGCCTAGGTGGCTCCCCACCTCTCCAACGTAGACGTACTTGTTTTAAGAAGGAACTACGGGAAACATATCCTTGTCTCCGTGCTTTCACTTGTTGTCATCTTGTACCGTTCCTTATTTCCGCTGCTACTTGCTTCTTATCACCTAGGGTTCTCACTTAGTTGCACATTTAGGTAATCAAGCATTTACTTTCTTAAAAGCCCCATAAAAGTGAAAAAGAAGTAAAATTTGTAGGTCACCTATTCACCCCCCCTCTAGTTGACCATATTGCACTTTCAACGATGAAAAGTAGGATGAACCATCAACATCACCAATTCAAACTTAATAAAGAAGAACAAGAATATATGCACATCACAGACACACGATTGAAATATCACATCACTTGATGAAAATTGATGGCATGTCTAAGCTCATGATGAAAATTCTATGAAATTGCAGGGATAAAGACATTTTATATGAACATAGCAACTTCCAATACTTTATAGGAAAATTCCAATGTGTGATGAGATCCTCTGTTATTCTTGTGCAAACCCTATACTCCATATAGACCCAAGAGAATGGGATTTTCCTTGCGCAGTGCAATTCATCTTTGGAAATGATGTGTGACTACTTAGGCCTCCTTTGATTCAGATGATTTTCAAGGGAAGCTTGTATGAATCAGATACTGTCATTTTTTTCCTTTCGAAAGTGTTTGATTCACTGGATTCAAACCTATAGGAACTTTTATCATAGGGATTTTGTAGTGCATTTTCATAGCAAAATTAACATGAGCTTAGTTCTCATAGGATTGCAATGGGCAGGGCAATTCAATCATTCACAATTTCTATTCCTTTAATTTTCCCATCATATGAATCAAAGTAGGACTTAGGGATGAGCTAGAAAAAAAATACACTCATAGACGCACACACTGCCATCAGATATTATAACCGGACTGGCCCATACGAATTCACTATAGAGATAGATGTGGACGCTTCCTAGGCCTAAATGTAAGTTTATTCTGCACTATTTTTCTAACAAGCAAATCCCACATGGCTATATGCCGTAGGTTATGTGATGCCTGATTAAGTCGCTATGTGATTTATATAGGAAGTTTATTCTCATATTATGGTGGAAGTTGTCGTCTCTGAGCACGCATATGCCGTGTGCTCATGAAGCTACACTAGTACAATATGAGTGTGGTTCAAACAACCTAACTTTTAGCTACCCTGACTTCGAGTTAGCAATAACATCAACGCATCATTGCCATAGATCAATGCCTAGATCTTATGACAATGCACCAATTTCATTCAAGTGTACTTCCTGCTATGGAAGTCAACCTCTTGTATGCATAAGAGCCCCCTTGCATTTTTCTTGATAGCGGTGGAGCTAGTTTTATTGTCTCGAGAACTATGGAGAACAATGATCAATGCATAGTGGTTAAGATGATTTAAGTCGAAGAATGATTTGTTCTTTGCCCATTGGGCATTATCGGCGCTATTTTGGTTACTAATCCAATTGAATGTCTTACTTGTATATATGCCTTCTAATCTAAATGGATCCATCTCATATTGTCAACTCGGTTGGCTTGATTTGCTCCAAAACATGATTGTGCATGGATATAAGAATTCAGTGGCATGTGTATAATTTCACACTTGCTTGCACTTTTGGCACATAAGATAGCTCTAGTGGTGTTGAGGTCCAGATATTCATTTTTATTTTGACTAGCGATGATACTTTGCGATAGAACCAAAACGCATTTAGTTGAACGATTACTTGAGATGTTAAATTGTTTGAAATGGTCATACACGCCAGCTGGATGTATTGACTATCAAGTCACTTCCTCTATACAATAGAAAACCATTGTAGTTTGTTGAAAATAGAAATGCTAGCGTTATGTCTTATATATTGCTTCACAACCATTTTTTTGTATATTGCCTCATATTTTATAGGAGTGAAGCAATGCACCCAAGTACATTCATTCATTCATTACATTTTAGGAGTTCGAATATCGATAGATGTTGCTTGAATTCTCCTAGGATAATACTTTTTAATTTATTTTAAACGAAAAACCATTTGAAGCACTATTGTAGCGATCGTCCAGCTTGAACCTTGAACTATGGAATAGTCGCCCTTATACACGTGTTTTCTTAAATCTCTTACATGTATAGACATAGACCAACTTTGAGGAAGTGGCTTTATATTTCAAGGATTCAATAAATATAAACCACAAATGTAGAGAAAGCTCTAAATGATAACCACAAAATAAATTCTTACAAGTACCCCAAGGTAGGATCAGATCTTGTAACTTTGATGGGTTTTCTTATTGGTCCACTACATTCAAGTTCTTGCCATAGTATGTTAACACACATAAGAAATGAGCTTGAAAAAAATTACTTCCCACTATGTAGAGACTTCATTCAAAGAGAAGAATATCGTCTAATTCGCCAAGTCGTATATTGGCAGCAGTGGCGGACCCAGGATTTGGGGAAGACCATGGCTAATTTCCAATGCTAAAAAACTATGGAAAAATATTATATTCTAATCCCCCGTAACAACATAATATACTAGCAAGACATACTAAAAAAATATTAATAGATTTTTGACATGAAACATAAGTTTATGGTTTAACCAAATGACAATAAGAGAACAAAAAAAAAGTGGGCTGGCATAGTCGCATAACGAGAGAAATTTGTATTATGTAAATAACAATGTTTTGCTCTAATCCTAACCTACCATTTCCTTAGAAGAACCAGAATCTACAAAGTAAAAAAAAAAAAATCGAATCCAACACAGAAGTACCTGTTAGCAGAGAGGAAAAGTGGCAGATTAGTTGGAAGCGATGAGCTGAGGAGTCACTGAGGAAGATACACAAGCGCTGTTGTGGGCGGCCGGCAAATTCACGGCGGCTGTTCGGCGTGGTTCTACTGGTCGAAATCTCGTACTAGGACGCAGCAGCGGCGTCTTGTCGTGGTCGAGATGAGTGTGTCTTCGTGAGGATTTGCGGAAGTGGCGAGATCAAGGGAGACGGTGCGCCCTGGCGGCTTGGCGGAAGTTGGCGGGGGTTGTTGCCTGGAGCGGCGGAACACGAACAAACGAGCGTGTAACGCTAACAGGTGAGGTAGCTAGCTACGGCCGGGCGGATGCGGTCATGCGAATGACCCTGAAGAGCTGCATTAGTTGATGGTTCCTTGCTGGGCCTCTAGAGTAGCCCGAGTCATTCAAGTCCAAGGACACGGGCTGGAGCATTTATGGTGTAAATTTTCTGCAGCCATTATGTATAGGTTAATGCGAGTCATAGTACCACTCGACCACACACGAGATTTAAGCGGGCCGGCCCATTTACGTTTCATTTAAAGAGAAAAGGGAGAAAATAAGAAGGGAAGTCAGGGCATCGGGCTAGCAGCGCACAGACACTGGACTACGTCGCTTTTATAAGGATGGCAATGGGTAGGGTATGGGGCGGGTAGAGCAATACCATACCCATACCCGTATAGTCAACGGGTAGATAACTCTACCCATACCCGTACCCATGGGTATAAAATTCTACCCATACCCATACCCGGCGGATACCCGTACCCATTGAATACCCAACGGGTACACACGTTATTATATTTATCGATAGCATATTTGACAAAAAATATCAGTTCGATCAATTGTATGGCTCATCGCTGGGAATTTATTTTCTTAATTTGATTATTTGGAAGATGAGAGGCTTAAGGAGTGATTGCAGTTTGGGGAGATTTGGGAGACGAGGGGATTATGAGGATGCATTGACCCGACCCTTCGCCTCATCGCTTTGACCCTGGAGTCATGACCTTATTGTCTGCTTCCTGCTGGCTACATATGGCCAAAGTGGCCCACATGTCAGTGTAAATGGGTAGGGTAAGGGTATACCCACGGTTACAACACGATACCCATGACCTACCCATGACTTGACGGGTAGGGTACGGGTACTACCCATGGGTATAAAAGTGTACCCATACCCTGCCCATACGGGTCGAATACCCGCGAATACCCGTACCCACGGTTAAAATTGCCATCCTTACGCTTTTATATACATCTGTTCGTTTTAACCTTTTTATTGCTTTTTCCTTTCTGTTTTTTCATTTTACCGTTTTTCTTTTCTGTTTTCTGTTTTTTTCTTCACCGATTTTTTTTTTAGAATAATTTTTGTTTCAAACATTAAAATGTTCAAATATTTTTTTTTCCAAATTCGAAAATTGTTTGGATAAAAAATGTTCAAATTTAAAATTGGTTCAAATGAAAAAATTGTTTAAATTAAAAATTGTTCAAATTTGAGAATTGTTCATATGTAATATTTGTTCATGTTTAAAATCGTCTATACTTTAAAAATTGTTCAAACTTAAAAATGGTTCAAAATTAAAAATCGTTCATATTTAGAAAAATGTTGAAATTTTTCAAAAATGTGTTAGAATTAGAAAACGTTCAGATTTTTCGAATATACTGCTATAGTGATTACTATATCAGGCTGGATTTTTTAAAATTCCTTTTACATAAGTCAGGAGGTGCCTATGTGGCTATGTCTACACGTACGTGCAGTTCTATTTTTTTTTTTTAAAAATTCCGTAAAGCAGGTACGTATCGGATCAATTTGTTTCCCAGGAGGTAATGGGCCGGCCACGCGCTTACTCGATGGGGGCGAGCCGAGCTGTGCGTGACATAGGGGCTCCCAAATTTTCTGTGAAAATTACATGGGGGCATGACCGGGGCTATAGCCCGGGCTGCCCGGGGTGTAGTTCCGCCCTTGCTGACAAATAGTTCTATCGGGCTTGCAAAGGCTAGGAAAACTGGAGAAGGAAGTTTACATGTGTTCCCCATGTCACACCCCCGTCATCTGCGTGTCCCATTCCGGCCACTCGGCCAGCAGGTACATGCGTCCAAACTGCCCCCCACACTCTTTCTAGTGAAGGATACAACCAACCTAAGGAGAGACGCACATACATGAACTGTTAATGAGCAATCCAAACAGTCCAGTCGTCTGATTTCTAGGTAGACCACACACATGGAAACACAAACACCTCCGTCCTATATTTAAAAGTGACTATCCTGTTTAATTGCGGGGTAGAGATGGATTCTGACGCCTCTCAGGCCTAAAGACAAGCTTTTCTTGTTTTATCTAGCAAATCCCACATGGTTATAGGCCTTTAGACTCCACAACGCACCGAGGCACCAATGGATTATCCATGTAGATGCTCCTTACTAATATATGGTGTGGAAGTTGACGACTTGACGTACTATGTGAGTACTAAGTACGCATGTGATTGTGTTCATTGACTCTATAGTACGGTTGTGGTTCAAACATTCTAACTTTCAACTACCATGTCCTTGAGTTAGCAGTACCATCAATGGCAGACTGCCCAGGATCAACGCTCAAATCTTATGACAATGCACCAGGTTCATTCAAGTGTACTACCTTTTATGCAAGCCAACCTCTCTCATGCATAAAAGGCCCTTGAATTGTCCTTGGTCGTAGCAGTACACAAGCACATACTATAAATATGTGAACTAGTTTTATCGTCTCGAAGTCTAAACATTTTTTTGATAAAAGAAATGTATCAATATAAAAAGGTACCAATTCAAAAAGTTTTAAGCTAATTAGAGCCGGAGTATGATTTATTTTTTGCCCATTTGCCATGCCATCATGATTTCATCGCTCAATCCACATGCCTCGTATGCTAGTAAGATCCCATCTCCCATAGTCAACTCATCAAAAACTGTTTGCTCCCTTCAGAAAGATTGGTAGGACCAATTTGTGGTAAGGAAAGATAAGGATCATCCGGGGGATATACCCCCGGTTAATGACCATGGCCCCACCACGTGACGAGAGGAGGGCCGCAGGCCCGCTGCCCCAACAGGTTTCCCCTATCCACGATCGGCGCCACGCCTCGATCCTCATTTCTGCCTCACCGCCGAAGTACGGCTGCAGCAGGCGGACGACGGAGAGCAGCGCCGCCCCGGCTTGATCCGTGAGGTGTCGCAGGCGGCACAGAATGCGAGGACCTGGAGCCACACCGTCCACGGCAACGAAGGCAATACAAAATTTTGCTACTTTTGAGTAATTTTTTGCTTTTTTTTGCACAAATTTTTGCTATTCGAACTCCGATAATATCTCCGGCGAGGTCGGATTTTTGCTATTTTAGAATATATTTTTTGCTACATGTCGCACCCGGACTTCTAGGGGATACTCACCGTACGAACTGAACAGTATTTTGGTTGGATTACGGGGCTTACCGGCACCCGCGTCCTCTTACGAGTAGGCCAGCACTTATGTGCGACAACCAACCGTTACTGTTCACCGTCGATGTAAACTATCCCATAGAAATCAGGACACTTCCATTGACGTACTTCAAACCATACACACATGGTACGTCAACGGCGTTGAACAACTGATATCACAACAGATCTCTACGACACAAAAGATTGAAATAAGTTGCAAATGGCTCTCATTAGAGCAGAGATAGCAAATACAATCATTCAGAGGGCACATGCCCCAACATATCATCATTACATCACAGCGGAAGCATTCAACATGTCTGAGTACAGACAAGAACCAAATAGGCCTAAGAGGCCGGAAACGAACAGACGGAGCCCATCCACGAAGTCTCGGATCCTGCCCGGGTCCGCTATCTACTCGTCAGCAGTCTCGTCATACTCCGCGTAGTAGCCACCATGTAGATCCTCGGAAACGTCGTCTGCGGAAACCACAGCCCCAAAGGGGTCAGTACATAAACGTACTGGCAAGCAAGACTCACAGTTCACCAAAGTGTAACCCGTCAACACCAAGCACAGATGCTTTGGGTGCAACGGAAGGAAGGGGATAAAAGGTGCTGCAACTGGCTGCTCTAACCAACTACAGAACATACTACAACTTCCGGCTATCAGAAAGGAGATAAGATCGTGTATCGTAACCAACCTATCAACTAACTCCAAACAAACCCATCCTGGATCTCGCCCCTTATCCAAAGAAGCAATCCGAGGATAACTCACACAGTTGGATTAATGATGGTTCAGATTATTGTGTCAATAAGCCTATTACTAGTCAAGTTGTTAATCATTGGGTGTGAGGTTGTTAATCATTAGGTTTAAGTTGTCCTGAGTACTTGTTAGCCAGTACTTTCACCAAGTAATCCATAACCGCGGAAAACACGGCTTCTCGAGAAGATTATCCCTGCAGGGTTGCACCAATTTGGTCGTACACGCATGAATAACCCGCCAGATGGAAAGCCCTTCCACCAAGCGGGGCACTCAACACAACTCAACTCTTCTTCGCATCAAGCCCAAAGAACCTTGGGCGCACGGCTAATCAAGCCCCGAAGAAAAGGGACCCTCATAGCACTCTAAGACCGTGTCCCCCTATATGCCGACTACGAAAGTTCCACCCGGGTACCAAGGGCTCGCAAGATCATGCATGCAGCAAATGGAAAACCCGAACTAAATGAGGCGATTTGGACGAGATGCGAATCGAGTCAAATTGAGGGGGGCGCCCATACTCGCTTCCCACATGCGGTTAGTGCGCTCATCATGGATCAGTAGACAAGACCCTTTTCCTATTAGGGTCGACACTAGCAGGCCTCAAAACCACAAAGGGCCTCCTGCCGGTGCCTTATCATCAAATTATTATTTAACAATAACATTAGCATGATTGATTGATTAAACATCGAGCCCCCAGAACATAATGGAATAGTAACAGAAAGTAACGGGTAACAGACTCGAGCAAAACAACCTAAGCATGCTAGTAAGACACTGGCTCAATCAACAGGGTTGTAGGAGTGGTGGTGAGGCAATATCAGGGTTAAGGGATTCATGTGATAGGTTCGTAACAGAAACAACTACTACTAGGGCTAGCAGAAAAGAACAACGGAAAGTATCGGTAACCAAGGTTGAAAGGAACACAGTGGTTCATGTGAGTGATAACTTGCCTGCAAACCCAGTAGCCTGGTACTGAGCTAACTCCTTAGAAGGGATGTCGTAAGGAGCGTCGGTCTCAACGTCGTCGCATATCCGAGAAGAAGCAAACAAACAATGCAGAAAGATAAACAATCAATAACATGGCATAGGTGCACAAACATGGGATGATGCATGTCATGTTAATAGATGCATCAAAATAAACTACTTGACAAGATAACACAATTTAACTGGACCCATATGCAATTGGATTGCATATGGAAAAGATCCATTGAAATAAGTGGAAACAAATGATTTACAATTATTATGTGAGAGTTGTTAGCATGATGCATGCATGATGAGAACACCAAAATAACAACAGATAACAATGATAGATGCAAGTGAAAAAGGATTGGAACAAGTTTTGGAAATCATTGATTAAGTTTGGAAAGTTTGGTTACTTAAAACATGTCACACAAGTAATTGTTGTTTTCAACAAGTTTAATTGTTCAAAATAGGTAACAAAGTTTATATTTGATAAGAACACACAATTTTGGGTGGATTGCATGTTTCACTTGTTGAAAAAGGATTTCAAATAAATTATTTATGAATTAAACAAGGTTAAGCAAGAATTTAATGAATTTAACTCAAACATGAACTTATTTGAGTTTTTATTTGTCCAAAGCATTAAACCAAATTCATATTTCAAAAGTTTATACTTTTATGGTTGGAAAACATATTTTATATGTCCCAAAAGAATTTAATTTGATCAAGTTAGGAATTTAGCAATTTTAAATGAAATAAATAGGGTTTAAATTATTTAACCAATTTTACTTATTCAAAACATGAAACAAATTTTATATTTGGAAAGAGGGTTTAATTTTGCATGGAAAACATATTTCATTTGTGGAAATTGGATTTAAAATGAGCAAGTTATTATTTTGGCAATTTTAAATGCAATAAACAAGAAACAGTTGTTTTCAGCAATTTAAATAATTCAAAACAGCAAACAAAATTTATATTTGGAAAGTACATAAAAAGTTGATTGAAAAACATATTTAGTTTGTGGAATTTGGAATTTTTATGAACAACTTATGAATTTTGCAAGTTTAAGTGAATTTGACAAGTTTTCAACTTTGCACCAATTTAAAATATTCAAAACAGTAAACAAATTTTATATTTGGATAGAACATTTAATTTGGGACAGAAAACATATTTAAAAAGTGAAAATTGGAGTTAAAATGAAATAGTTATGCAATTTACAATTTTAGGGTGCAATCTGCCATTTTAATTCATCTAGGGACTTAGGAAATATTTTTACAGGGGTCTAGATTAATTACCAGGGGCCTATTGGTGATTACTGACAAGTTCTGTGACCAAACACATGTAAAATAAAATTTTGGTTAATTGTGCAGGGGGTGGGATTCGATCCCCCCACCTCCTGATGCGCCAAGGGGTGTGGAACCAGTGGGCTAGGGCGGCTGTTGTGTTAGGGAGGGGGCCATCGGGGGGTATAAGCTTCAGTTTTGCGGGATGTTTTCTGAATCTAAATGTAACCGAACAGGTACAGCCTGCGATCAGAGAGGAGGGCGCCATGGCCGCTCTCGCTAGGGCGCCGGAGGGGCGGTTGGTGGAGGCGCGGTGGGGGGTGTGCTGCGTGGGGGAGGGTGCGGCCAAGGAGGAGGAGGGAAAGCGAGAGGAGGAAGGGGAGGCGGGGCCTCACCTTGAACTGCAGGGAGGCGGCGATCGGTTGCAGGTCGGGCAGACAGGGGGCGACGGCCGGCGGAAGACCTCGAAGCCGCGGCCGCCCGGAGCCTCCTCGGACCACGGCCCCCTCACCAAAGATGGAGGTGGTAGCGCCGTGATTCCATTCCCGTGGAGAACCCGCCCGGAGGACGACCACAGCCCCCGCGCCTTCGCCTCCAAATTCCGGCCAGAAGGGGTCTGTTTGGGGTTCAGTTAACAGGGAAGGGAAACAGTGAGTTGGCAGGGAAGGAAGAGAGAGGGGAGGAAGAAGATGGCGGCGTGGAGGATGGGGTCTAGGGTTAGGGCTAGGAGTGGGGGAGAGGTGGAGCTTTATGGAGGGAGAGGAGGTAGTACGGCAAGCATCCAGGAGGGGAGGAAGATGATCGTGTGGTGTTTGAGGCAGTCGTACAGGGGGAGGAGGAAGACGACAAGGGGTGGAAGGGGTACTGGGCCAGAAATTTAGGTGGGCTAGGGGAGAAGAGTTGGGCCTCTCTCCTCTCTTGTGCTGTTTTTAATATTTCTGTTCTATTTTTTTTTTTGCTGAAAATAGAATTGGAAGAAATAGATGGGATTTTGGATTTGGAAAATTTTGGGAAAATTTGGGTGGGTTAAAATGGTCAACAGCAACCACTTTGCAACTTTGAATTTTCAAAATTCTCAAATAACTTGATGTTTGTATTTAACTCAAAGTTGGATGATTTTTATATTAATTGAACCTTAATGAAAGCAAACCTTTTAATAGGGTGAACCCTATGTTTAATTTGATTAAGTGATTATAATTGTTTGTGTGATTTTCATATACTCAAGTTGGGTGCTTTTTGGTGGTTTGTCTTGAATTGGAAAACAATTTGGAATTAATTAAAAAGCACCATTTTATTAGATGAAACATTATGGAATAAATGGAAACAAAAGGTTAGAGTGTTTTGGGTAATTTTCATAATTTTCCAATTGGGTGCTGTTTGTACAATGCAATTGGATTTGAAATTTGAAATAACAATTGAATTAAGTTTGGATTAATTAAATTATTAAAAGCCATAATTTTAATGGTTGAACCTTATGGATTAATGGAAACAAATGATTGATTTGTTTTGCAATTTTTATAACTTTCAACAAGGATTGGTGTTTGGAAGAAGAAATCATAACTGAATTTGAAAAGGGTTTGATTATTGGATGCATTTTTATAGAAACAAAACAACAGTTTTGAAATCACACTTTAATGGAAACAAACAATTGTTTTATTTTGAAATATCTTTTTAGAAATTGTAACATCACAAGGATGAAACAAAATGTTTAAAATTTGGTTTGAAATTCAAATAGAAAACAAAGGAAAACAAATGAAAACAGAGGAAAACAAAAGGAAAACAAACAAAACAATTGCAATCAACATGATGCCATGATGCAAAACATAAAATAACAGAGAGCAAAACATTCTAAAGGCTATTTTTCAGACTTGGGATGTTACAAAACGCCCCCCCTTGAAGGAATCGCGCCCTGAGATTCCTACTGAGAAAAGAAAAGGTCCGGATACTTCTTGGGAAGATCCTCTCGAGTTGTGACACGTGGAACACATCGTGCACATTGGATAGACGTCAGGGAATTAGCAAACCACCGGAACATTTTCAAGTAAAGGGAGATGTTTTGTATTGAGGGTGTATAGCTGGATAGAACTTGATTCATTTGGAGATTAGACTATCTGGAATGTGGTGATTCAGAAATGCTTCCTCGAAACAACCCCAGGTGATAGGAATGCCAGCTCTCATAGCCTGGAATCAACAACAACAACAACAACCTTTCTGGCCAGATAGACTTGATATTTGGGAAGTTTTGATTAGACGCCGGTAGAAGAACTGAACTGGAAAACAACAACAATATTTCAACAGACGAAAAGGATGTTGAGAAGAACAGGATAACGAAGCAATACCGGAAAAAACGAGAACAAAACTCCTGAGGTACTACGGAAAACCCATCCGGGCTTCTAAAGGATCAATATCTACTGCTTAAGGAATAGAGGATCTGCTTCCGGGGCTTACACGCCTCCGTTCTCAATCGTGAGTAGGCAACATGAAAAATCATGTCACAACCACCTCCATTCCTATGGTCTAGTAGATATAACCATCCTAGAGAAACCAGGATTCGTGAAATTCTAACTTGAAAGTTTAGATGAGAAGGGAAAACAACGTTGCACTTCCTTACCAGAAAAGGGAGGGTGGGTGGGGAAAGAAGAAAAAGAACAGAATTCTTACTCTCACATTTCATTTTTCCTATATAGCTACAAAATAGTTTCTAGACTCAACTGCGACCAGTAAAAAGGGATCCTACAGGCAGACAGGCTCTGATACCATTTCTCGCACCCGGACTTCTAGGGGATACTCACCGTACGAACTGAACAGTATTTTGGTTGGATTACGGGGCTTACCGGCACCCGCGTCCTCTTACGAGTAGGCCATCACTTATGTGCGACAACCAACCGTTACTGTTCACCGTCGATGTAAACTATCCCATAGAAATCAGGACACTTCCATTGACGTACTTCAAACCATACACACATGGTACGTCAACGGCGTTGAACAACTGATATCACAACAGATCTCTACGACACAAAAGATTGAAATAAGTTGCAAATGGCTCTCATTAGAGCAGAGATAGCAAATACAATCATTCAGAGGGCACATGCCCCAACATATCATCATTACATCACAGCGGAAGCATTCAACATGTCTGAGTACAAACAAGAACTAAATAGGCCTAAGAGGCCGGAAACGAACAGACGGAGCCCATCCACGAAGTCTCGGATCCTGCCCGGGTCCGCTATCTACTCGTCAGCAGTCTCGTCATACTACGCGTAGTAGCCACCATGTAGATCCTCGGAAACGTCGTCTGCGGAAACCACAGCCCCAAAGGGGTCAGTACATAAACGTACTGGCAAGCAAGACTCACAGTTCACCAAAGTGTAACCCGTCAACACCAAGCACAGATGCTTTGGGTGCAACGGAAGGAAGGGGATAAAAGGTGCTGCAACTGGCTGCTCTAACCAACTACAGAACATACTACAACTTCCGGCTATCAGAAAGGAGATAAGATCGTGTATCGTAACCAACCTATCAACTAACTCCAAACAAACCCATCCTGGATCTCGCCCCTTATCCAAAGAAGCAATCCGAGGATAACTCACACAGTTGGATTAATGATGGTTCAGATTATTGTGTCAATAAGCCTATTACTAGTCAAGTTGTTAATCATTGGGTGTAAGGTTGTTAATCATTAGGTTTAAGTTGTCCTGAGTACTTGTTAGCCAGTACTTTCACCAAGTAATCCATAACCGCGGAAAACACGGCTTCTCGAGAAGATTATCCCTGCAGGGTTGCACCAATTTGGCCGTACACGCATGAATAACCCGCCAGATGGAAAGGCCCTTCCACCAAGCGGGGCACTCAACACAACTCAACTCTTCTTCGCATCAAGCCCAAAGAACCTTGGGCGCACGGCTAATCAAGCCCCGAAGAAAAGGGACCCTCATAGCACTCTAAGACCGTGTCCCCCTATATGCCGACTACGAAAGTTCCACCCGGGTACCAAGGGCTCGCAAGATCATGCATGCAGCAAATGGAAAACCCGAACTAAATGAGGCGATTTGGACGAGATGCGAATCGAGTCAAATTGAGGGGGGCGCCCATACTCGCTTCCCACATGCGGTTAGTGCGCTCATCATGGATCAGTAGACAAGACCCTTTTCCTATTAGGGTCGACACTAGCAGGCCTCAAAACCACAAAGGGCCTCCTGCCGGTGCCTTATCATCAAATTATTATTTAACAATAACATTAGCATGATTGATTGATTAAACATCGAGCCCCCAGAACATAATGGAATAGTAACAGAAAGTAACGGGTAACAGACTCGAGCAAAACAACCTAAGCATGCTAGTAAGACACTGGCTCAATCAACAGGGTTGTAGGAGTGGTGGTGAGGCAATATCAGGGTTAAGGGATTCATGTGATAGGTTCGTAACAGAAACAACTACTACTAGGGCTAGCAGAAAAGAACAACGGAAAGTATCGGTAACCAAGGTTGAAAGGAACACAGTGGTTCATGTGAGTGATAACTTGCCTGCAAACCCAGTAGCCTGGTACTGAGCTAACTCCTTAGAAGGGATGTCGTAAGGAGCGTCGGTCTCAACGTCGTCGCATATCCGAGAAGAAGCAAACAAACAATGCAGAAAGATAAACAATCAATAACATGGCATAGGTGCACAAACATGGGATGATGCATGTCATGTTAATAGATGCATCAAAATAAACTACTTGACAAGATAACACAATTTAACTGGACCCATATGCAATTGGACTGCATATGGAAAAGATCCATTGAAATAAGTGGAAACAAATGATTTACAATTATTATGTGAGAGTTGTTAGCATGATGCATGCATGATGAGAACACCAAAATAACAACAGATAACAATGATAGATGCAAGTGAAAAAGGATTGGAACAAGTTTTGGAAATCATTGATTAAGTTTGGAAAGTTTGGTTACTTAAAACATGTCACACAAGTAATTGTTGTTTTCAACAAGTTTAATTGTTCAAAATAGGTAACAAAGTTTATATTTGATAAGAACACACAATTTTGGGTGGATTGCATGTTTCACTTGTTGAAAAAGGATTTCAAATAAATTATTTATGAATTAAACAAGGTTAAGCAAGAATTTAATGAATTTAACTCAAACATGAACTTATTTGAGTTTTTATTTGTCCAAAGCATTAAACCAAATTCATATTTCAAAAGTTTATACTTTTATGGTTGGAAAACATATTTTATATGTCCCAAAAGAATTTAATTTGATCAAGTTAGGAATTTAGCAATTTTAAATGAAATAAATAGGGTTTAAATTATTTAACCAATTTTACTTATTCAAAACATGAAACAAATTTTATATTTGGAAAGAGGGTTTAATTTTGCATGGAAAACATATTTCATTTGTGGAAATTGGATTTAAAATGAGCAAGTTATTATTTTGGCAATTTTAAATGCAATAAACAAGAAACAGTTGTTTTCAGCAATTTAAATAATTCAAAACAGAAAACAAAATTTATATTTGGAAAGTACATGAAAAGTTGATTGAAAAACATATTTAGTTTGTGGAATTTGGAATTTTTATGAACAACTTATGAATTTTGCAAGTTTAAGTGAATTTGACAAGTTTTCAACTTTGCACCAATTTAAAATATTCAAAACAGTAAACAAATTTTATATTTGGATAGAACATTTAATTTGGGACAGAAAACATATTTAAAAAGTGAAAATTGGAGTTAAAATGAAATAGTTATGCAATTTACAATTTTAGGGTGCAATCTGCCATTTTAATTCATCTAGGGACTTAGGAAATATTTTTACAGGGGTCTAGATTAATTACCAGGGGCCTATTGGTGATTACTGACAAGTTCTGTGACCAAACACATGTAAAATAAAATTTTGGTTAATTGTGCAGGGGGTGGGATTCGATCCCCCCACCTCCTGATGCGCCAAGGGGTGTGGAACCAGTGGGCTAGGGCGGCTGTTGTGTTAGGGAGGGGGCCATCGGGGGGGTATAAGCTTCAGTTTTGCGGGATGTTTTCTGAATCTAACTGTAACCGAACAGGTACAGCCTGCGATCAGAGAGGAGGGCGCCATGGCCGCTCTCGCTAGGGCGCCGGAGGGGCGGTTGGTGGAGGCGCGGTGGGGGTGTGCTGCGTGGGGGAGGGTGCGGCCAAGGAGGAGGAGGGAAAGCGAGAGGAGGAAGGGGAGGCGGGGCCTCACCTTGAACTGCAGGGAGGCGGCGATCGGTTGCAGGTCGGGCAGACAGGGGGCGACGGCCGGCGGAAGACCTCGAAGCCGCGGCCGCCCGGAGCCTCCTCGGACCACGGCCCCCTCACCAAAGATGGAGGTGGTAGCGCCGTGATTCCATTCCCGTGGAGAACCCGCCCGGAGGACGACCACAGCCCCCGCGCCTTCGCCTCCAAATTCCGGCCAGAAGGGGTCTGTTTGGGGTTCAGTTAACAGGGAAGGGAAACAGTGAGTTGGCAGGGAAGGAAGAGAGAGGGGAGGAAGAAGATGGCGGCGTGGAGGATGGGGTCTAGGGTTAGGGCTAGGAGTGGGGGAGAGGTGGAGCTTTATGGAGGGAGAGGAGGTAGTACGGCAAGCATCCAGGAGGGGAGGAAGATGATCGTGTGGTGTTTGAGGCAGTCGTACAGGGGGAGGAGGAAGACGACAAGGGGTGGAAGGGGTACTGGGCCAGAAATTTAGGTGGGCTAGGGGAGAAGAGTTGGGCCTCTCTCCTCTCTTGTGCTGTTTTTAATATTTCTGTTCTATTTATTTTTTTTTTGCTGAAAATAGAATTGGAAGAAATAGATGGGATTTTGGATTTGGAAAATTTTGGGAAAATTTGGGTGGGTTAAAATGGTCAACAGCAACCACTTTGCAACTTTGAATTTTCAAAATTCTCAAATAACTTGATGTTTGTATTTAACTCAAAGTTGGATGATTTTTATATTAATTGAACCTTAATGAAAGCAAACCTTTTAATAGGGTGAACCCTATGTTTAATTTGATTAAGTGATTATAATTGTTTGTGTGATTTTCATATACTCAAGTTGGGTGCTTTTTGGTGGTTTGTCTTGAATTGGAAAACAATTTGGAATTAATTAAAAAGCACCATTTTATTAGATGAAACATTATGGAATAAATGGAAACAAAAGGTTAGAGTGTTTTGGGTAATTTTCATAATTTTCCAATTGGGTGCTGTTTGTACAATGCAATTGGATTTGAAATTTGAAATAACAATTGAATTAAGTTTGGATTAATTAAATTATTAAAAGCCATAATTTTAATGGTTGATCCTTATGGATTAATGGAAACAAATGATTGATTTGTTTTGCAATTTTTATAACTTTCAACAAGGATTGGTGTTTGGAAGAAGAAATCATAACTGAATTTGAAAAGGGTTTGATTATTGGATGCATTTTTATAGAAACAAAACAACAGTTTTGAAATCACACTTTAATGGAAACAAACAATTGTTTTATTTTGAAATATCTTTTTAGAAATTGTAACATCACAAGGATGAAACAAAAGGTTTAAAATTTGGTTTGAAATTCAAATAGAAAACAAAGGAAAACAAATGAAAACAGAGGAAAACAAAAGGAAAACAAACAAAACAATTGCAATCAACATGATGCCATGATGCAAAACATAAAATAACAGAGAGCAAAACATTCTAAAGGCTATTTTTCAGACTTGGGATGTTACACTACAATCAGTTTATATTTTTGCTATATAAGTATATATTTTTTGTTATTAGATTCCCCGTCGAGCGAGAACCTCCCCGCCATGTCTCAGGCGAAAATCGACTTTTGCTATTGTAGCAATTTTGTTTGCTACGGGTCTCCGGCGAGTTTTTGTCTTTTTTCAGTTTTCCAAGACTAAACTTTTTTTTTGCTACATAGAAGCGAAATCGGGTTTTTTTTTTGCTACCGGAGCAAAAACGGTTTTTTTTTTTGTTACCGAAGCAAAAACAAGATTTTTGAGGAGAGTGAAGGGACACGTGTCAGCACGGGAACCCAGGGGCTGGAAATTTTGGGGCCCCCGGGGACGCCCAGCACGGCCCTTTGTGGTAGAAGCTAATGTGTCTTTCCACAAAATTATCGCAGTTGCATTCCAGATATAAGATTTAGAGCAGATGCTAGTACGGAAAGGAGATGCACACGGGATAATCAATTCACATGATACAACACTCGGTTGATTGTTATACTTCCTACTTAATTCTAGGCACAATCTCCTTGATAAGTTCTGTCACGCTGATCCAATATCACGTCCAAAATAGGAGTAACTAAAGACCATTTTTCTGTGTGGGAAAAACAACTTCATTTATTAATTAATAATATCATTACAACGATGGGATACCACCCTAGCTAAATCATCTCGGAAGTCACCCAACCAACACATATAGTTTGGATCTTCCCACAAATGCGAGAAAATGACTAACCGGATGGAGGGAGTACACGTGTGCAAGATGGGGTTAGTCGTTTTCTCGCATTTTTAGGAAGGTCCGAACTACGGAGTAGCTTTCAACAAACTGAAATCCCTTTGCGACATCGTACGTCTAATTTCAACGCCTAGCAAAAAGATCAAAAGAGGATGTTTACGCCAGGATTCAGGATCATCTGGGAGCTTTGGCCGCTGCTGAAACAATGTAATGCCCTCTTCACAAGCAGCAAGCTCTGCCTCTAGTGCACCGGAACAACTGATAGGTTTACTGCAAGCTACAAAAGTGAACCCCCCTCCCCCACCCCCCACAGATCAACAATTGATAAGTCCATGGCTGAACAATTGTAATTCCCTCTTCACAAGCAGCAAGCTTTGCCTCTAGTGTAGAGGAACAATTGATAAGTTCCATACAAGCTGCAAAAGTGACCCACCCCGGCCCCTTATGATTTCGTAAGAGCGTACCAATGCCAGCACCTCCATTGAGCTTCATTCTACCCGTTCAGAATTATTGAAGTTGCAATTTTATTTCACTGGACACTAACAATGCCTTTCGTGTAATTTGTGCGGGACAACCAGCTGCTAGCTTTCCACAAAACGGTTGAGCCACTGAAGAAAGCTGTGACGTGGCAACGAAATGGGTTGTGCACTTGTGGCCTATGCTACGACGGAGATTTGTGCTGCAAGCAGCTGCCTGCATCCTCCCAGAGTTCCTAGTGAAGGATACAACCAACCTGAAGGAAGCACCTATAACAACTAGTTTTGAGCTATACAGACGGTCTACTAGTGCGATTTCTGAGTAGACCACGCTCATCGAAACACAGACATCTCCATCGAATCTTTTCATCGAACCGTCCTGTTTGAGTTCAGGGTAGAGATGGATCCTGACGCCTCCGAGGCCTAAAATTTTCTTGTTGTAACTAGCTAATTCCAAATGGTTATATGCCTTAGTCTATGCAACGCACATATGACATATATATAGAGTTGCTTCTTAGTTCTTACTATGGTGGAAGTTTTTTGTACCATGTGAGTACGCATATGCATTTTTCTCATTGAATCTGTAGTACAAGTGCAGTTCAAACGTCATAACTTTCAACTACCATGTCTTTGAGTTAGCAATACCATCAATGCCAAGGTCGCCAAGGATCAATGCCCAGATCTTATGACAATGCACTAGGTTCATTCAAATGTACGTCCTGCTATGCAAGCCAACCTCTCACGTATAAAATCCCCCTAGGCCGCCCATGGGTTGTAGCACTACAGAAGCACATACCAGAAAAGGTGAGCTAGTTTTATTGACATGATTTTTTTTTATAAGAAGAATATATTAATATCGTGGAGATATCAATTACACCCAACCTCTGTAGCAACGCAAAAACCTAGCGACTCAAGGATGCACACATCCCAGAAAAAAGAAGAAGAATTACAAAAAGAAAAGTCACGCTAAAGTGATCTATTCCTTGTAGCAGCAGAACTAACACCACTAGAACAGCACGAGAAGTTCACCTTCTCCAAAAATGATGCCTTCAATAAGAGAACAACACACAAGCGCCATCGTCGCCCTGATCGAAGATCATATGTTTTTACCCTCGAGAACGTCCACACTCTCAAAACAATGCCTTCAACAAAGCCCTTGTCAGGTACAATCAAATAAGACCGGACCATGGGTTTTCACCCTGAAATATTAGACTCTAAACTTCTCATGTGGTATCGCCCCCACTTGCCGATGACGCTGCTCCAAGTCACGAATCATCAAGCCAATTCCTCATCGCCACTAGGACTCAAACCACCAATACTAGTCCTCGAATCTTGGCTTTCAAGTCCTTCTCCGCCCCTGACTTCACCATGGAACTAAAGACATGTCCCACGATGGGAACATACTGCAGAGCTTCGCATCGCTCCTTCTGAAACCAAAGGTCAGAAAAAACATGGGTACGCATGACTGAATCCCATCCGATCCCGAAATCTCTAGGTTTGATTCGCCTAGTGGAGTTTGCTAGTGGAGCCTTCAGGAAATCAACACTCTAGCCAGATCAATGAGGCTGCCATCGAGAAAATCTTCATCTTGACGCGAGAAGAACCCTAGGACCGCCAACATTATTCTGCAGCCTCGCAGGCCCCGACGTCCGCGATACCACTCCTGGCAGAAAAAGCAGCAAAGTAAGCAGCAAACCAATGCGCAACTAAGGAACACTGGCGTGACCATGACACAACCATAGTACCAGAACCGGCCCTGACTGGAAGCCCCCGGACAAAATTCAGATGGGATCCATTGGCTGGGAGGCCAGATCGCCCCGATCCCTTCCGCCTCCGACGAAGCCAAAGCGGATGGCCGGCGAGGGAGGAGGCGCCCCACCCCCTCCTCACTGCCATGCCACCGGGAGTCCTTAGATGCCGGCCTTGGACCGCGCCACACTGTGCCCACCGTTAGTGCCCCATCACCCCCATTAGTCGCCACCGCGGGGCACCTCCCCTACCCGCTGTCTTCAACGGTTGGGGCGCCGCCACCGCTGCTGGGAGCGGCAATAGTGGCGGTAGAGGCCTTCGATCCGTGGATTTACTGGGTTCTAGGGGTGGAGTGCCCCCGGAGCTTCCGGGAGGGAGGTGGCTCGGGAGGGAGGAGATTTTGGGAGGAGGAGGCTGGAGCCAAACGGTCGCGCATGATTTAGATAACTGATACCTATGAAGAACAATGACCACCACATAACTTTTGAGTTGGATACAGTCGAAGTATGATTTGATTTTTGCAACATTGAGCACGCTAGCAAGACTTCAACACTCGATTCGCATGCCTCCTAATCCTAATAAGAACCCATCTCCTAGTTCCCTTTGACTAGGGCGAACTTGTGCTAGAGGCGAACGTGTATCGACAACATTATTGCAGTTGCTTTCCAAAAGTAGGAGTTAGACCAGAATGCTAGTATGAAAATAATGCATGGATGAACAAAGGAAATTTTGATTGAAATGATACATCACCCGGTTGATACGTTGTACTTCCGTACTTATTTCTAGGAACAACCAACTGATTTTTTTCTTTTCCTAAAAGAACACTTAATTAAACTCATTAGTTAGCATCATGGTGATACAATCCATATGAATTCATACTTGGTCTAACTAACTAAGATGCATACAACCACTAAAATAAATTAAACATAGAGAAATAAAATGCGTAAAATTAGTATGGGAGACACTCAAAGCCACGCCTAAGAGATGATGGAGTGCCGACCCTAAGAATACATTGCCATCATGTATGAAAAAAATATTTATCTCCGTCTGCTCCAGTCGTGTATGCCTCCATAAGCTAGACTCCGTACTCAAATGTTGAATAGACGACCTCAAAAAATGCAAATTAATACACACGCAAAGCGATCAAATAATGGCAAGCGCTCCCACCTGAATGTGTATTCTAATCTTGTGATCAATTCCCTATAACTAGTAACCATTTTTTTTGCATAGCTACGGAACGATGACATAATTGCTAATCACTTTGCTAGGCTATTCTTCGCTCATAATTATACCACGTGAAAATTCTACTTTTTAGCGGTATCTTCATATTATGTGGTTAATACCGACTAGCAAAAATGGATTAATGAGTGCTTTGTACATTGATGATGATGTGACGACACGCTCGTTGGCAAACCCCAAGAGGAAGATATTGATGTAGTCCAGCGGAAATTTCCCCCAATTAAGGAACCAGGGTTATCGAACTAGTAGGACTTCGTAGTCTTGCAAAAGGTTGTTTGTTGTCTGGCTCGTCAATAAGCGTGGAACCTGCATAAAACACACAAACTCTCTCTTGTCCCCAACTTTCCGAGAAGGTTGTCAATCTTTCGGTCTTTCGGAAAACTAGATAATTAAACGTATAGAGTCTTGAAATGTAATAAAAGTAAAGATGAAACAGCAAGGAAACAATGATGAAAATGCTTGAAAGAAGGTTGCAAATATGACGAAAATAGGTCCGGGGGCCATAGGTTCACTAGTGGTATCTCTCCAAAGAAAAGAAACATGCTAGGTGAACAAATTACAGTTGGGAAATTGACAAATCATGAACGTATAACAATAGTATTATGACGAGATATAGTTCACAGGTTCTAACATTGTAGGCGTTACGTCAAGGTATATGGACCGCTATCCAGCATGCATCCATATCTAAAAGTCCACCTCAAGAAAGCTATCCAGCAAATCTGATCATTGTTCCAAGAGCCGTGTGTTCTTATGAATCCTATTCAGTTTATGATTTTCCTATGATGCACACATCTATTTCTTCGCACCTTCTACATTGGCAGAACTTAATCACCATTTGTGTAATCAAAAACTGTGAACTGAAATCCTATTTTGGTGGATGTTGTGATAAAATTAAACCATGCTACAAATAATGCAAGTTCAATTAGCATGAAGCTTTACCTTATCGTAGTTTTGCAACTTATGCACCGTGGTCTTCCTGCTCTACCTCTTAGACCAAAATCAAGTCCTTAGGTTCAGAGGTAAGCCATGAACAACAGAAATTTAGTAACCGAAAAACGCAAAATCTAAAGGAATATTAATTGGTTTCCTTTGAGGAATCTTATGCAATAATTGCCAGGCTTAAAAAGAGAAAACAAAATAAGGAAAATTATATTTAACATGGACCGATTTCTTTGAGAGAAGCACCATGTGTGGTGACACTGGCAGAGTGGCAAACGCCGACCGGGTGTAGGTCGAAGAGTAGAACGACGATGTGGGTTTGCCACCACGTCATGAAGATGCCGTTCTGGCGAAGACCACATCCATCCCGACGCTCCTCCTCAGGCCATCACTTAGATGCATCTGGGAGGGAACCGCATCATGTCCTCTCATACCCGTGCGGCATCGACTGAGAGAGGAGGAGGCCAGGTCCTCGTCCGTCCCGCCAAGAAGGGCGACCGAATCTTCAACCGCGTCGCCAGACACTGCCCCGGTAGGAACCACGGTGGCCAGGGAGAGATAAAGAATGTGCTGGTCTAGGAAGGAAGAGGGTCGCTGTAACGACGTGAGCTCGTCGGTGCTGCCTCCGCCAGAACTTCTAGGGAGGACGGAGGAGGGAGCTGGAGCACTGCTCGAGCTGGGCCGGTTTGGTCAATTGGAGAGAGAGGGAAGTGTTCAGCGCCTTCGCCATGAAACATATCTCGGAAGAATGGACCAGATCAAGAAGATCGAGTAAACGAGCGAACAAACAACACACACCCTGACGCGCATCAAACCGATCAACCGGCCCCATAGACCAGATCAATCAACGGCAGACGGGCGGACCCAAAATAGGGACGTACGAGAGAGCGGCCTCCTATGCGACGACCTAGGCTGTGGACCATATTTTCCACCTAACACGTGGCAAAGCAGTTGTTAAGGGGTAAAGCGAGACTTGCTTTGAGATTTGCTTAACGATGCATGATTGGGTCCACGACGTGGTCGTTCTAGAGAGGGTCGTATAGGATTTTCTTCCGGGATCCATCCTATATTAGAGTTTGTAGGGATTAGGTCCACGCGCGAGAATCGTCCATCAGCCTAACCAGGGCCGGTCCTGAGATTTCGGCGGCCCGGAGCGAGGTGAAAATTTGGGGCCCCCTTAGTACAAGTATACACATATATAGATATGCTGAGAAACCAAATAAGAGAAACGAGACACAATTTTTTTACATGAAAACCCTCGCGGGAAAATATATAGACGCAGTAAGGCGTATTTTATTATGGAGTAATATAACAATTTCGGTATACCCTAAAATTTTCTCCTTACATTTTTAGAAGCAAAGTGATGGAATCAATGTCAATCTCATCCAATGACTTCTTCTCGGTGCATAGAGTTGACAAACCATTTAATATCTCTCTGGACATTATAGATCCCGAATAGCTCTTCAATAATATCAATTTTGAAAAAAATCTATTAGCTGATGAAACTGTCCGATCAGCAACATACATATTAGGATAACATTATGCTTCTCTGACAAACTAAAACATCTGCATAGGAGACATTTTTCTATATGGCAACGTCGACTGCATAACACTTAACTTGGAAATTAGATCATTTAACTCGATATCATATTTCTTATCAAGAAAGAAAGTATTTACAAACGTAGTGCAAATGTCTTAAATATGAGAACCATCCATTGACTTCAAATTTGTTGAACTCAATAAAAATCCAAATATATTTATAACGACTGTATTTCTTCAAATCTACTCTTCGATTGCCATATATACAACAATGAATCATAAAATCAACTAAGTTGTGACGGACGTGGGATGGCTGAAGCAGACAAGTCAATGGTCGATGTGATCCGATTCTAAATACTTTATATTTAAGCGACCTACACGGGGTTCCGAGTCGATCACCTATTGGCCTGGCTAGCCGTGCTCTTCTAGCTCTCCGGGTAGGAGTTGTTACGAGCGAGCCTTCGGACACAATTGCTCATGATAGACTTTTCAATTAGCTGGGACGGCCCTAATAATCTATTAATTGATGTATTCACAAGAAAAGCTACCAGGCGACAACCTATTAAAACTAATTTTTTTTTTTTGCATGAACTAAGCCTGCTAACACATATCCGAAATGGGCGCGTGTAAAGTCTGTGAATCGTCGTTGCACTTTTTCCATATAATTGAGACTTAAAAAAAATACCAGTCAACCGAGATTTATCAAAACCGTTATCCTATTAGCATCAGCAAGGCTCAGCACAACAGAAGCAAGTAGTTTCTATCCATGCTAAGCTGTACAATAATGCGTCAATGAGGCCGGCACGTGGCAATCTTTTGCCTCCGTTTCGTGTGCACGGAAGAGAAACACGGGCTACCCGATGGCTCGTTTTCAACACCTGGCGATGGACTTGTCACTTGTGTCACGCAGCTGGGCTGCTAATCAGGAAACGGACGGCAGCCCGGCAAAAGGTAGGAAAAACGGGCAATAATAGGGCGGAAAAGGTGGCGGTTCGCACCGGAAAGGCGGTCGCCGGGGCCGCACCGGCTTTGGACGCTTCCGCGACGGCGTTTACGGCCAGCCGAATTGGGCCACGGAAGGGAAGGGACGGAGCTGGGCTACGCAGCTAGGTAGGCCGCGCGAGGGAGACCCGGGCCGCGAGGGTGGCTGGTCGACCGATCGATCAATGATGCGATGCGCCGGCCGGTGCGGTGCGTGGTGCACGTGCCGGCGCTGCTCGGCGCGGCAGCTTTAGACGGGCCGGCCACGGCGAGATTGATCAGTGCCACTGTCCGGTGCCCACTTCCCGGCACCGGCCACTACGGCAACTGACGCCTTTGGAAGAAAGAAAGAAAGAACGGGGAGAGAGGCCACCGTTGTTCCGAGGTCCACACACGCCATCGGTCGGTCGGCGACCATGCATCCAGTGCCTGCGTACGTTCTGCGCCATGCACATCGCTCAACATACAGTACATACATAAACATATAACGTAGAGAGGGGCACCGTGCGTGTTGGGCTAACTAACGTACCATGCCTGGAATATTTGGAAGCGTGCGACAAACGAATCGATTTGAGCGGCTTGGTTGTACGATGCTCGTGCTCGATGTCAATGCATGCTTGCAGGAGGAATGTTCAAGAGGCACGTACGGTATAACCAGCACTCGATTGCGTGCCTATATGCATTCTGCTGGTCAGAGGTGTAAAGTTACACGCAAGGCATTCTCTACCCAACTCGCCTTATAAATTCTCTGAGCCCAGGGTGCAGTGAAACATGAGGTTGTCACACAAACAGTTTCCTCCCTGTGATGCTGTCACATTGAGCCTCCCACACTAGAGACATGGTCTGGCTTCGGGCTGCCCACTGCACGCCCGACACGAGCTATTGGCGACTTAGACGTGGCGGCAGAGTCGATCCATCCACGAACATACACACCCTGGCAGCCCCTGCAGTAGCTAGCTTACACATCAGGTTCGCGTGTGAAACGACATGGTGTGTCCCTTTGCCATGGTCCATGGCTAAAGCTAATTTCGCTGTTAGCCTCATTGGCCCCGCAATCCTGTCTAGTGCTTTTCAGTGGCGACTTTTGGTCTAAGCCAAGACATGGGAATATTGCCATTTGCACCGGACACATAAAGCTCGATCGTCCCTTTTCTTCAGCAAACAACTACTCCAGCTAGCTAGATCGACATGCATTATAGACCCGTAGTGCCTGTGCCAATGCCACGTATACACGGCATATCAGGTCTCATCTCATATGCCAGGCAGACAGTGCTCCTACTTACTACGCAGTGTGTGCATGCAACAAATTACGACAGACATGGCCACCAACTCCACAGGATCATCCACAGCGATTAAACAACACGGTTAACAAACCGGACCAGGATGAGAGAGCACGCACTAGTGGAAACATGGCCTTTTGTCCCGGGTCGTAAGGGGCAGTTGTCCCG
Organism: Alopecurus myosuroides; assembly: GCA_028641055.1. NCBI lineage: Eukaryota > Viridiplantae > Streptophyta > Magnoliopsida > Poales > Poaceae > Alopecurus > Alopecurus myosuroides. The sequence goes on along the minus strand of CM054057.1, from coordinate 155,706,691 downwards.
GTTGTGCAACCGGGATGGGCTAGCCGGGACAAATGGCACTCCCCCATTGGTCCCGGTTGTGCCAGGACCCGGGATGGTAAGGATAGGCCACGTGGCGAACCTGGGCCAGGGGTCGGCCAGGGAGTTCGTCCCGGTTCGTTCAAGGGATCGGGATGGATACTTTTTTTAAAAAATAATAATATAGCCGTCAATTTTCCCCTGCCGCGGCAGGTTTTTTTCGTTTCGTTTTTTGGGCTCCTGTCCCGCAATCCCCAGCCGGCATCCCCCTTCCCCAACCGCGTCCAGGCCCACGTCTTTTATTAAGCCCACTGGCCACATTTTTTGGTCAAAAGGGCCCACTGGCCCGCGTCTTTTATTATGATCGGTCAACGGTTCGAAGGGGTCTGGCTCGCCTGGTCCCTTAAATTAAGACCACAGGGGCGGTTAAAGGGCCCACTGTCGCCTCATCTTCCCGCCCGCCTCGTCTTCCCGCGCCCCCAGTTCCCCACGCGCGCGTGCCACAGCTGCAACCGCCGCCACGCCTCGGCTCCCGCCCCGCATTCATGGCCGCCTGCAACCGCCGCCACGTTCAGGCCGCCGGTTGGCATGCCAGCCCCCCCGGGTCCTTTTTAAAGGGCCCCCGCCGCCCGTACAACCCATCCACCCCGGCCGCGCCCAAGGCAAAGCAACCCTAGCCACCATGTCCCGCTGGTTCTCGAGCGGCTCCGGCAAGCCCCAGGAATAATTTTTTAGCGCCAAAATTTAAAAAGGGTTAAGTTTGCACATTAACAACTTGTATATACTTTCAAATTTGACAAAAATTCCAACATGAAAAATGCTAGAATTTGCAAAACTAATTTAAATCCATTTTTCGTTTAACTAAATAATTATTCTAACTATTGAAACTATTAATTATTTTATCATTTGTATATAATTTGAATATAAAAATGTTACAATTTTTGTTTTCTCTCGCGATCTTCCGAGTTAGTCCAGAGCATACAAGGCATCCCGGGTGATTTATATAAATTTCGACAAGTTCTGCTTCGAAGGTTTACTCTGCGCATAGTAACTTCCGTGTACGCGGCAAGCCGCAGCGGGAGCAGCAGACTTAAAGCAGAGACGGGCGGTCGGGCGGGGGAGACCGCGCCGTTGCTCTCGCGCTTTCCTCTCCTCTGCTCGTCCGCCGTCGCCTTCGCGCTCCCCTCCGCCTTCATCATTTGGGAACTTTGTTGTTCAGTTAAACGTTTCTCCTCCAAAAATTTATCATATCTGTTAAATAAGTACCGAAGCTCTATTTCTGTTTTAAGGATATCTGTCAGGATGGTATATATCCCATAAGGCAAAGCCCATCTTTCTCTATCCCGGGTTCGACAAAGCGAGTTGTACCTTATTGGCACGGTGAATTTTAGATCTTCGTCTACAACAGAAAAACCATAGTTTTCCTTCGAAGGTTTACTCTGAGCATTCTTTCGCCATCTTTTCAAAACATAGTGTGGTGGAATTTCTTTGATATTTATGATCTCAAGAACCTTCAGTACCTGGCAACACGGAAGACCTACATTTTCGAAGTCAGGCTGGTCATAGTTGTCAGCCTTTTACCGGTCAATACAGAATACTGATCAAACAGAACTATATGATCATGTATTCCACGCTTATTATTACACATCACCAACAGACGGAGGAGAGAGAAACAGAAAAGTGGGTGGGTGTGCCGCTGGTTGGAATAATAATGAAGTCAGGCTGGTCATAGTTGTCAAGCACTCAATGCTTGCCAGCTTTTGACCGATCAATACAAATTATTCATCAAACTTACACCTACTCTTCGGCCGGGGTGGATGAGTTCGTGTCCCTTGCTTATGATCGCTTTGGCCGTAACCATGGAGCATCTTCATTATTTAACGGGATGGTGGGGTCAGCTTTCACTGTGAAGGGTGGAATTTCAACAAATTTATTATAATCTTCTGACATGTCTGTCGTGTCCTCGATTCCCACGATGTTTCTTTTCCCTGAGAGAACTATGTGACGCTTCGGCTCATCGTATGATGAATTTTTTTCCTTATTTTTTCTTTTCTTCGGTCTGGAAGACATGTCCTTCACATAGAAGACCTGAGCCACATCATTGGCTAGGACGAATGGTTCGTCATTGTAACCAATATTGTTGAGATCCACTGTTGTCATTCCATAAAGCGGGTCTACCTTTACCCCTTCTCCATTCAGGTTGACCCATTTGCACTTGAACAAAGGGACCTTAAAAGAAGGTCCATAGTCAAGTTCCCATATCTCCTCTATGTAACCATAGTATGTGTCATTTTTTCCATTCTCGTTTGTTGTATCAAAGCGGACACCACTGTTTTGGTTGGTGCTCTTCTTATCTTGGGAGCTCGTGTAAAATGTATTCCCATTTATCTCGTACCCTTGAAAACTCCCAATAGTCGAAGATGGTGACCCTGCCAACATGTATAGCTGGTCTTCAACAGTGCTGTCATTTATAAGATGTGTTTGCAACCAACTTCCGAAAGTCTCCATGTGTTCGCGTTTAATCCATGAGTCATCCTTCCCCGGGTTTGCAGACCGTACAATATTCTTGTGTTCCTCGAGATACGTAGCCATGAACATAGAATTTTGTAGAACTGTGTAGTGTGCTTTGGTCAAAGAATGCCCGTCCCTAGGTATCATTGTTTCCTTTCCCAGCGTTCCTTTTCCCCTCAGTCTCCCCTCATGCCGCGATTCAGGAACACCTATTGTCTTTAGGTCAGGAATAAAGTCAACACAGAACCCAATGACCTCCTCTGTTTCATAGCCCTTCGAGATGCTTCCTTCTGGCCTAGCACGGTTATGAACATATTTTTTCAAGACTCCCATGAACCTCTCAAAGGGGAACATATTGTGTAGAAATACCGGGCCAAGAATATGAATCTCTTTACATAGGTGAACCAGGAGATGAGTCATAATGTTGAAGAAGGATGGTGGAAACACCAACTCAAAACTAACAAGACACTGGACCACATCCTTCTGTAATCTTGTCAGACTTTCTGGATCGATTACCTTCTGAGATATTGCGTTCATGAATGCACATAGCTTCACAATGGGTACTCGAACATTTTCCGGCAGAAGCCCCCTCAATGCAATCGGAAGCAACTGCGTCATAATCACGTGGCAGTCATAAGACTTCAGGTTTTGGAATTTTTTCTCTGCCATGTTTATTATCCCCTTTATATTCGACGAGAAGCCAGACGGAACCTTGATAATGTATAGGACTTCAAAGAATATTTCCTTCTCTGCTTTAGTAAGAGCGTAGCTGCTTAAGTAATGGCGCCTATCTGTGTGCTTGTTGCTTGGGTCTTTCATACGTTGCTGGTCCTCCCGTGCTTCTGGCGTATCTTTGGACTTCCCATACACGCCCAGGAAGCATAGCAGATTGACACAAAGATTCTTTATCACGTGCATCACGTCGATCGAAGACCGGACCTCTAAAACTTTCCAATAGGGTAGCTCCCAAAATATAGATTTTTTCTTCCACATTGGTGCGCGCTTATCAGGACCGTACGGAACTGGTTGGCTGCCAGCAGCCTTACCAAAGATTACTTCTAGGTCCTTGACCATATCGAATATATCATTACCACTACGCAGTTCAGGCTTCTTTCGGTTATCTGCCTCACCTCTGAAATTCTTCCCTCCTTTTTTCCTTAAGGGATGCTTGATCGGAAGAAATCTACGATGCCCCAGGTATACAACCTTTTTACATTTATCCAAAAAAACACTGTCAGTCTTATCTAAACAGTGTGTGCATGCATTGTATCCCTTATTTGTATGTCCGGAAATGTTACTAAGAGCAGGCCAATCATTGATGGTCACGAAAAGCAACGCCCGTATGTCAAATGGCTTTTGTTCGTTCTCATCCCACACACGTACACCTGGTTTGCCCCACAGTTGTAAGAGTTCTTCCACTAATGGCCTTAGATACACATCAATGTCGTTGCCAGGTTGCCTCGGGCCTTGGATGAGAACTGGCATCATAATGAACTTGCGCTTCATGCACAACCAAGGAGGAAGGTTGTACATACATAGAGTTACAGGTCAAGTGCTATGACTGGAGCTCTGCTCCCCAAAAGGATTAAAACCATCTGTACTTAGGCCAAACCATAAGTTTCTCGCCTCTCCTGCAAAGTCTGGAAAGTCTCTCTCGATCTTTCTCCACTGCGATCCATCGGCGGGGTGCCTCAACTTTCCGTCTTTCTTACGGTCTTCTTTGTGCCATCGCAACAACCTAGCATGCTCTTGTTTCTAAACAGACGTTTCAGCCGTGGTATTATAGGAGCATACCACATCACCTTAGCAGGAACCCTCTTACGGAGGGGGGGGGGCTCGCCGTCAACATCACCAGGATCATCTGCTCTGATCTTATACCGCAGTGCAGTGCATATCAGACATTCATCCACATTCTCGTACTTCTCACCGCGGAAGAGAATGCAGTCATTAATGCATGCATGTATCTTCTGCACATCTAATCCTAGAGGGCAGAGAGCTTTCTTTGCTTCGTACGTACTCTCAGGCAATTCGTTATCCTTTGGAAGTTTTGGCTTCATTAGTTGAAGTAAACTCTCAAATGCCTTGTCAGTCACACCGTTTTGTGCCTTCCATTTCAGCAACTCCAGTGTGATACCGAG